>LUCM01002832.1:240083-367927 GCA_008360955.1 Fasciolopsis buskii | reverse complement strand
TCTATCTATCTATCTATCTATCTATCTATCTATCTATCTATCTATCTATCTATCTATCTATCTATCTATCTATCCATCTATCTATCTATCTATCTTTTTAGCCATGCATCCTCGTCAATGCGCTGCTGACGTCACCCCAATAGGTGATGAAACTTTTGCACCCAAATTTCCCAGCTCAGCGGACAGACCAATACCATCCTGTTGAACCTGACCTACGATAAATAACATCATTTTCTAACCTGCTAACATATGTATATATAGATATATATAAAATGCAAATCGAATTAGCCAGAGAAAATTGGTGTAATCGCGGTTCAACTTTAGAAATTTGGCTCCCTGAGTGACTAGTTATTGTGCAATAGTCAGACGGTTCCTACGTGCCACTTTTTTGCGTTGGAAATGAGATAGCGTGCGCTGTTCGGGTGATTTCTTTACAAATCAGACTGCGATAGGTTAGTCTTTATCCGTTTGATTTGTTGAAGTTAGCCCTCAGGACCGAGTATTTGGTTGCATTTATTTAACCGTAGATTTATCGGTAAGCCAGAACGAGAATAGGATTTGAATGCATGAGATTGAGAAAACTCGGCAAAACACGTGTTACTCTCTGTTTTGCACCTAAAAGCAAAACATAACTGTTGCCACATAATGACCGGTTAAAATGGTTACTTTGCTTAATGTCCTTGTTATTTTATGCTTAAAAATAATGGTTAATTTTCGCAGTTTCGTAGGGTTGTTAAAATCGTTCAGTTTCTGTTATCTTGTTGATTTTTTCACAGGGTATGCTAGACAATACATTCAGTGAACCTACATGAACTGACCAGATGCTAAATAAATTCTTACTGTTCAGGTTTTGTTTAATACTAATCTATAATCTTTTTTTGCTTCCCTTTCATGCATCGTGCAACAATCTCATAACAATTCTGAATCATGGTCAACCAGAGGCCGATAAATGAGGAAGCTACCGGGGGTAGTGGTAGAATCCGAACCCGTCACTTGCATATGTAATTTTCACAATCACTGCCGGTTTACTACAGTCAGTTCCAGTCGAAGCTACCAAAGGTTACGTCGTGATGCAGTGAGTGTTATCACCACACGGATAATTAGGTCTCTCAGGGATAGAAATGTTTCTTTCCTTCATGGAACCCAGAATGACGACAAATAAAACTTTTCACAATTAGGTCTGGTGACCATCTTGAAATCTGGATTCTCGATCTCTACGTGTATACACTCATTTCTGGTTCATCTTACAGTGCCCTGAGAATGTGGACTCATTAGATAATATCCTTTGGCTAATTGCATGCAAAATCAAGACAAAAAAACGAACACGGGTCGGTAACAAAAATTGTGCCAAGTTCATAGACTATTGGGTACCATAGATCAACGCGCAGACTGGAAGAAGATGGGAATGCAAAGTGTGGGTTTGGATTTTTTAATATTAAAGGTTTCCGAAGAAATTTTTCAGTGGTCAACTCATCCGTTTCAGTTACTTTAAAATTATATATTTCAATGAAATGGTTTGATTCTGTCTACTGAGATCGTATGCAGTAGCCAGATATCAACGATGATTACTGACGATTGAGCCGTACGTCATGTTGCTCGGGTACCAGCGGAAACAACTTCGTGCATGGAATTGCCTGTAAACGAATGAACTGCGCTAAAAGATGCCCCCTGATAAACCGGCTAGTTAACATTGCTATTGATACATGTGCTCAGCCGTGGCTTACTCGCTTATTCTCATGCGATTTTGGTAAGCTGCTCTCACCGTCTCATGGGCGACTCGATACTGTTCAATCCCCGAGCAATTTTCATCAGCCACGATTACGCATTGGCTTGGAGACATCATGTGCTGCGCACGTGAAACCGTTGGCGTCTGGTTTGTGATACGGTTGTTTTTGTGAATTCGGGTAAAACAAGATCCATGCCCATGACAGTCAGAACATCATCGCCGTCCAGAAGTAAGCGACGTAGAGATGAAACATCTGTCAACAAATCTGGACCGAAAGAGATTCAGAGTATATTGAAAAGTCGATGCGCCATGTGATGAGTTTATTTATGCAACTGCTCAAAAGTCAACAACAGCGTTGTTGGTAGAATTTGTAATTGGATGACCTTTCGGCCTTGAGAATAGCAACCCAAGGTAGCCGAAACGTCGGCCAATTACACCTTCCACCAACAAGGCTGGTACTGGCTTTTGAGCAATTACATGGAAAAAGCATCTCTCAGGCTACATTCTCCTGAAGGCCGATAGAAGAAGCTGGAGAAGACAGGTTTAACGGTATAAGCACCACGGGGAAGACTCATGTTTTATCAGGGTTGGGTGACAGATGAGAACATCCAAAGGGGGAGAAAATTTACCTGCAAGAATCATAAAATCAAACCTCTGATCTTTCAAAACGACATCTGTCGAACCCATGTGATGAGAATGTCTGCAATCACGCTGGTGGAGTAAGATCTCCTCTAGAGCCGCCATTTGACTGTCCGTGCTGCAGTTCCATTACTGCTACCGTCGCTTGATCAATTTCGAGAATTTGTCTTCCGCTGTGAGCACTGCCGTCCCTATTCACAGTCGGGTTTATTCCCACTCAATCACTCTTGAGTTTTATCCTCGTTTGGATTTAAATCCGCATGTACATTACAGATTTCTGTTTACCACAAGAAGACATTCGTGCCGGTTGACAGGCAGCTGTTAAATGCACCCCGCAAATCACAATGCCTGCTGAGTCTCTACTGCCTATTAGCATGTCCGTTCACAAAACTGTCGGATATCTCTTTTATTCTTCCTTCTCGGACAGATGTTCATACATGTGTGATTTGCTCTCAAGACTCGTGGCTGAACTCACATGTTGCGGATGCGCTAGCATCCGTCCAAGGCTTTGATGCATACCGACCGGGTAGACAATCCAGAGCTAAGAAAATCGGTGTGGCATATACTTGAATTCTTCTTCGTCAAGCAAATCTGATCTACTGATTCATATTGATTGTCTGGTATTGACTGCCTAGCTATTCAGTGTCATCCTAAGTTTTTTCAGCATAGGATCACACATATAACGAACCTGTATGCAGGCTCATTTTCCCTCACAAAATAAAATTTCATCTTTTTCGATTCTTTCCTACCTCTTCTGATCTCGTTAATGGATGACAACCTACGCATCATTGTAGGTGACGTTAATCACACATCGACACTTGCCATTACAGTTTGTGATTTAACCGATCTATTTATTTTCCCAACAAGTTAGCTCTACGCTAGACGGAATTATTACCAACCATGCGGAGTTATTCTCTTTTAAAATACGTGCTCAAATTTCATCCCGTGATCACCGTTCGTTATTTCTGGAGAATTCCCCAGTTTTTAAGCAGTCTAAGCAAATCAAAATACTACTACGTAATTTTCCTTTGGAAAATATTCTTCTTCAAAGACCACTTTTCTATTCAAGCTTGTGATTTTCTTTTTAATTTCTTAATAACGATATTTACCTTTTTGTCGATACACTCAATCTAATTTTCAATATTTGTTATCCCATTGAAAAACTTTTCTCTAACGGACGTGTTGCTTCGCCCATACTGAAGGCGCCTAAGAGACGAAAGGAACGCTTCTATAAACTGTGGGATCCCCAAAAAGTTAGACACTTTCCAGCACTGATATTGAAGGAAATAAAGGGAATCGACTCGTCGTATGTAAGTCTACATCTGACCAACTGCTTCGAAAGACGCCTCCGACAAGAAATCCGGCCTTTGTTTGGAAAGAAAACAAAATCAATAAGCTGCATTGCAGATGTGGAAAGTATCAACCGAGCATTAATTTACCCACGTAATAGCTCAGCAGTTCCATGGTCTCCGGGTAAATGCCCTGACGTGACACTCTTTTTCTACGGAAGAAGTGTTCAGAGTCCTTCGTTCAACCAAAAAACAAATGCACAGGTATAAGCCATAATAGTCCATTTTGCTTCCGAGTAGCATGGCTATGCCCAGATAGGCTTTGTTCCTGCAATCTGACTAGGACAGGCGAGATGAATGAAAAAAAGGTCTGAGTTCAGGTCAGCGTGCAACTGAACCACTAGTTAGTAAACGCGTGAGGCCTCATATGCTGATAAATCGATCCTCATTAACGTCTAGGATGAAATGTCAATGATTAGGGAAAAGATGAGAATTTACCTTTAAGCATTGGCAGCAACTAATGTACCGTCGTATGAAACTTTAAGCCAAGTCTAACAAATGGGTCTGGATTTATTGAGACTATAATCAACGTAAACTGAAGACAAAAAGCTCATGTTTATCCATGTGTCCACAAGACCGTGTTGAAGCCAACGCGAAATAAAAACATTTCATTATAAAGTGCAGTTGACCGCACACCTATTTGAACCTTTGGTGAAACGGGCTGGAAATCAAATTTCTCGAAGTATACGCCACCACTGTGTTAAGGTATACTGGCACGTTCTTGCCCAAGCACAATTTTACTCAATTCGGGGATTCGAACCGCATTGGAAAATGAACATAAGAACATAAAATAATTCCTGCACAATTAATGCTCGACGATGTGTACACATTGTGGATAGCTTGGCAAGAAACAGTAGAATGATTCATCTTGTGTGATAATCATTCGCTGACATGAGAGTATGCAGATGCGCCTGTGTAGAGTTGCAAATTAAAACTGTAACCGGACCAATCACCAGTGTGATTGCAAGTTCAAGCTCTATTTACAAATCATGCGTCTATATACAAAACTGGAGGTATCCTGATTGGTGGAATTACATTCCTTCCAATGACCTTCAAGGAGTGTTTGAACTTCACGATTACCTAGCTCCTCGGTTCTCATTGGCCGGTTATCTACACAAGCTTGCATGAAGCTGTATCCAACTTTATCACGCAACTTATATGTAGACTCATCACAATCTTCCTTCCTTAGGAATTCCTCATCGATTTGGCTTGATTGCCGGAATGAATTCTGAACTGATACCGCAATCGGTGTCTGCCTGCAAATCGCCTGAATTCGTTTTCTTAGCCCAGCTGTCACCCAAGTCGACGTTTGGCACACTGCGCTCACTAAAGTGGACCTAGCTGAGAAGTTTCGACGAACAATCGCGTCCTTCAGGTGAGTTATTGCGACCATTTCCTGGTTAGGATTCTACGAGTTGGGAGATGTTCGTTGCCGAGAAGGTGGGTAACAACACTCCAATTAACGCATCTCAATGAACATCGAAGCCATCTGAATTCGAATGACATAGTAGAGCTTTCCTTTGTGGATACATGCGCTGCACTACGACATTGCAGAAAGAATTCTATGGAGGTCTCCAGGTCCTGCAGCGTTCTGAGATTGGCGGATATCAGGGGTTTCTCTACTGATCTCACGAAGTTCTCTGCCGCGACGTTTGAATGCGGATGGTGTGGAGCTGTACACATGTGTCAGCATCCAAATTGATTGAGCCATTACTTAAATTCAGATGCGCAAAACTGTGACCCGCTGTCAGTGATGAGGATCTGTGAGGTGCTTCCGCGATCGCAGCACTTCCTCAAAACTTGAATCACGAGTGGCGTAGTCGGCCTACTTATCAGAAACACTTCGAGCCATTTGGAGTAATAGTCCATCAATGCCTTACATGATATCGGCTCAAGAATGAACCACAGATGTCTGCTTGAGCACACTGCCACGTAGCGTAGCTTTTTTGCCATGTATTCCAATGATTTGGTTGATAATGGACTTTGTTCAGGCATCCCTCACAGTTCTTGGTCGTTGTGCGGATGTCCGCATCCAATCCCGCTCTCAACACATCTGTGGAGCCAAAGACTTCATCGTCTCCACTATACGATGGCCTTTGTGCAATTCATCCGACACTGTTTTGTGAAAGGTGGGTAGGATCGTCAGTCGGTCATCACAACACAGTACGCCATCCGGTTGCATGCTGAACTCTTCCAGATGTGTGAAAAAATGCTGGTACTTACACTTTGCCTCTGATTGCCACTCCTTTCCAATGGCCGATACGACCGGGAAGTAGTAATCTTTGTCCATCGATACCGGCGCAGCCGGAGCGATGAAGTTGCATTGTTCCAGCACCGAGACAAGAGTTAGACTTGTGCGATCAATTTGCCGGGTGGATGCACAAGGTAGAAGTTGTATGCTGCTGAAAATACTCTATTTTTGGGTAATACCAGCGGTAGACTTGGCTACGCATATTTTTGACTGAATGGGAATTGAAAAGCTTGGTGATCGGTGACGAAAATGTATTTGTGAATGCGAAGTACTACCTAGAAAAAGGTAAGGGTCTCTACCCGGGTTTGGTAATATCCCGTTCTGTTGCACTGAGCGGACCGTAGAAGCGAATAATTGGGTACTCCTGCTGTCCCAGAATTGCTTCACTTCCCATTTCGGATACATTTGTGACCAACGTAGTTGATTCGTTTGGAGCAAAAAGAATAAGCGTCGACCTACCAGTGCTAGATTCTTTCACACTGGACGGTTGATCGCCGCTTGTCTGATGATTAAGCTCAGAACAATAGTTTGATCTTTCAAAATTAAGGATGACTCGAGAGTAGTACTGCAACATCCCATAATGGGAAGTGGATGGGAACTCCATTTGTATCCTGGGTTCCAAATCCCCGGGATCTGATTGATAACCGGTCGTGAAGCCAAGGAGTTCCAGTTAGGAGACACCAAACTAACATTTGGTGGCTTTATTGTAGATGTTTCGCTGAACCAGACGATCGCGTACGGGTTTGAATCATGAATTGTGTTCTTCTCTGGTGGAACCAAAGATAGTGCCATCACTTTTCTGGCCAGCACGTCATCCAAACCTTGAATCACCTTGTCTGGGGCAGATTCGACTATGCCAAATGATACACGGTGGCCAAAAGGCAGAAAGTTGAACTGGAATAAACCCTGCAGGAATTCTGGTCACAGTTGAATGTGTAAGTATGCATTTGCCAGGTCAATTTTCGTGAAATATCGGTTATCCACCAGACATTTAATGAAATCTCTGGGTTCAAATGTAGTGGTAGCACACCTGCGTAGCCGTGGATTGAAGATCAGCCGTAATTACCACAGATACGAGGCGTCCGTCCATCACTTTCCATTGACACAACAATCAGGGTCGTTCAAGCCGACTAACTAACATGGGAAACAATGCCTTCCTGCTCCAGTTTATTTATCGCTTTCAAGACACCTTTCCGTGGGCTATATTGCAACACACATCACATAATGAAAACCCAATCACCATCAAATTCTTGTATCGCCGAATCTACTGCCATGCCGTCTTTATTAATGAAACACTGTGCTATCAGTCTTTGGAATGGTGGCTGGTCTGAGGTAGTGCTTGATGTCACCTGAAGTGAAGCAGTGACCCGATGCACGCTGTGAGTCGTCTATCGCCTGAGACCAAGAAACGGACGGAGGTGCAATCGCAATGCAATTATATCGGAATGATGGATTAATCGAGTAATAGTGAAACGGTGACCAGTGAAACCCTGAATGCACGTAACGGTAGGCCGGATAGGAACACTGAGCCAGGTCACATCAATGACTTTTGGGGAATAAGCTATCCACAACTTCCTGCGTCACTAATGAGTCGACGTTGCAACCCACACGGGAATTCAATAGTCCGTCAAAGAAACTGACTGGAGTCAGTCGACAGCTTCAGTGTCAGCACACGAATGGTGTCTTGTTTCCCAACCTCGTTATTCATACTGGTTACCCTACACTTGGACTGATGGAAAACATTCCAAATATGACCAGCCTTTCCGCAGTAACAGCTCACAGCATTTTATGCAACATCATCCCAATAGGCAGGAAAAATATTCAAGCATCTCAAATGTCTTCGAGTGTGAATTGAATTAACTGCACAATAAGGGGGAGAAAGTAAGTATCCTGCATAAAAGGGGACTGTTGGTTCGACGATCCAGTGATTTCGTTGACGGATACAAAGCAAGTAGTGCCTTTCAAAACGTTTACGAAAAAAATTTCCAACAAGAAGTTCTTCGAAAAGGTTATTCCAATTTATTTCACCCTTCTAATTTGTTCACCTTTGCAGTAATAAAACGAATAAAGGTTTTTCAACCAGTCAAATTGAAGGCACTATCGGTTGGTGGAAATTTGTCTTTATGGGAGCGGAGACGTCTTTCGAATCATAAGAAAACAAAGGATATAAGAAAATGTTTTTTTTTCTGAAGAACGCCCCTTGATGCTCTTCACCAGAATTAAACAAACATGTCAACCCGAATAGAGTAACTTTATTCCAATCTGACTTAAGTCGTGTGAAAGCGCGTTTATCTGGAGATTAAGCTTCTAGTAAAAACATTACACAACCTGAATTTTGCTGCCATCCAAGATACATTCGATTTCCAGAAGTGATAATTCAAAGAACAACCTAAACAATGAATATTGACTTTTGAGTTCTAAAATTTTTGGACGTCTGACACAGAAATAATTCCATACTCGAGTTGCTGGGTGGCACATAAGAACGACAAAGAATCGCTAAAGGATAGTGAGGGCTGATAGATCATAGACTTTTATCACTTGTGTTTTTAGCAATACGTGCTCCAAGCTGTTTTGAATAAGTCCAAATTTGTTCTTCCCATGAGGATGGCAACGCGCCATGGTTGAAACATACACATGTCGACTAAAATGGGATGTCGATTGCAACATTAGTATATGTGTTCACTGAGCAACACCAAGTTTTACGGCACGTTGTTGTACAGCTTCTTCACGTTCATGTGATTAGTAAGAACACAAATCCAAGTACTTCGTTCTTTATGCTGTCACGTGCTTAAGAGGAAAGCGTGCATGTGATGTTTGTTCGATTAAGTTCGGCAACGTATATAAAGTGAAAGAATGGATAAGCTGAAGAGATGCATCTTGAACAAATCAGACTTGTTTCGTGGATTGACGGTGATTTAATGTTACAAATATAATTATAGCAATTCAAGAGAGGGGTAAGATACGGGGAGGGTACTACCATGTATCAGTGGCTAATCTGCTTTAATCCCAAACACAAACACCTTGATGTACCAGAATGTCTAACCAGCCATAGCCCTTCGGTTTCCGGTTTCAAGCTCGTCGGTGTACTTTAGAATAAGCTCATTATAAGGTGTCCCTTCAACGTGATTTTACGTATGAGTACCTGGCATTTTTGATCATCGTCTACATGAATATAACTTAACACACGTCTTATAGCACAGGAAACTATAGCGCATTGTGTCACGCAACTACCACGCGGACTCACCACAGATTGGTTTCCGATTTTCGTCTGCGCTAAGTGGTTGTTAGCCTTAACAAATCTATCTATCTAAATCTGGACCTGGTTACTCAAGTGTACAGACCATCATAAGTTTAGGCCAGCTTAATATCACAAATTTATGCCGCTTGCAGAAGTTTTTATTCCACTACCCTCAAAGGAAATGTTTCTACCTCATACTATTCGTTGAAATTTCTACTTGAAAACAAGGTCAGTTCTACACGGTTTTCCATGTTAGTTCAAAATTATCCACATTTATGTCAAAAGTAATCCGAAATGGGTAAGAACATGTTTCAGTTTCACAAGAATTCTCAAGAACACATCTGTTCGCAGATTGCAGAACAATACGTAGACAATTAGTGTTCTTCACAGTACGTAAGCACAAATGTGCCCACAGCAGGGGGTTCACGCTTCAGGTCGATGCAAGCGGGTAATCATTTATGCAGCTGAAAGATATTTCTTCATAGATCCGATATAATTCCGGGCTAATTTTGACATAGTTCCGAAGTATTGTGGGAAAGTGCATATTACCCATCTGAAACTAATGTGTTTGACTCCCGACCATTTGTTATTAAGTCAAGGCATTATCTTTCAATCCTTGATCAGTTCTCTTGAATCGAGTGAAATCGGAACAGATCATGCCCCTAGGATCAGCCACGTCAAAAATATTTGCCTTGGCCCTACCCTGGCTCCTGTTACCCAATTTCTCGTGGCGGCATCAGTTTTTGTTGTATCATAATTTAGGCTTATAACCTTGAATATCGTTTCCATCCCAGTTGTTACTGTTTCAACCTACCTTTTGTTCATTTCGTCGCGCGACCATCACGACCATCCACCAGCCTGTGGTTGGATGATCTCGGCAAAATCGGGGTTCAAACAGAGGAGATAAGATGCTTTGAGCCCATCAACATGTGAATTCTGGACAGACTCAACCCACCTTGAGCTGTTCGTTTGCATCCCGATTTTGCTGAAAGCGTCCACTCCTGGACCCGTGGGCCCGTACACTACAAAACAAGAAACGTGAGCATCTTGCATATTTACTCCAGAGTGAGAGACTTATGATTTTTATTTTGCGCCAGTATGAAACAGTCTCGGTTATCCCAGTGCCCCCTATAGGTATGACACAGGCTAATTGTGAGCTGGTTTTCATGATACGTTCTGAAATAAAGGGGTGGACTGATCGAAATGGATACCAAAAGGGAGTCAAATAGAGAATATCGCGAATACCTCGGTGGTTTAGAATGATTACACAGTGGCTCCACAGGTCATCGATACTACTAAGTATTGGTGTCTCCTAGATTACTCGGAAAGTGGAACTGACAAGTGAAACGCGCAAAGTGAAAATGACAAATAACCAAGTGAAACTATTCCATGTGGCATGAGGGAAAATGATGTCAACATTTCTAAGTATTATTCAATAGATTTAGACGATCAGGATACTCTTTGGTTCATTCTAAGGATGCATGTGCACGGCGTGTACGAACACTATGGGGCAACAGATACGTGAAACGAGTCTAATTCAGATGATGACCGGAACCAAAACATGCAGAAATCATTTATGCTCTGCGTCTCTCGAAGCATTTATCACCATCATTATCATCGTTCGGCGTTAAACAGCAAGGCAAGCCTCACTGACCGCTGCCTTTCCCCAGAGTTACACGTTTATATAAAAAGAGTGAATATCCAACGGGAACAGGAAGTGGACCTACACAGGCGGGAAAAGATAACATGCTGCTGCAGCCAACACACAAAATACAGTCTAACTGTACAAACGCACGTGTTTTCAATCATTCTGGTTCGATAGAAAATGACAGCACGATCGCCACTGTTCACGGTTCACTGCCATATCTTTAAGTGTCTCCAGTCAGCTAGGTGACGGGTCTTTCGGACCCCAACCACGAAGGCGTGAGACACCCACTTTACCTAAGTCCGTTGTACATTTTCTCATCCCACGTTGCCACGTCATCTGTTGGCCTCCACATTGCTACTTCCATTCCTTAGGAGGAACACAAAATAAGGCACGGTATGGTAGACGAGTGTTCGTCATACGCAACAAGTGACCCAACCAGCGTAGTCTACTAAGTTTCATACGCTGAAACAAGCTATTCTCAGAAGTGCCACCCAATACCAGATTCCTAACCTCAATATTACTCACCCGGTCACCCCATCCAATCCTAGCCATACTATGTAAACATCGGTTGTCGAGAACCCCTGACCGACGAACATCGCCCACACGCATACTCCACGTCTCGCAACAGTACAACAGACCTGAACGCACTGCGCCACAGTGCCCACGACCTTTCAACTTCAGTGAAATAACAGGCCGATGCCACAGGTGGTTCAGTCGAGCGTAAGCTGCACGAGCCTTGGATATATGCATACTTACCTCCAATCCCGAGCTACCACCGTTAGACACGCAGCTACCAAGGTAGGTTATTTCCTCTCCATCCAGTACCAAGTTCGGCGCTGCTGTCGTCCAGTCCTGCAACAGTACTTTGCACTTCGAAGGTGCAAAGCACATGCCGAACCGAGCAACCGATCTCGACAGTCTATCTAGTGCCCGTTGTGCGCGGTCCGCAGACTCGAACAGGCACACGACGTCGTCTGCGTAATCTAGGTCGCATAGCTTTCCTCCATTTCCCAGTTGGACTCTTACGTCCCGGAGACCTCTTAAAGCATCTTCCATCACCTCGTCCATGACGAAGTTGAACAAGAATGGAAAAATGGGACACCCTTGTCGAACGCCATTAGTTGTTTCGAATGAACGTGACAGTTCACCGTATACCCTAACGCGACCATAGGTATGCGAGTACAATGCTCGCAACAGGTTCACAAACTTCGTTAGCATACCCTTCCGGTGGAGAGCACTGAGTAGTGCCGGTCGATCCACGGAGTCGAAAGCACCTTTCAAGTCCAGGAAGACTACGATCGTAGGGCGCCGGTGCGTGTGGCGCGCTTCGAGTAACTGTCGAAGAGTGAATCTTTGGTCGATGCAACCTCGACCTGGCCGAAATCCGGCCTGTTGTTCGCGGATATTACTTTCGCGAATCGGTGTCAAACGGCGCAGCATTATCGAAGCTAACACCTTAGTAACTATCGGAATTAACTTAATCCCACGATGATTGCTGCAGTCACTCCGTGTACCCTTCTTGAAGATGGGCACAATCATCGACTCACCCTACGATAGCGGGATACGCTCCTCGTTCCAAATATCACGAAGCAAGGAGGTAAGTGATTTCATCAGCACTTCTCCACCCAATTTGAAAAGAACTGGGGGAAGTTCGTCGGGACCGGCAGCTTTTCCTCTCTTTAGAAGTCGAATATTCGACTGCACTTCCACTTCCGTTGGGGGATAAAGTGACACCTCCCAAGGATTCACAGCTCCAGGCGCCGGACTAGATATGATAGCGTACGGCCAGGTAAACTGATCCTTGAAATACTCTGCCCAACGGTCCATTTTTTCCTGTCTACCATGGATGAGCTCTCCAGTCCTATCGCACACGACTTCACTAACCGAAATTCGCCGCCCACCGTTGTCGCGCATATGCTTAAACAATCTTTGACTGTTACCTGAAGCGGACGCTACGTCCATCTCTTCGGCTACCTTAACCCACCAGTTTTCGCGGTCATTACTAAGGCTTATGGTCAACTGACGCTGCAACTGCCGTCGCATCTTATTCATTTCTTTGCAGTTAGGTACCTGGTGTTTTGCTCCATTAGACTTAGCGACCGTTGCAAGATCCAGTGTTTTTGATGACCGCTAGATCTATGACCACAGGCGAAATCTGCTGCCAAATGCATAGCCTGCTTAATTTGATCCCACTGCTCGTCTACAACGGTGCTCATCGAAGTTCTTAGTTCGTCGGATAGTTTCTTCTTGCAGCTATTGCAAACAGCCGAATCAGCCAATCGAGTTTGTGGCCTGCGTCCATGGCCATTCAGCTGCAGCACAAATCGCATTGAAACTAACACATGGTCCGATTCGACGTACGTCGTTCAGTATGATCTACAGTTCTGGACAGAACCGCGCCAACGGTAGCCAACTGCGATATGGCCAATCTGACTCAAAGTACCTGTCGAGTCAGAGCGCCATGTCGCAGTGCGACGCGAACTGTGTCGGAAATTCGTACTAGGTAAGAATAAATGATTATTGTGCACAGAATCGGAGAAGCCTTTCCCCGTTGTCTGTTCGCTGTACAGGCAAGGCGCATCGACCACCCAAACAGGACTCCGATGCACTCAGTTTTCCAACTTGTGCATTAAACTCACCTGCTACCACTACAATGTCAGAGGGTTTGCGCTTCCGAACAAGAGTGACGAGGTCATCGTAAAACTCGTCTTTCTCCATATCAGTGCTGCAATCCGTGGGAGCATATGCTGAAATAACATAAACTACGCTTAAGACTACTATCCTTTCGGACGCCGACTGATCCCTACAGTCCCATGGCACACAAGCGACTGTTGACTGGGATCCAGCCTAGAAGGGCCGCTTCAGCCTTCTCACTCAAGACTATTCCTACACCACGCTGACCCACAGCTTGGGCTGCTTCGTCTCCTGATGTGCGAAGAAAATATCTTGACGAGACGTTTGGCGCAGTTAGCTGAATTACTCTACTCGAATCCTGAATTCGTGTTTCACTCACACAGCAGACATCAATCGAAAGTGAGTCCACTTTCAGAGCCAAACACGCCTGTTGGCCAGCCTGCATTAAAGTGCGCACATTGAAGGAACCGAGATTCAGAGGCTGACGAGGCTTGAGGAAATGTGAGCTAACAGACTGGAAACCACCTACTACACTACTTGACAACGAACCGTTGCGAGTATCGGGCGTGTTATCAATGGAGATACTATGGGAAGGCAGAAGGGGCAAACAGATTGGTTTGGAGACAGAAGAGATAGGTTGAATAAGAGAGAGGGAACTCTTAGCAGTAACATACTTATCACTACCCACCCCGTTCGATGCAATGGGCAGCGCGGTCCTGATTATCCTATGCGACGACCGGTGCAGTATGGAATTATTTATAGGCGTGTAACTCATGGGGGATGATGGACGGGTACTGCTAGGGCGTCCAGCCGCTGAGCAGAAGAACGATTAGGGTTCTCAACCAAAGCCTTTGGTTCTGACAAGAACTTGACCGCAAGGCAGCGGGGTATGGCTGGGTGGAAGCCCATCTACTTGGATCAATTATTCTCTCACTCGTTTTTCCGACTGAGCTGCTAACTCATATCAACCCCCAACTTGGAGGACCAGGCGACTACTTTGTGAGGCCTCTACCCATTGACCTTCCAGGCATGACTGGATCTTCGGCTTGAGATAAGCCATCCTGTATAGCTTGTTGGATCATGGAGGCACGCAAGCCGTCACACCACGTCAAGGTGTAGTCTACTATCGTTATCAAATCATATGCAGCAGAAAAATATTTCGTTTAGATACTTGTAAATGAATGAACCGTGATGATGGTACTAACGATGTCCATTTGTTGTCTTCTGCATAAATAAAAAATTTCATAACTAAATTGGGTTGGTCACGGTTTTATGAAACTTGCGACTGGAGAACCCGAAGAAAATAAATACATATGAGAATATTATGATTGTGTCCCAGCGGACTTGTTCCCTACGTTCGGTTAATCAAATTGGTTCCATTTCCTTGCTATGTCTATTTGTCATTTTTTTGTAATTAAACTTGTGTTAAACAAACGCTGCTTATTCAACAGCGTCGGGGATAACGCCCGATATTCGGGTTTGTAGGTTTTCGCGCAGCTTAGTCGTCTCGGGAAAATCGCCAAACTACACAGCACCACACAGCAAGATTTCCGTCCGGCACGTATGATGCACTACCAAGGTCAGTCCTTTTTTCACAAGGCGTGTGAAAAGACCAATCACGGGCTAGTGACTGATGTGCACAACTGGCCCATGGGGTGTACCGAGGACAGGCGATACTTATCTCAGCGGCTTTCAGTTTTTCGCACTCACTTTACGGTTTCTTATTTCAATGCCATTTTTCTGAATTTATTCCTAAAATGGTGTAGTCTGAGATATGGGAGCAATCGGCTAATGAGTTTTAACCTGAGAGGGCCCATATAGACGGCTTGTTTATTACAAACGGTAGGCGTGTTGAGTAGGCGGAGACCATTTGATCGTCTTTGCTTAGTTAATCAAGGCGGGGTTGAACTAGAAATTGAGACGACCGGCTGAAGGTGGAATGAACTTTAGAATAGTACAGGAAAATGTTCATTCTGGGATATTAATGCTCAATTCAGTAGTGAAAACCATGTTGTTAGTTTTCCATCATTACGGTTAACTACTATGAACAACGGTAAGTGAACATCTAAGGCTAATAAAGAAAAGGTGTATTACAAATATGGCGGCGGCAGTCTTCGGCGTACGTGATCTAGTTCTAGACATCGGTTTCTCTGTGATTTGCACTGACGCTTGAGTTTACCCTAGTGCGATTTGTCGGATTGTGTTTATTCAGTTGAACACTCTTGGAACACTCGAAAGTTTTCAGTTTTTTCCCACCTCCCTGTTCGGGACGCTGTACCGTGGGTGCCACTGTGGCGCATAGTCCTACCGGAACTGTTTCGGTGTCATGGTATACACAATACATTTCGCGCATCTGTCATCTGAGTCGAGTTATCTCGATCATATCGAGTGCAAAGATTCCGTTGATCGTAGACTTCAGGATGCGACAGAACACAGGTTCGGCCATCGCATAAAGTTCGTGTTTTCGCATTTATACTGTTTTAGCTCAAAACACCTTCATGGGCCAGCCTGCATACCTTGAATGTTATAAAATTTGGATCACAGCCGTTTTCTGTCAATGTTGTGTTTAGTGCTGTGCATAGGTACTGATTTCGAAAAAAAAAACAGTTTAACAGTGCTACCATGGTCTTCCAATATGAAAGGACTACTAGAAATCCATGATGATCCATTTTCAATAGACCTCCAACCTCCTACAACTCTTGTCCATTTACAGCATCTCTCGAGGAAAACAATATCAGCAAACCAAGCATACTTGAGGTTATACGTTTGGTCGGAGCATATGCTTCCCTGATGCCTATTGCATCGGAAGGTTGTTATCTACGATATAAAAAGATCCGAATGTTGAAGAATCAAATACCCATTTCAGTCAAGAGTTTGCGAATTCCTTTCTTAGTGCAGCAGAAGATCGATGCACATAAACCATTGTTCTCACGTGATTCAACGTATTTGCAGACTACCATTCCATGTGTAAATAATGATTACGTTATTGATGTTGTCTTACAAAACCCGTCGCAGGTATTCGCACAGGTAGGATAAAATGAAAATTGTAATAAAACCATGAAAATGGTGGAAATTAGTTGTGATCTTGTTCCAGATATCTGAATGTTTGAAATGAGTGTTTGTTGCTCAGTTGCGCAAACGTTCCAACTGGGCACATAAATCATCGATTTCTGGATCTCTTTCTGCGGTTTCGGAGGTTAATGACGACTGAATCGCATCTGGGGCGTTGACAGCAAATTCCGTTGTAAGTTCCCCAATAATTCTCTCTATCTCAGCTTCTGTGGCTTCCCCCAAATCCTGGTCGTCTCCAAGAGCAGAATCGATGACTTCGTCCATCGTCTCTTGCATCAGACCCATCTTAGTCATTTCCTTACTGAGTTCTTGCATAGTCTTTTGTAATTGGGGTACCTAGTATTGGGATGGAGTGTTGCAAACAGGGGAATGGAAAAAGTGGTACCGAAACGATGATTCAGCCCATTTCACACACTGCCAGCGTCGGTTCGTGACCAAATTATTTTTCGATCAATTGGTCAACGTAGTTCCATTTATCATGCCAATCATTCTTTTGGCGTTAACAGGTTTATGCCGATCGAGAAGTAATAACTACTGTATTCTTATCATTTTTATTATAACTGGAACAATTTTATAATGGGATTAGTTTGTGTCCGCATTAGAATTAGTTTATAAACAATCATTCCTCACCAGTCCATGTTCGTTTTTTCAAATAGATTCTAGTCTTGGCATGTGGTGGCTTTAAAGTCAACTTGTTAAATCCGTAGACAATTACTCAGTAAAGCATAACTATTGAACTTTGAACACTGTGCGATAGATTCATAAATGTTAGGCCCCACAGTACGAGCCCCATTACAGTCGTTTGTTGAAAGAATGTCACAATCCATCTATTGGAATATATTCACCTACCGTTTTCAAATTCCTGTTGATATAGGCTTTAAATGGAAGTGCATTCCATTTTGCGATTAATTTTGGCATAACACTAATAATTAGGCTGATCTTTATTGTGAATGATATAATATTAATAACACAGCGCATCGATTTTTCGATACACTCCTTACGTCGTTAGGCTGATCTTTACATTCAACTTCTGACTAAAAATCCGCTAATACAAATACATTCTACTTAGACCTGACAAACATGTAAAGAAATCATTCCCCTGCCTGGAAAATGACTAATCTGAAGCAAATCGAATACAACACGAATCTGATCGGACGCATGATAAGATAGTTGTCCTCAAGGACAACCTCATTCTAGTCATTTGGGTCTTGTCGTGATTGCTTAAGCACATCACTTGGACTCAGACTGGGGTAAACAAAAGTCAGTCCGGCATACCAGTCAGTCCTTATGGAAACAATAACTTTTTGATGGTACGAAAGTCAGAGGCACGCGAATTCACATTAAGCTGGAGTGGTACCAGTCCGTGTGCGGTACCCAGCATGACCCTTAGGTAAGGATGTTTGACTCAGCCTCATTCTCACTGGAGTCGAACGGCAGTTCCGGTACGAATCGTATGCCCTACTACGGACTCTAAAGTGTGCTGTTGTAGCTTGCATTGATCGGATGAAAACCGACATTCCGTGCTTAATTACTTCGAAATCCAACATCTTGAAGCTGAGCTGGTCGCCCAAAACAAAAAGGTGGCAGGTAAACAGATCCATGAAAATATGACACGTTCACTTCAAGTGAGGATAAATGACTGGCCAACTAAGAGCTAATCAAAGTACAGTTCCGATTGTCATCAATGGTTCACCATACGGCTTATACACAAAAACAGTAACATAAAAGCATTCAACGAGAAAATATCGTTTCTTAAGTGTTTGTTCGATTGCCTCCGGATTACTTGTAAGACTGTTTTCCTATCTCATTTTTTTGTTCTCTTCAATAAACTGTGCTTTGCCATAAGGTAGCAGAAATTTTTCGTGAATTTTGCTATCACAAATCCTTTGCCTACTTCCAACTAATAACACATGCAATAATATCATGTTTTGAATGAAAGCTCATCGCAGCTATGGAGAAATTATTAATCGTTCGAGGTTCTGAAGAAGAATGCTTTTACACTGGTTCGTCTTTCCAAAGGCGTCTTTAAGATGGGGCATACTACGTGCATTATCTCAAGAAAATAGGACAGCGAACAGCCCTGTCTCAAGCGAGGTATCATGTAATGAGAGCCGAATAAATCAAACAAATAACGCAACCATTCTGCCTATTTACAATTGTCCTTCAAACACAGCTAAAAGTAAGTACACAAATGAAGGGCTCACTTTGATTAGTTGTGACATTGCTTTCATGACCGCTGTGCTTTGTTGCATGCATCCGGCCATCTTCCCCATTGATGATTGGATTTGTAGTTCCGATACGATGGTATCCAATTGCGAAGATGCCATGTATAGTCGTTTTATCGCTTTTCGTTGCGCAATCAGTTCCCGCGTCAATATCTTCGCCTCATCCAAACGATTATCTTTGGCACGTTTTTTTATGTCGGCTTCCAGTCGTTTGCGTTGGGCAATAAGTTGGTTAGTTTCTCTTTGGATGGCATATTTCTGGCGCCGTACGGTGGAGATTATTTGTCTAAGATGTTCACGTGGTTCCTTTTTTCCAAACAAACCGGGCATTGTTACTGATGTTTTCTTATCGCTAGATAGAAAAGTATGCTTGGCAGCACGATCTTCTATGACAGCCCGCCTATTGCGGATTGGATGCACGTAACACGTACGTTATTGGGTATTGCAAACCGGTGTGTCTCGCTCAGTCTCGATCGAATCCAATCCAACGTTTGAGAAAACCTGGAACCTAGCCAGAATTCAAAGAATAACAACGGTCCGTTTAACGCTACCGACATAGCAGACAAATGGTTACAGTCTATTTCTCTAGTAACTGATTCAGATTAAGGATGACTATTTATCAATACAACCTTAATTTTCTCTCTGAAGGACAGCTGAAAATGGATATCCATCCATTTAAAATAGAGAAACATTGGGTACGGATGGTAGGTTATGGGACCTGGATACTTATCGTTCCTATTATGGTACGCCAAGATAAAAAAGACGGTTACCAAGATAGGAAAGGTGAAATGCAGAAAAGCCTCGCCCGCAATACAAGCCTGTACAGACAAAGAATTTGAGTGCCGGTGACACATGCAAATTCTGTGGCAAAATCCATTGCACAGTCCTGATTACGTCAGCATATGCGAACTGATTAAGCCCAGTTCATGTTTGTCAGATCCCACACGATGACCGTATCAAAAACTTGACCAAGCAAACCAGAGAGGCTGGGTTGGGTTCACCAAGACCATTCACAGTCTCATGAATACAGGTGACTCGGCACAAATAGGGTGCCAACAAAAGGTGTAAAATAGAGTGGGCTTTTCCAAAGTGCAGACTATTATCAAGCGTAAATTGGCGCTTGTCTGTTCTGTACTTCATGTGGACTGGCTCTGAGCACCTCATTTTGCATCAGAATCTAATGGAGGTTAATCTGGCATGCGACTGAGTTTTGAGTTCGGGGACTATACAGCGCAGGTGACATTTATTTCAACACCCGGTAATCACGATCGCCAACCTTGAGAATTCAGTCGACCGTTTTGATTCTATTTCAGTTCTACCTGATTAATCAAACGCAAACGATCAAAAGCCCTCATAGTGGTCAGCACAAATGTTTCTTTTATCCGTTATAGTTAAACAATATATATAGGTCTCCTCAGATTAAAAATAGGTGGCCGATCTTCCCCATCCACCGCTGGGTATCTTGGACCCATCGTCTTTCTCTTGGTCTCTGTCTCAGAAAACCTATCCGTTGGCCTCTGCGTTTGTCACAAAATCAGACCACCTTCGATTCGTCCGCGAATTAGGATGGCTAGCTAATTCCGCGTTTGTCATCTGCACTGTAGTATATCCGTTCCTTGACCGAATTGCCGTTCAGCTGAGTCTACACCAACTTGTCCACCAGTCCTGTGCCCCAGAGACAGTCCAGTCTCACTGTAGCGAGTTGAGCACCTGATTGGACCATTTTATAAACGATTCGAAACTTTGGTTTTGAAAATAATCATTTTCGGTTAAAATGTCTTCGTTAGCGTGGGGTTCTTTTCGAGTTCACCATTATACTGGACCATAAATTTCACAAACAACAGATTTTAAGTCACGTGCATACCTTCAATTATTTTGTGGTTACTACCATTAGCAATGTGATGATATCGTCTGACTCCGTGCACTTCACAAATTCCTGGAGCGTTTCTCTCTGAAGAGTGCACCGGAGAAATCGGATTCTTCTCAATACTTCTGTTAGAAAAGCCAAAACTGAATTCATACTTTTGATAGTCATCAACCCAAATTCTTCACACGGTGGTGCTACCGGTGCTTTGGAAAGCAAAAATGAACAGAAACGTCTGCTCTGACTTCAGCTCGTCAATCGACAGTCAATTCCGTTTTCCAGACCTGTAATCTCTGTAGAAAACAGCCGAAATGAACAAACACAAAAGTTCATTTATTAGCCAAAACAAAATCGATTATATTGGTCTTATATAGTCAATACCCATTTCTTTTGCTGGCTAATATGGCCCATCGTTGCTCATTGACCTTCTCATGTGGCATTTTTGCTCATGTTATCGATTCACATTGTCGGAGCGATGTCACTGCAGAAATGTTGATCTCTGACTAGGGTAACAGATAAATCGAATCAGAATCCACTGCCCTTACAGTCAGAGTTTCCGCCTTATGTCAGAGTCAGTCCTGCAGATACTAATCATCTTGGCAACTGGTGACTGTGAGGTCCATGCTATTATAGGTTGCAGTCTGTCTTAATTGTGGTGTGCAAATAGCTTTTGCCCTCATTTAAACATCCTAGTAAAGTAGAACATTTTCTTAGAAAATGCCACCAACAATGTAATCATGTTCGATAAGCAATCTGCGCAGTCAAACAGTAAAATTCTTATTCGCAACTGGATTGAGTCTGCATCAACGAACGTCTTAGCAGAAGCATTAGCCGCGGCAAGCAGGTCTTAGCATCGAAGCCATCACGGGTTGCTAAGTGTCAGACAAACTGTCCTCACCAGCTCAAAAAAATCATTACAGTTTCACAAACCTGAGGTATGCGTACTGTCCATGCGAACTTTTTTCCACCAGAGGTTAAGTGAGCTTTGCAACATCTGTTTGGGTGTTTATATTTGATAAATAAACAAGAGTGCTGCGGATTTGGGGAATTGGACAACCAGTGCCCTTCATGGATATTTTCACAATATTGGGCGAGAATGGCTGGAAAACCGTGGTTAGGTATTACAAACGTTTTGCGGCCTACGGATGCACTAACGTAGTAGAACTGCGTGGTAATGGTTAAAACGCGATCCGCAATTGCAACGATACGGGTGTAACGCAAGCAGGGTTGTCCAGTTAAGCTTCCGTAAACTGGATAACAGTACTTGAAAAAAATGCATACGTCAGAACCAAGCCGCTTTCTAACATGGAACGGCCAATATTCACTTTTAGACAGATCCTCGAACATAGGCACGCATTCCGTAGACAAGGGATTTTTTGCCATTCCTGATCTGTAAACCGAGTGAAATCCTGTGGCACGTCCTCCCACCATAAGGTGTGCCAGAGAAATTCATTTCACTTACCCTATCTCTGCACGCTAATAGCCGAAACCGAGTTCTCGCGTGATCTTTCTTGACAATCTTTCTCCATGATCTTTCACCGAATTCACCACCAGAAGTGGCATTCGTCAATGTTGCCCCTTCCAACTTGCGTTATCCTCATGCAAGAATACTTTCATTGACATTTCTTCACACGGAAACCTGTCTCATTTAGATTATGTGGATGATATTATGGTACTCAGTGAAGATTCGAGTAAGTTGCAAATTTTTCTCAGTTGTCTGAACGATAGTGTAGGTATGTTTGGGATGCACTTTGCCCCTCAAAGTGTAAAATGCTGTTGCAGGACTGGATTAGCTCGAGGCCGAACTTTGTTCTTCCCGGGGTGGAATTGGGTGAGGTTGAAGGATTTAGGTACTTGGATAGTTGTATCTTACCTGGTTGTTGTATAACAGATGAAGCATTCCTGCCCACACAGAAGGTATGACTGGCATTCACCAGTTCGAAGAATTTGGGGCTTTGGCTTACACGCATTAGCAGTGAGGTCGGTATTGTTGTGGGGTTCCGAAAGATGGCCGTTGTGAGCAGAAGGTAAAGAAAGGCTTTCGGTGTTTGAACACCGTTGTCTTCGTCGTATTGGTAGAAAATGGTGGGAGAATTTTGTGGGTAAATCAGGAGTTAAGTGTGATTTACCGAGTCCTCGGGTTACGTCTTTAGAACGGATGCTGAATCAGAATGTGTTAGGGCGGTTGGCACATACTGTATGCATGGCCACAGAACAACTATCACTTCGTACGCTGCTCTTCGAGACAGATGATGGTTCGATGTGGCCAGTGGATGATATGGGCAAAATGTATGAAAACCTTAACCAGTGGACTGAGTTGTGTTAGTGGAGTTAGACTACCGGATTTGGGTCCGCGAGACAGTGTGCGATGTGGCTCAGTGCCGGAGTTAGTAGCGTCCTTCTTCTGTGTTGTCCCTCAATTTGCTATTTAGCCGTCGATCTCCTCTATTCCTCGTTCTTTTTTTGTTTGGTCTGTTGGTTCTATGAGTCAATAAAGCAAACCATAACTCATTGGTGCTAGGTTAACTGAAAACTGGTCTGCCGCGGTCGTTAATTCTGAGCTGACTGAAGCATATCGCTGCTTCTAAAAGTCGAAGGAAGAGAAATCAGACCTTTCGCAACGGTTACACAGAATGCACTTGCTATACTTGGCGAAGAATGACTGACACTAGTAATCGGTGTTAGATTTTGAAGTCAGTGAAATAACGTGATTTGCCGTCATCGTTTTCCTGCTTGCGTTGCTGCCTCATAGCTCGTGGAAAATTCAAGGTACATATAGTGGCACTTTGCGCGCTTTGGCGGAGAAATCTGAGAACATTCATTTACCATAAGCAGTTTATTTTCTGTGAATTCGCTAATGACTTTCGGTTTTGAAAACCACAGATAGCCTTTTGGAAGGCCGTTTCTCGATCAAATTTGATAACGGTGTTTTTCAATAACGTATCTCTCCAGATAATATGGATCACACTGCATATGGTTTTCCACTTCACTGGGACATTTACTGGTCAGTAAAGTAGTAACGTTAATGCATGATTAAATGATTACGTGCGATTTATTTTCTCGTAAAGCGATCCAAAATGACATTCAAATGTGGTCGACCTGCAACTGAAAAATCTGCCAAACCGTATTTAACAGACCAATGGTTAGCTTGTTCAAACAGCTCTTGCGGCATATCATTAGAAAGGTAAATGGATCTACTTTCATCCTCCTTAGTAGTATGACAGTGTGGCATTTGGTTTGAGAAACATCGCCGGCCATGACTGACTGAAATCCCGGTATTCACTTACTTTTGGCAACGAAGTAACGACCATTTAGAACCGTGAACGGACACATTGTTCGCCAACAATAAGGCGGTTCCCCGTCCCTGGATCGATATGACTTTTGTTGTTTTTTGACTGTGCATAGGTAGGTTTGGAATCACCGACACGACCTGACCATTGAGCGTCAGTCTTCAAGCCTCAATGGCCTCATGTACTGGAAGGTTCGATGGATGTACTAATAGAAAATGGTGTTGTTTTTGCTTATTCTGGCTTCAGTCCAGTCATAACCAAGCCCAACCTACAATTGAATGCTCACCCTTGCACTCCGAAGGTGCGCCCAACTGCGGTTGCTCATTTTCTATTCATTTGCGCATTGGCAACACATACTTGTCTCCATTAGCCGAATGTCATAAACCAGACCACATCGTCTATCCAACAGGCCAACAGGAAAATGCTTTATATGCAGCGCTGCCCGGGGTGGTCAGCTTACGAAACAAGAAAAGGGTGTGACAGACGGTGAATAACTTAGTAAGAAGCGGTATAGGTTCACCTTTGGGCCCACGAGATGAACGTAAAGGAGTTTTAAAAGCGGAAGGACAAGGCTTGGTGAAGCGGACGGTAGTAAAATAAAAAATGCATATAAGTCACACGCTCATTGATGCATTTGCGAACGTTCGGTGAGTGGGTAATGGTCGAAATCTGAGGTGTTCGTGCCATTTGAATGGCTGCACGAAAATCCTGCGTCATCATCACCTCATTGTTTTTTTTGTGGAAATTTAGCTTCATTACGTTCCCCATTCACCGTTAATTGCGTTCAGGATTATCGCATTTTAAAAATCTGATTGGCTTTCAGCCTCGCATGGACTCAGACACTGCCATACCTCGAAGAGTTTCTGTTCCATATATGCAACAGGCACTCATACTAGGTACCAGGTAGCCCTTAAAAGCACTATTCCGGGGAAGATGTCCAGTCTCGCCTTTTTTAACACCAAAATCCTTTTGATGTTCACAAAAATGTTGAACCTGCCTCGAGCACTTCAGTTAGTGATCTATTTTCACATTTGCTTTTATACAAGAATCGTTGCTAATCCTGAACATTTTGGTGTCGCTTATATTGGTCGATAACTTCAGACTATATTGGCTGAATATAGTTTCCAACAAACAAAAGAATGGGGGTTGTGTGGCACTGTACATTGCCTCCTGGTCAGACAAGTTCGAACTTACTTATGCCTACTCCTAAAACGGAACTGACTCTACAGTAGAAGAGTTTTACAAGCTTTCTCGCCGTAGTAATGAAACCATAACGAGTCTATAAGTAACCCATTTTAGCTTACAGCACAATACCTCAACTTTTTATTTCTACTCAGCATTTGTTTTTCCACCGCTCTAGGATGATTAACACGTTATTGTGGTTGGCTGCAATTATGCATCAACCCTACCACTAACTATTTTTGGCCTATCTGACCTCTACACTTTCCCAGCAGAGGAAGCCCCATTTTAGATAAAAAATCATCCAAAACTATCCTGAGATTATTCAGGCCCATCTCAACAAATGGCCATTGTATGTGCTTACATTGAGGCCAAAAACGTACCCACGGTGCTCGTTTCATTCATTCATTCAGGTAAACAAAGCAAATCCAATTCGACCTACGCAGCCTTTCACACGACAACTTTATTCTCTTTTAAATGTCGCTTTCGCACGTACCTTCTTGTTCCCCTTCTGAACGCTTGATAAATGACATCGTCAGACTGTCAAAGAGGTGGGCAATGAAATCTTCGATAAGTACTGCGTCATCGAAGCTCTGGCCATATCTCTTCCTAATTACGAAAGGCATATGTTTACACACCCCATGACGGTTCACGTGTGCAGTATATCTGTACCCTAACAAATGCTGAAATCAAACACATGAACCTGTTTTTGTTAACCATCTTCGGAGCAATAACAACAGCAAATTACTATTGTAAAGCATTCGACTGCTGTGTGAGAAGAAAAAGATACGTGTGAAATAGTCTGCAAATACCGACATTATTAATCGGAATTTCATTCGCCTCTTTAATTATATAGCAGTCCCACTTGCGCAGAGTACTGAGGGCAACTTAACTTTTTTCAGAGCAGAAATGTTTATGATTCTTCGCACCAGTAAAATTACCACAGAGGTTGTGCGTGCACGGTCTTCTAACGGATTGCAAGACCGACCGGGAAAAGACTGAAACAGTGAGTCGCAGCCAAGTAAACCGTATCAGCCCGCTTCAAAACTTACACAACTAAATTCAGTCTGGCTGCTGTCAACCTGCCCGTTATGGTGGGTCCTGACAATTTATTTTCGTCACTTCTGAGACGCTAAGCTTTGACTAACGCATTCAGTTCTCTAACTGACATATCTCTAAGCCAATGTTCTTTCTCCGATTGTTGCATGAATGTCACCATTGCTTAAGCCACTTTTGATTCATTGATTTAATATCTTCCGGTTTTGGACTGGTAGGGCGTCTTGTGCTCAACCACCTACGTCATTCTATGACTTTTCCTGAAGACTCCTCAGTTTCATTATAAATCTAACAGGTCTAATTTGAACGATGTCGCCTCGCTTATACATATTTGTAAATCCTTAGATGCATCACCAAAATCTGTACGTTGCATCATCTAAAGTTATTCGTCTGCATCCAACTTCGTTCCATGGCCTCTCTCACTTCACAAACTCGAAATATTCGGCTGTTCCAGGTCCTCATTGACACTGCTGTCTCGTTTTCTTACTACCAAACCTACTGCATACTAATGGGCTGTAAAGTGTCGAAGTCATTATTTAGGAGTGCATCTGGGTGCTGTTCTTTCTCCATATATCTTTACTGCGATTCCTTCTGTCACGGTATGCTAATGATGCTGCCCCCCTCAAGAATTCAGTATCAGTGAAGAATTTCCAAATTTTTCAACAACTTGCCTTCTACTTAAATTTTTTTGTAGCAGCCGGTTCAATCCCTAATATATCTAAATGTTTACAATGTCTCTTCTCTTTTCCCATCGGCCAACTGACTTAAAACGTCGTCCATCAACACTTACCAGGACCTAGGGGTTAGTATTGATAAAAATCTGAACTGGAATTCTCACATTTCCAACTGTGTAAAGAATCTTTGAGGATTGTTTTTCAGAGTGGAACCCGTAGATACTATGATACGAAACAGGGCTACTTGTTGCTTTGTATACCAGTATTTTTTCAATCCTTCTTGACTGTTTTCCTGTTAACTTTGGAGATCTAATTAGGAAACACGTTGAAATTCGTTGTCACGATCTGTCATTTGTCAGCCGTTTATCGTTCATGCAACTAAACGAACTGTCCATTAAATTGTGTGATCAATATCCGTCCTCATTTGAAAAGTTTGCCCACAAAATGCTTTCAGATCCCACACATCCTTTGCAAAAAGAGTGCCGTTCTCATAGCCCCACACAATGTTTTTCGTTCCATACACACAGGAATCAGAATCCATAGGAGCTCCACTGTCCTTATCTAAGCACGCGTCGCAACGAACTGGGACCCCGTTTTAGCCAGCTTCCTGGGCAGTCTATCATTTTTACTTAGATCATTCACTTGACAGTTATTTCCCCTTACCTTCTTTCTCCCTTTTTACAGTACATGAATACAGATGTTTCTTGGTGGTCGTCTTTAACTTGAATGCGACATTTGTATACCTAATGGTCAATGTAAGACAGCAAAATAAAACACAATACAGTTGGTTTTAATTGTCTCCAGGCAGGTTAGGCCCATTTTACCACGATATGTCTCTAATTCGTCCCATTACGTACATTGCTTACCTTATTCGTACCAGATTAGTTTGATTAGTATTATTATTTTTATCATTAGCACTTCAGATCTCTTTTTCCCCACAAAAAGTCTTGGTGCAATGTTTTCTATTGCCGACAATTTTTAGTTTGCCAGTGGCGAGTTTCGCTCGATAGAGAAACTACCTGGTTTCTAGCTCGTTAACACTTGACAGACTAGGACAATGATTAGGTGTTTTTCTTTATCTGTTTTGGCAGCAATTTTTCCATCGAGTCGTATTTATGACGTAGTCTTCTGCACTCGTCGTTCAACGATTATCGATCCGAAGGATAGACATAAAGATGCACGCTTGCATTAGACACACACACACAAACTCACAAGTTCATGCGTGGATGACGACTGAAATTGATTTATTTTATTATTTATATACTTGACATCGATTCTCGTTGGTTGTTATGTGTATGAGACCACTGATCCTTGGTACACGCAGGTATTACAAACAGGATGTGTTCTTTCTTGCTTTTAATACCCCGTGTGTTGTTTCGTTAGTCACGGGCAAGATATATCTCATATTAACATACCACGAAACGACTTCAAACGGTCTGAGAACGTGCACAGTGGTATCATTTGCTCCATCAGTGTGAATAACCATTTGGATACGAAAAAGGATTTATAAACACTTGGTGCCTCTGGTGAAAACGCAGTCGGTCAAGTAATAGGTTCTTTCGTGATAATTATTCAGTCTGATAGGTCAGGTTATCAGAAGCATGTTTTGGTGCAAGACACTGGTAAGCAATTTGTCGGTCTCATCCATATCATGTGGGACCAATGACCAAGGAATAAACTTTTCATTTTCGGTCTGTTCTGGTCTGATTTATTTGCTTGAGCGTCATTTAGTCATGACAATACTTGTCTGATTGAGTTTATTTTCAAACGCGAATGGGGTCTCATATTTTTAGCAGCGTTATTTACTTTCTTCTATGCTTCATGTGTAATGCGATAGTTGTAATCTTTAAATTCAACGAAGCCGAAATTTGATCACAAGGCTAGTTTGGCCCTGTTTGCCACTCTGCAGAAATGTATTCTCTCTCCAGACCGTCTGTTGGATACTGACATTGAGCAGCAGATGTATTGATCTTCTAAAAGACGTACCACTGATCAGGTTACGTTCTCAAATTTGATTATGTCTGGTTTATTTTAACGGCCGGAGCGTCGAAATGGAAATTTGCACATTATTTGTGTAATATTTCTGGATATTTCAAGAAGCACTAAGAATATAGTCGTGTTAGGACGTGGGTAGTTTTCCTCAATATACGACATCCATCTCAGTAACTAACAAATGGTCGTTGCGGTAATGATACATACCAGTTTCGGAGGGAATTTTCATTCTTCCGTAAAACGACTACACCATGAAAAGTGAGTAACGTTTCGGTAACTAATGGTCAGTCAGTTAATGCACATTGTGCTCCTGGTCGATCTTGTAATATCTAACGACCGGTCTATAAGAAAGCAAGATATAATTTTGAATGAGTGGGTATTTCAGCCGAAATGCGACATGATTTGCTGCTTTTTCATAAGCAGTTGGAGGTGCCAAAATAAGCATTTTGGTCTCGTGGGGTTCATTCCTTTTATGATCTGATAGTTTGGATCAAAATTTTATGTTCTATTTTCAGAATGAATAGCGATAGACGCCCATACGGCACCAGTATTTTCTAAATCAAATTCTGGTTTATTTTCGTTTTTCGTTGCCTCAGACAGACTGCTTCGCTCAATCTTATTCCACTGAGCTGATGCCCATGATTACAGGGCTTCTAGATACTCAGTGTATAATTGCGGTACCAATCACACGAGGCTAGACCACTGTGAGACAACCATTGATTGACAGTTTGAATTTGATGGGCTGTTTCTTGCCTGTGTTTCGACCTAACAGTCCACATTGAAGAAGCTTACACGAGAGGGAATTTCTGGTCCCTGATCTAGTATACTGTAAGTGGATCTATACGTGCACTTTGTTCATGAAACTGTTCTCGGGAGATTTTATTGAACATGTGTTATCCTGTGCATTTCAGATCTTCCCGCAAAGCACAACGTTGAAATGGCGCTTATTCACACTCATCGCCAGAAGACATGGCTCATGGTTCTAGAGAAAACCCCAAATCCACTGTCGGAATAATGGTCTCTTTTACATCCTTCTTCTTATCAGGTATCATGGACTTATAAGGAATTATCAGAAAGTAACACCTTCAGCTTCCTAATGAACGCTTTGAAGATCCTCCATCTATGCATGATTCACTAATCAATTTTATATCACCTGATGGAGAGTGTCTGGAGAAAACTGAACGGTTGGATGACAGATGTGTGTACCAAATCGTTTAGTGAAATCTTATTAGTTAACACGGAGAGTGTTCTAGACATCTTGCAAAGCCATCTATTTTCAAGTTATCTACCATCTTATCACTTCACGTATATATATATATATATATATATATATATATATATATATATATATATATATATAGAGAGAGAGAGAGAGAGAGAGAGAGAGAGACTTTCCACAGAATTAAGCGGCACTTCGTTCGACATAAAAAGTTCGCCAAATTTTGTGAACTGTCATTATTCAGTAACTGCTGCGAACACAGACATGTTGATTTTGTTCTTTTCAGATTGAATTAGAGTGGAGAAGGTTCACTGAACCTATTTTGTGACAAACGAGAGCGATTACCGCATCACTTTTGGGATCACCAACACCGTCCCAACTACTCTGACGGAAACATAACATTGGAACCTTACTATCACCTTTCAGGTGATCATCTGAAAGGTGATATCTCCAAGGTCAGGCATTGAGAAAACTCAATGCATTAAGTCAACCGATAGGGCCCTCATGTATAAGTGACTAAGCTATTATGAATATCCGCTGACTATCCAAAACTCTTGAGATCAAGTGACACTAGTATTAGCACCTGCTATAAGACACCGATTTTAGAAGACTTGCAATGAGATACTGCCTGTAAAATGAATGGGCATATAAACTGGCAAGAGATGGTAATTTAACGTCGAACGACTAACCACCATACCAAACGCACTGAAACCTCGTGCTACTTCAAGTTCCAGAGTCATGTTTGTCGGTCTGCTCCTCACTAGCAGAGCAGACCCGGGCATGATCATTCCATTACACTCCTGAATTGCACGTGTAATCAAAAAGACATACATGATCAATAAGGTCATCTTTGGTCATATTACAAAAGAGAATATCTTGTGTACACCGGTTCTGGAGAAAGAGGAGACGATTTAGAAAGCATGCATCATCTACTGGGACGAAACTGCCACTGTTTAAAGAATGCGTCCAACGTTGTGTTTGATTTCGAAATGGGTCTTTTTGCCTCAATCCTCGGACCACGAGCGGAACTCTGTGAACAGGGGCAGGTAAAGAACTTACTTTACGCGATTACGAACCTGGGTGCAACTAACGAATGATGCGGCAAGAAAAATGCGAAACGATGTCGAACAACACACTTTATTATACTGGATTAAAATGGATCAGCTTGACTTCCTAAGAGTGCTAAACAAATTCTAGCTCATACTATGTACCGGTCATTCGATACTCATGAACAGTGCGCGCGTGGTATTGAAACCCACTATAGATCCAGCCGGAGTCGACCAGTTACTCCTAACATTCGAGAAAAATTTACGAAAATATCTGTAGACCAATTCACAAGATTTCCTACTTTTCGATCGAATCTTTTCGTTCAGTTGCTCAGACATTTTTCAACGCAATCTACAAAGCGCACGTACATAAAGAACAAAGCGATTATTCTGCAGTAGAACTAACCTGGCGACCACTGACGACTATAGATGAACGGCGCGATTCACTACGAGACGTAAGGCTCCACTTACGAATAGATTGCGAAGGTCGAACAGGGGGCTTAGCAAGTAAGATAGAATCGCGTGAAGCACGGTCTAACGGTGGACTTAGCTGATACATGTGGGCATCCAAAAAATTCGGTGAACTATCCACAAAATCCGCACGTTCCTCGTCCAGTCGTTCCCGCGGTGGTGTAGCAGAGCCCGACAACAGAGTACCCGCCGAGGACTGCAGTTCCTCAACGGGTATAAAGTTCCTGTTCGGAAAGTAACAAGAAGTGGGCTTGTTGGAAGTACTGGACACGCAAAAATGGAAAAGGTATTACATAGCAGACATGACTTCATATAAATCCAGAAGTAATGTGACGAAATCATGCTGCATTAGAAACTAATAAAAAATTTTAATTGAGGCGAGCTTCCCTCAAATGTATCAATGCTTTATCATTATCAACTATTGCGTATACGCGAAGTGGAAGAGAAATATTCTTTAACCCCAGAGTTGTAACGGACAACAAAGGAGGGAGATAGCGTGGGCCCCGGAAGATAGATCACGATTTTCTAACGTCCACGCCACACAAAAAGTCCGGGAAATGCATATTACAATCTTATGCCATAGACGGACAGTGGTCCTGAGTGCCAAACCTCGAACAGTACCGTTAAATCCCCATTTACAAAAACCAGAACGGAATTTAAGGAACAATAATGAAAAACAAAATGGCGAGACTTCAGTTAGGCTGTGACTACATATAAACCAACGTGCAAAAGTGATTAGTCTATAAATATGAACATCAAAGGCTGCTAAAATGACCCGTGAAAAAGTCGATTTTTGAAAGGGAAATCAACTTTCTTGGACGACTACACACTAGAAGAGGAAAATAAGTTGTGGGGAACAAACAGAATTCCTTTCCGCAAATATAACATGCAAGCTTCAGTAAGTTTACAGTACCTGTGCTCGAGGAGACAAGCGGCCGGGATACCATCTAAAGTGGGTGAAGTCGATGGATCATCAGTTGAATCCTTGTTGTTTGCCGGTGGGTCGGAGGCAGTGAATGTGGGAGAACGCGTTCCTGGTATGTGCATAGGACTAACGAACGGATTACGAGTGAAAACGGGGCTACGCATACACGGAGATGGCTCTGGATTTGCGTCCATTGCGGATTGAAGTGCGTCTTGCACTTCGTCAGAACGCGAAGGAAAGTATGCGGAAGAAGATAAAACAGCAGAGGACAGATAGCTTTCCCCAATCGGATAGCGAGGCGGAGTTAATTCAGGTGTCCTTTGCCTGTAGGTTTGTAGGATCTCTAAAAAAGGAAATGGAGTGGCGTAGCAAAAAAATAAAGGCATTTCATCACATAGCTCATCGGGTAGGAGGGAATGGATAAAGTCGTTGGCGGAAAAACCCACCAAAGCTTAGACAGGGATAAATATGCCGAAAATGCTTCAGAAATTGTTGTTGACGAATGTGGAGACTGTATCACTGAAACGACTCTTGATCACAACAGTTTTCACTAACAAGTTTGCCTAGGCAAACAACAAAAAGGAAAAAATCACGCACGTGCATAGCCAATGGAATGAAGTAAATGACACATTACAATAGATTTGACAAACTGACACTGGTCTGAAAACCGGGTCTATAAAATTCGCTTTCATTGGGATTCTGAACGGAGAAATCTTCACAGCAAGTGGTGTTTGGAAAGTCAGAGATCAAAGAGGAATTCAGAGAATTCTCAAGAAGCCACGGCAATCTTGATCAACCACATTGTGTACAACGAAAACTGAGGTTGTGGGACTATTGTTGAGCTTATGAAATGATGATACGTCAAAATGGAATTACCTGGGGGAAGTCAATAACATATCCTTATCCCGATGTTTGTAAGTAAATGGGCGGACGCGACCAGAGCAAATTAAGGAATACTAGTGTTTAGGACGAGTGTGGAACATCAATGGGGGGTAAAAATTGATCAGGATCACACTCTTATTATGCCACCATCAGATGACTAGAAATCAGCACTAAAGTGGATCGGAAAGAAATATCCAAAAGAACCCAAGAGAAAAAAATGGATGGATAACCGCATGGTAAGAATGCCATCGGAAAATCGCAAATACTAACACAAATTCTTATCGTCAGTCACTGTGATGATATCGCATATATATATATATATATATATATATATATATATATATATATATATATAAAGGCATAAAATTGTGCCCAGATCGTGAGCGATAGGAACCATGAAGAGGAGCAAAGGAAAAAGAATTATTGTGCAGAAATCATTAGGTATGTGCCAGCTTTTCCATTTTCCCGTCATCGGTTGCCCATCAATTTCGTCGTTGGACTTGGCGCTGTCCGCTTGCCCAAACCGCAGTAAGCGGTGGACTCAGGGCCCCTTACTCCGAGCCTCTGAGCCAATAATCTAACCTATAAAACAATACTACAAACTGAGGGTCTTGTGACCCACGTGACTGACTGTTCAGTTCGTGCGCCCTTCCGATGGAGCTAGGCATCCTGGTTGCCCAATAAGTCCTCTGCAACATATGCTGATGAACTGAGTTCTAAATGCCAGAAACCCCGCCCATTGTTTGTTCGGAATCAGGGTCCAGCCAGTTCCACTGGGCACCTACCATAAGATGATATCGCTATTGCTTTTGTCCGAAATTACACGTGAAAACACGCACTACATATTCACAAGAACACGGTTGTGAGTTCACAGCTGAACGACGTTGCTGTAATTGAAAATTCCCGATTGAAAAATTAGAAAACACGGTAGCAACCATGTTTTCTATTGTCTCAATCGGGAATTTCCAAGTACCTGAAGCAAGCCAAGGACGAAAGTTTGTTGAAGTATATTAACAGATACATTAAGTTTTGTACGTGATTGGTAGTGGCAAAGCTAACGTGTTTATTAACCACTATAATTGAGTTCTTTGGTAAAAGTAATTTTTCATTTCTGTGATTCTGTTCATCATCAGTTAATTGATAGCCCATTTTCTGACATAAGTAGCGTAAACATTCTTCACGAGGAAACAACAGCCGTTTGTCTTAAAAATCACCCTTAATCGATGTCATCAGCTAAATTTCAGATTCAATGGGTTACGGAAACATTTCTAGTTTTATTCCTGATAACACTAACAGTAGTCACTGTGAGTTCCCGGCAAACAAAGGCAATGGGCTCCTGTTTCTGAGTTGAAGAACGGCAACGGTTTTTTCTTTAACATCAACGACTCATTGAGTTCTGGTTTCCCAACAGACCATGTATTAAGGCACGAGTAGACTAAGGATTTCGCCTACTTGTGTGTGCGACTGAGACACAAATACGTATGCGTCCAGTCAATTTGAAAATATCACTTTGGTAGTAGCTCGCAGTAGGCTTGATTCACGGCATCATTATCATCATCATCGTTCAGCGTTAAACAGCAAGGCGATTCCCACTGGCCGCTACCTTTTCCCCAGAGTTACACGCTTCTGTAAAAAGAGTGAATATCCAAGAAGAAAAGGAAGTGAACCTACACGGGCGGAAAAAGATAAGACGCTGCTGCAGCCAACACACGGAACAAAGTCTAACTGTACAAATGCACTCTTTCAATCATGCTGATTCGATAGAAAATGACAACACGATCGCCACTGCTCACGGTTCACTGTCATATTACTCACTCTCTCCAGCCAACTAGTTGACGGGTCTTCCGGACCCCAACCAACAAGACGTGAGACACCTACTTTACCTAACTTCGCTGTACATTTTCTTATCCCCCGTTGCCACGTTATCTCTTGACCTCCACACGGCTTCTCTTGCAAAATAGGGCACGATATGATAGACGAGTGTTCGCCATACGCAACGCGTGACCCAACCAGCGTAGTCTACTAGGTTTCATACGATGAAAAAAATGTTCTGAAAGCCGACACCTAGTATTAGATTCCTGACCTTCACATTACTCACCCGGTCACTGCATCCAATTCTGGCTATACTACGTAGATGTCGGTGGTCGAAAACCTTCAACCGACGAACATTTCCGACATGCATACTCCATGTCTCGCAACCATACAACAGAACTCAGCGCACTGCGGCACAGTACACAGGACCTTTCAACTTCAGTGAATTATCAGTCCGACACCACAAGAGCTTCAGTGCAGCGTAAGCTGCCCGAGCCTTGGATATACGCGTATTTACCTCCACTGCTGAGCTACCAACGTTCAACACGCGGCACAGTGATTGCGCTTCGTTTGATTGAGTTCACACTTGACAAGCTCTTTTTCAGGACCATGTGGGAAACTTAACTATCATAACACTACAAGCGATTCTAACTGTCAGTTATGCACAAAAAAAATTAAGTCAAATGGCTAGATGATTACGTGAAACTATATTGTTTGTAAATCTGATCTCACAGGAACCACGATTTTGGTGATAATTCTATTCCCATCCGTCAGAGATATCGAATCCAAGTGCGCATCTGCTCTGGCCCGAACAGGATTGCCCATGTGAGTCATCGGACAAGCCGGATACAAGCGTGTGGGATTATCTTTTATCGTCTACTTCCTTTGTTAATGAAATAACAATGTACATCATTTCTCAGGAAAGGGGCCGCGGCCAACAGAGGGCTGCCAAGTGAAGAAATTGACCGGCGACAAGAGGACTCGAACCCGCGACCTTCACGTCCAAATGCCACGACCATATTCGTCTAGCCACTGCCAGCCGAGATCTGCGCAGTCACATGAAAATCGTTAATGAAAATGAACAGGTTGCTGTTCCACAGGTTTTCGAGACGTTAAGTAGGCACAGAGTATTCTTTTTTTTAGCTTCAGCTATAGTTTAGCCACCCGGGCACAGAGTACTGGTTACTTTGCTGCTTAATAAACTTCACAGATTAATAAACTTGTGCAGAAGCTTAGGAACGAAACATCTTTCGTTTAATATAGAGCTTGACGCTTAGATTACGGGACACAAGATTGACCAGCAGTTGAGGAGACGATCATGTCTTCTTCCCCTATTTTTTATGAAGATTATATTTCTGCTATTATATTTTCCTAAGTCTACCGTTTTCCTGTTTCCGTTACTTCCGATTTAACGTTAATTAAATTGTTCTCCATGCCTTTCTATTGTTGTACGCTGATTGGTCAGTTTTATGACTTTTGCATTAATTCACAAGGCCGGACGCCCGACCTGGCCGAAGACTATATAAGCGGTGGTGATCCGAGCTCATTCGACATGTTTCTTCCTGCTTATCTTCTTGGCCCTCGTGCTGTGTCAATACACGTTACTCGGGAGGCTCCGTCTTCTGTGTTCAGCTAGTGGAAGGCCTAGCTTGAATCGTGCGCACCGCATACTGTGGTTCCAGCATCGTGTCAACCGTTGTGCGGTTATGGGTCATTGTCAGTCTCGTGTATCCAGTCGGTGTTGTGATCAACCTGTGTGTGCTATCATAGGCTCGATGCCTATTATGATTGTGCTCATAGTCTCAGAGGACTGAAACTTGTGTTGCCATTGTTTCGGGCTTCCACCAACTACATAACACCAACTCAGATGAATTGGTAGCATAGCACGAGTCATGTGAGAATCATCCAATCCAAAAGAATTTAATACATTCGTGTAGGCATCTGATTTGCAACCATTGGTCATAATCTAGCAGTAAAGGCCCTGGGAAAATAAATAACATTCCGATATTTGCATACCGTAGAAGGCCACAACTCGCCCGGATTTTCGGGCTCACTTTGGTTAACCGGGTGGAGTTACGCGGTGGCTACTCTAGTAGGTGAAGAAAGAACGACGATATGTTTGTTTAATTTGGGATCATCAAAATTAATAATTGAAATTAAACGACCACATGGATGTGAAATTGCGGCTCTTGAGACACTGAAAGCTGTTTTTACAAGTAACAAGAATGCTCGTGTTGACCAATCACAAATAATGATGATAGAAAATTCAGATATTGAGTAACATACACCTGGTAACTCCGGAGATAATTCTCTTGGCTGGATGCAAAAGCTCAATCAAGAAATGCTAACGAAAACAGCCTTGATAAAGATTGGCTAATTCTAAGACCGGATGTGTAATTTATCAGTAGGCCCTCAGCTGGGTTAAAAATGTGAAGATATCAATAGCTAAGACGTAGTTCAGTTTATGGCGGGTAAAAAACATTTAGTCTAAAGTCTGGGCACAGCAGTGTTTTACCGACACAGTCGAATTTAGTTCTATAGTCAGGAAAACACGGAAAGATTAGTCTGTTTGATTAAATAGGGATAAAACAGAATTTATCAAGTTGGGCAGGGCTTTTACTGCTGATTGCTATTTGTGATAGGCAAACTGATGGTCAACACGGACGTCAATAAACGACTCAACAAGCGATACAATCAATGTTTCGGCTAATTTTAAGCGAGTGGAAATGCATGCAATCCACTAATTAATTTGGCACAGAAATAATTCCCCTTGCTCTTTATGAACCGCCGTGGCGGGGGGCAATGCCATTTACAGTTTCCGAACATCTAAATTAGTGCGCAACGCACGAACACTACGGCCGGCGAACTTAAGTTGTAATGGGGTTAACTGGATTAATAATAAAGAATATAATAAAGAAGCATACTGGTCACCAAAAACTTGAGCGTTAATTAGACTTGCATTTTAGAATATAACGCTAAATACTGATCGTTATGATTGACATTCGGTGAGCATCGGGACTGGTATGGTAAAAGAGGTTCCATAATCGCTAACTAATTGTGACTCGACGCAAGAAATAACTGAATCGTCCAATGGGCATTAATGGTGACAAAAAAAGGCAAAAGATTATGATTCACTTCACTAGTAATTGACGAATGAACGATACCAACACAATGACATGAGCCCAACTGGGCTGGGCTGGATTGAACTGGATAACACAGAGCACCATATACTGCAAAACATTACTCAGGGAGCATGCATGAATGCACTGGATTTTTTGTCCACCTTGCGTTTTCAAAAAGAAGCGTACATATATGCTGCAATCAGAAAGTCACTGGAAGTCGGAGCCTAAATGAACTGAATTACTTGTACCCATCCATCTGATAAATGTTCTATTAGATCCAACTGCTTGTTTTTCATGCATATATGGTGAATCGTCTCTCCTTAACACAGTATACTTAAACTGGAACGAAACTTTGCGAAACCCATCCAGAATTACTTGAATCTGAATTAAACTTTCGCGGTGTATTGCAGCGGAGCGCTGTTTTCAGCAATCAGCAGTCTGAATGAGGCATATGAAAATTCAAATAAAAGCAAACAACCAGAAGAAATTGTCCGACCCATAACTTATTTCGCAATCCACTATGTGGTAGACGGCAACTCGCTATCATCCGGCTCGTTACCACACCTGAACTAGAGTGACCTGATGCGGTTCGATGCTACTCCAAGTTGCAGGGTGTGGAGGGCCCCAGTGGCTATGGGACATGTCCCTTTCACTGCATCCATGCTTTAGAAATGTTATAAAAATGTTATGAAGCTTGTGTTGAACAATATCTAGTCCCTTGCTAAATACCGCGTCAAATATCACGAAAGACGAAAATAACGATGTGCCTAAAGAGGAGTTAACGCTTTGATGGTTCCATCGCTACAAGCCGCCGCGGGACTAACTGGCCCATTTGCTCTTAAAATCAAACTCAACATTTATATTCGTTCAAACCAAGGCAGGGCAGAAATGCAAATTAAATCATTATTTGGAAAGTAAGGCAGCCGTTGATCCATAAATAGCATACCAGAGCGCTGCAGTTTGCCAAACGCAGGGTGTGACGCCACGGGTTTTTCGCCTGGTACCATACAATCAGACTGCACGTTGACATCGTGTGACGGTTTGCGTGCCTCCATGACCTAACCGGCTATCCAGGATGGACCATCTAAGTTGAAGATCCAATCATGCGTGGAAAGTTAATGGGTAGAGGCCTGACGAAGTAGTCTCCTGGATACACATGTTGAGGGTGTATTTGACGTGAGAGCTTCGCCAGAAAATGAGTGGAAGAATGACTGATTTATGCAGATGGGTTTTCACTCGGCCACTATGTCACTTTACGAACAGGTTCTTTTTAGAACCAGAAGCTTTCGCTGAGACCTCTAGTCGTTCTGCTACTTAGGGGTTGGACTCCCTAGTAGTTCCCGTTCACCATTCTCCCATGAGTCACACATTTGCAAATCATTCCATAATGCATCGGCAGCAGCGAAAGATAATTAGGATAACGGTACCCATTACACTGGACTTAGTGACGACTGGTGTTTGCCGCCTCGAACAGCATAATTTAACGCACGAAATGTTAACTGCATTAAGCGCAGCTTCGTTTGCCACCTAGAAGTACGCACCAACAGATTATAATGCCGACATGCAAAAACACGTTTTAGGACGAACTAGTCGGACTATTCACTGACTTGAACGCGATTTTCGCTGGAAGCTGTACGACAAAGAATAACAATATGGCAGGAGAGAACAGCTCGCGGATGTCCAAAACTGCGGCCCAAAGTGGGCTGAAGCACTACGGAACGAGCGGATAGGCAAGGGGGAAATGGAGTGGAACAGCCGAGGGCGAGGAACAATAAAAATGCTGCAGTTGTCAAAAAACGGAACACAAATTGCACAAAATCAATTATTCAAAAGTTGTGATGCGGCAGAAAATCAACATACGCACGCCATGCAACATCAGTAGTCGACCTCCACAAGGCTTCTTCCAATCCGTGGGAGGAACGCAAAATAGGGCACGGTATGGTAGGCGACTGTTCACCATACGCAACACGCGACCTAACCAACGTAGTCCACTAAGCTTCATACGTAAAAACAAAGTGTTGTCAGAACTGGCACCTAATACTAGACTCCTAACCTCCACATTATTCACCCGGTCACTCCATCCAATCCTGGCGATATCACATAGTCATTACTAACCGAAAACGGCCAAGCAACGAACATTTCCGACAGGCATAATCCATGTCTCGCAACCGTACAACAGAACTGAGCGCACTGCGGCACAGTACACAGGACCTGCCAACTTCAGTGAATTATCAGCCCGACGCCAAAAGCGCTCCAGTCTAGCAAACGCCGGTCGAGCTTTGAACATACGCGTGTTTACCTCTGTTACCGAGCCACCATGGTTTGACACGCAGCTACCAAGATAAGTGAAACGGTCCACATTCATTTCGAGTAACTGTCGAAGAGTGAATATCTGGTCGGCGCAACCTCGACTTGGACGAAATCCGGCCTGCTGTTCATGGGTGTCACTCTCGCGAACTGGTGTCAAACGGCCCAGCAATATCGAAGCCAAGAACTTAGAAACTATCGTAATTAAACTAACCCCATGATGATTGCTACAATTATTTCGTGTGCCTTTCTTGAATATAGGTTCAATCACCACACGAAGATGGGATGTGCTGTTCGTTCCAAATATCCCGAAACAAGGAGGTCAGTGCTTTTATTAAGGCTTCTTCACCCTGTTTGAAAAGCACAGGAGTTCGTCGGGGCAGGTCGTTTTTACTCTATTCAGCAGCTGAATGTTCTGCTCCACTGCCTTTGCGATTTCCACAGAGACCCATCACTTTTCGTCCTAAGTGTGTATGGTAACCGACTTACACCAGTTATCCTGAGTTTGATTGTCTTCCCAGACTGAACCCACGAAATTTGCCGATTCCGATATAGATGCAACGCTGGCTCGTTTGTTCGAAACATTAATGCTTCGCCGTTATCCTTGAAAAAACGGGACAACTTGTTTGGTATGGAAGCTTTGTAGTTGTTAAGAGAATTTACCTATTTGATAACCTCCATTTTTGACAGAGGGTGATATGTACTTGCACTGCTTCAATTAAAGGTGTAAGTGGATCAACTAAGCTGATATCGAAAGCACTGTCCGGTGCACGTACATTTCGAAGCACTCGGAAACAGCCTCGTTGGAAATCGTCTTTAGCGTCATGAGAGCCAAAGTCAACGGGCGCATACACATACACAAAGTGCCATCAGCGTTTCAGTCGATTTCCGTCGACATATGCAGAACTATTCATTCGTGCTTAACACAAACGGCTACCCACTGGGGTCCAGTCTAACAGTGCACGGTCCGGTTTCGTGGTCAAAGCGATGCCGGCGTCGACATGACTACCAGCGCAAAAAATCGGATCATCTGAGGCGAGAAAGGTGAAGTGAGAGATCAAGGTTCAATTTTGGCTACGGAGGGTGAGCACAGAAGTAGGGTTTTATATGGTCGTTCTAGGTGCATAACATGTATTCTGAGGTTTCAAGAGTTCTCGCTGGCTAGCTTATTGCTTCATATGAGTTTAAGATGAATCCACCCAGAAGCACTTATTTTTAGCATCTTTCAAGTTGGCCTTGGTCCGGGTTGTGAGAACGGCGACCGCCTAATCAGTTAAGTTGAAATCAACACAATGGTTCAGTAAGACATTTGCTTTCAACACCTCAAGAATTGCAACAGTCACTCGCCAACTTGATGGCATCCTAGTGAGATACCGCCAATCCTAGTCTGTGGAGGACTTCTGGATGGGCCGTAGTGCAAAAAAAGATGTAAACGGTATTGATTACGTCTTCTCAAGTGTTTAAAAACTCATCTTTCCATATATGCTGGGTCACTTTATCTATTCGCATAAAAATTGAAGACCCAGAAAATCCACAGAAGCGACAGGCGCTATCACGAACAATCATGATTTGACCGACCATCTCAAACAAAAAACTGGTGGATGGAAGTTCCGTGGGAGATCAGCGAAAGCAAATTAAGCCGGAACAAAAGGTGTGTAAAACTGGATCTCTTGGGGCAGACAAAAGTACATGGGCCTCGAACAGCAAGTAGCAGTTGATGACTGACCACTGTAATCCCGCTAGGAGTAATCTTAAGAGGTACGATATAGAGCCGAAAAAATGGAGTCCAAATCAATAACTGGTAAATTCAGTAAACTATACTGTCACATTCTATATCTCTTGAAACGGCACTACGAATTTGATCTGCTTCGTTGTGACCTACCAAGATTCTTTTGTTCGAACAGAATAGGAAAATAGAACAATGAATGGAAATCTTCGACCAACCGTTCACTCTGCAAACTATACGACAGAACAATCAGTGATAACCTCGTCAGTCTAGTGTAAATGTTATGGGGTGGAACGGCAGCCCCGATGATGAGTAATTTGTCTTACTCTCACATAAACCCAAAAGGTTTGATCCTTGTGGCATGGCATTGGGTTTTGTTTTGTTCTCCGTGGTAGCTGAGTAATGGTAATTTCCTACTCAGGACTTTTACGTGATTATTGTAACTAAACCAGAAAGTGGTCTTTGCATTTCATTTTGTAGTGGAAGAAGCTGAGGAAATCCGAGGCGCACGAAAAACTCGCCACAGGATTTACACATACTCAGGAGTAGGTTATGATTTACTGACCAAGCACTATACAATCTTTCACTCGACGTTGCACCACGCTAAAGGGCAACCTGAACAATTATAGGGCCATTCTACATGAGCAGGTGGTTAATTCATATCTTTCCACTGGATGGGACGGGACAACGGAAGGTGGCGTTGTGCACACTAATCGCCGGCATACCTCATAAGGTAGATAGGGCGACGGAGAGATTCGTGTGTATGTTCGCAGGGATATCGTCTATCATAAACTGGGCGAGAAACACTGCAGAAGATACTTTGATGTCACTTGCGAACTTAAAATGAAATCCTTTTAAGGCAACAAAGTCGATATTTTGGAATGAAGCGGAATCGAAAAGGTCCCTTTGAATCTACGGTATTACATCGTGAAGCAATTTTTTCGCATTTTCTTCCAAGTATTTGCTACCTATCAACATTTTGACGACCAGATAAAAGAGTAACTGTTCTTTTCCATAAATACAGTAACTTTCGTGTAGCACGATCAAAAGCCTGAAGAGAAATGACAATACTTCATACATGCCTCAAGCATCCCCTTAAAAATGGAGTCCCAACGTCTTGTACTAAATCGATTCTCAATGACTGCGGAAAAGCAGAACATAATCAATAATTCTAAGGCTGGTTTATATAACGTGGAATAATGAGTCAACTTTGGGAAAGGTCAAAACACTGTGGGTATAGGGTTACACGTACTACCCTTGCATCTACAGTTGTTCCGCAAACCATTCATCTCCAGAGATGACCTCCTCGGGCTATAGTTGGCCACATCTTAGCTCCTTGGCGAACCCTATCTTATATGGCTGCACAGCGCAAACGTACGACACATTGTTTCTCACCCAGAATGCGATGTCGAATTTACCTACCTTATTTTTCATTAATTGCTTAGCTTTCGGATTAAAGTTCGACCAATGCCAGCTGAGCTCCTTTCAGAAAACTCACGCATCGAGCAGCATGAAAGAAGGATATCGGCTGCCCGATCGAAGAAAATAATCTAGGAGAGTTTTACTGAACACCTGTGAACGCAACGATACTTGTGCAACGACAAGAAAATTATTAGAAAGTTGCATATTCGCCTAGTATATAGGAAGACTGAATGATATACAAATACATACGTGAATTAGTTTGTTCCAGGGTAACATCCGGTGAAGATTCACGGAATTTCTTCTGTGGTCCTGGTGCAGGTGGCGACTGAACGTTCTTCACATGCCTGCAGCCCAACTCTAAGGCCTCGCGAATTGGGGTGGCAACTAGCATTCGCTTGCCATAGGTAGATCTACCCGAACTTAGCTGACAATTTGATCCATTTGTAATCGTCACGTCATCTTCCTCTGTGTTGATTGTGGCGGCATTCATTACAGTGGGGATGTCTTCAGCCACAAGAGAAACGGATAAGCAATGAAATTTCTCACAATTGCTTTGGTTATCCAGAGTTCTGTGAACCCAAACTGAAATGAAATTTGGAAAAAAAACTAGTAGGTAGTTGATAGAAACATGGCTAACTTTATCGACAACCTAGAATAATTTCTGCATGATAAGTGTACAATGAATACCTTATGACCAAAAATTTCATGAACAACTCACTAATTACCACTGTAAGCTATCTACGATGTTAGGATTAGGCCCGACATCTGGCTGTGAAATAGCGATCAGCTTAGACTAACGCACGGCATGGAATTGCCAAGCCTACCCTCAGGGCTCTCGTAGAAACTACCGTTAGGCTCTTTCAAAATGACAATGCAAAAAGAAGTTTAGCATCACCGACGGCAAAAGTGCCCCGTTCACTCAAGCGAACTGGCCGAAAACAACCGTGTCTCTCGGGTCAACCCCGAATTCCCGCTTAAACCAGACCTACGAACTAAATCGCAGAGGGCGTCAAAAATCGCCTTAAGAATACGTCATCAATAAAGTACCAATCAAACCGAGAACAAGTGCCTTGTTGAAATTTATCAGTTACAGACAGCAGTGCAGTCATGACGCACATGACCATGAATCAGTCGTCTCAGCACCAAAGTTTTATAACATACCACCTGTCTTCCATATCAGTTCACCAACCAACCAGCCGCTGGTGTTTTTACGCGACTCAGCTAACTGCACTCGTCCATCACCCTGGACAATCACTGACAACGGCTCGTTTCTATGCTTCCCCTTCCATACTACACTTCTGCATACATTTGAATACAGTTTCCTCGCTTGATTCTCATCGGAAATTGTGCGATGGGCCTCAAAGAATAGGGGTAACAGTTATCTCAGACAAACTTTCTTGGGCCCAACAAAGCTGCTTCCATCGCAATCCTTAGTTTTTCCCGGCTCTTTTCTAGGAATTCTCACATAAACCGAGCAGGCGATTGATTCTGATTCTGCTATTCAGGACCCATCAAACATGTGGTGGTCAGTTAATGCTCATTCAAATTAGCCACGTCTATAATACGAATACCGAAGCGTGTGAAGGCAAATTAGTACATGGTTTGTACGCAGTAGACCCTATCCTTAGATGCATATTAAATGTTTTACCATTAACTTTTATTATTGAGGTAACAGTACATATTGCATTCAGGAAGAGGCCGTGGCAAACAGAGGGCTGTCAAGTGAGGGAGTTGATCAGCAATGGAAGGATTCGAAACCACGAGATTCAGATCCGAAGGCCACTTTACCTGTCTGATCACCACCGGTCAGGCTCGAATCTATAACTCTAGTCTCAATACCTAAGTGACATTATCACGAAATACATCTGAGGAAATTCGCTCAAGTCTTTTTGATGACTGCGAGGCTGTCTTCGCTTCTGGTGTCCATGGGGCTCTCTGTGAGGACGTTAAAATCAGACTACTAGGTTGGGTTTGTGTGCCGCCCAGAGGTTACTGGACGATGATGGCCGTAGCGATAGATATAGAACTGGTCGCTTCGATGTCTTCACTCCCCCAGACCATAACGCATATGGAAAAAAAGATTTACCAGGAACTGTATGGAGCCCTTTATGAGGCGGACAACATCAAAACCACGACTGTGCCAAGATGTGGACCAGTTATAGCGAGGGATATGCCCCGATTCCCCAATGCTTTTCAAGCAAAGTGGAGAAGCCTTAATAAAAGCACTGACCTCCTTGTTTCGGGATATTTGGAACGAACAGCACATCCCATCTTCGTGTGGTGATTGAACCTATATTCAAGAAAGGCACACGAAATAATTGTAGCAATCATCATGGGGTTAGTTTAATTACGATAGTTTCTAAGTTCTTGGCTTCGATATTGCTGGGCCGTTTGACACCAGTTCGCGAGAGTGACACCCATGAACAGCAGGCCGGATTTCATCCAAGTCGAGGTTGCGCCGACCAGATATTCACTCTTCTACAGTTATTCGAAACGCACCACACACAGTGCCGCCTAATATTCGTAAGTTTGCTCGACTTGATAGGCGTGCTGGATTCAGTCTACGTGACAGCGCTATTCAGTGCCCTCTACCGGGGTGGTATACCAGCGAAGTTCGTGAACCTGTTGCGAGCATTGTACTCGCATACCTGTGGTCGCATGAAGGTATACGGCGAACTATCAAGTTCTTTCGAATCGGTAGACGGCGTTCGACAAGGGGGTCCCATCTCCATTCTTGTTCAACTTCGTCATTGACGAAGTAATAGCGGATGCTTTGGGAGGCCTTCAGTATGTAGGCGTCGAACTGAAAAATGGGGAGAAGCTGTGTGACCTAGATTACGCAGATGACGCAGATGATGCTTGTTCGAATCTAAGGAAGATTCTTAACATACACTTGGCAGACTCCCTAGGGTGTTAACTTTATCTGGGGTTTCCTTTGCACCTTCAAAGTGTAAAGTGCTGCTACGGGACTGAACAATAGTAGTTCCGAATTTAATACTGGATTGAGAGGAACTAATGAATGTGGACCGTTTCACTTACCTTGGTAGCTGCGTGTCGAACCATGGTAGCTCGGTAACAGAGGTAAACACGCGTATGTTCAAAGCTCGACCGGCGTTTGCTAGACTGGAGCGCTTTTGGCGTCGGGCTGATAATTCACTGTTCTGAGAGTATTTTATTTTAACGCATGAAGCTTAGTGGACTACGTTGGTTAGGTCGCGTGTTGCGTATGGTGAACAGTCGCCTACCATACCGTGCCCTATTTTGCGTTCCTCCCACGGATTGGAAGAAGCCTCATGGAGGTACGTAGATATTATGGCAACGGGAAATGAGAAAATGCACAGGGAATTTAGGTAGGTTTTTCGCGTCTTTGTGACTGGGATCCGAAAGAATTCTCAAGTAGCTGGGTGGTGCCACTGAATTATGTAGCAACGAACTGTTAACAATGGGGATGGTATTGTCATTTTTTATCGAATCAGAATGAATGAAAATGTACCTTTTTCCAGTTAGGCTGTTCCGTTTGTTGACTACTGCAGCACAACTATCTTTCCCCACCTGTGTGGGTCCAATGTATGTTTATATTCACTATTCTTAGAAAAACATGTAACCCCGGGAAAGGGCAGCGGTCAGTGAGGCTTTCCATGCTGTTTAGCAGTGGACGAAGATGATTGGTCACCTGTCTTCGGGCGATAATTCTTTGAGGACCTTTTGAGCGAATTATTTCAGCTCTGAGCTAACTGCAACCATTTGAAGAACAGTGCAAACTAAGCAATCGCACAAGTATTACCAGCTTCGATGCGAACAACCGGGATGATCATCACCGGTTAGTACGCACGATGCACCTGAGCGTAACTCATCTGATTGTACTAGAAGATCTGAACAGTGCCTCAGAGACATCGGTGGGCTTCTTTTCATCAGTTTAAGGGAATTTGCTATTAGCTCAATAAACTTGGGATTTGATGTCGAAAATTGTTACATTGTGCTATGGACCTCTTTTCAATGGATTGCCGTCGATGCGTAAAAGCTGCATAAGTTAAATTCTTTTTAGTATAAGTTTGAACTGACCTCATCTCAGCGAAAACGCACAGAAGCGTCGAAAAATTGTGGAAAAGAGAACCCCAAAGCAATCGAAGTCACCAAATATCTTCAGACAGCATTACCGGACGATGAGACGGCACGGAGAAGTCTAACTGAACGATGCAACATTGGGCGAAATTCATTTGAATATGCCCATAAAAGTGGTGCCACTCAAAAAAAAATTGTCTAGCCAGGCAGATTGTTACGGAGGACCGCCGAGGGTTTATAACTGAAACCGGCGATCAATCTATGAAATTTCACGTCAGGATTCTGAATTCCGGAAGATCAGTGCTTCACGGGCTGACAGGCCGCTGAGACTGGGAACAAAGACAGACCCTACAGAGAATTGTCAATTCTGCCGATACATCGCTGAAGAATTATGGGCGTATTTACATCACTACCGCAAACGAAAATCCGTTGTTGTGAATGTACTAATGTTAGTAACACAAAATTGTAGGTAGATATTGCGACCTGTTTTGTTACGAACAAAATATTATTCGAAATAAAAATATGGCGCATCGGTTTTTCGACGATATTTGCATCACTCGGTCCGGATACACAGAAACCCCCTTCACTTAATCTAATCCCGAGAACAAAACTCAACTCACGTAGTACCACCAGGAGCTTCAAAAATTCTCCAATAAAAGACGGAACCACAGAATCAGTGAAAAGGTTGTGATCTCTGTCCTGAGATCCTAATAACGGGATTTTAAACGAGTGCCTGGAATAAGAACCTATTACCAAAGCCCAATATTGGAATAAGATGTTGCTCCGTCTGGAGGAAGCATCAACTGAAAAGGCCCTGAGAAGTTGCTTTAACCATAAAATTCAGTGCAAAGTACACATACAACTCGTCTTTCCGAAGTCATCTTTACCGACCCATGACAGCAGGTGCTATATCACCGAGCCCATTCACCACTTGGCGCCTGGCGACTAAGTCCCGGTTTCCGAATCGAAGAAACCTGAATGAATTCAAAAAATGGCAAAGCCAAAGATCAACTCGGGACAAAAGGAGTTCTGCCGTTCTGGGCTCAGAAAGCTTGAGGAACACTGGGGAAGAGGGATGATGTAAAAAAAAGTCCGATGTATCAGAATGCAATGGTTTCAAGAGGAGCGTTTGGCCTGGAGTGAATGGTCAATAAGTCAGGCCGCAGCAGCTGTTCGATATTCGATGTGGACAAGATTATTACTGGGCGACAAAACGAACGGGTTGGGGAAGGTGATTATAGTACAACGAAGATGCAAAAGGCCCCTGATGATAACTCCCAAACCTATGACAAGCAACTAGAGTTACAAGATGGGTAAACATAGGAAGAGTAAGGAGGAATGCTTGAAATATAGAAAACCAAACTGATCGGGACGAGGTTCAAAAATGACTACGAACTCCTCGAGCGAAAGGCGAGCCGTCCGATTTTCGAAAAGTCTGTTTTAACATGATCTATCGAAATGAGAATCATGGGAGGGATCGCCATCATCGGGAATACATGTTGTGTTGGATGACAAGGGTTTCGAGGCTCAAATGCAGTAACCGATATCAATTGCAAGGCGATTGAAATGAGCCTAGAAAATCCCGTTGGCTGAAGATTATCTTGGTCCCAGTAATAACTACTGAGGCGAAACAGGTCGGCGATTGGCGTTACTGGGAATATGCTGAGTATCCAGCAGTGTGATAAACCGGAAGTGAAAACTTCGGTCCCTACTGTACTAAGCTAAGATGAAAAAGTAAGATATAAGTTGTACATTCACCCCGTTATTCCTGATTCGCCCTAGCAGCGGTGATGCAATATAAGGCTGAGGGTGATCAAGTGAACCGAATGTTTTTCACAACGAATGTCAGCTTCGCCTGTCGCTGTGGTGGTAGATATTAGTCTGATATTTCCTGGCCTATTGAGGACCTCCGGCCAGAATCGCTATATTTTCTAGGCTTTTAATCGTGAGCATCTATCTACGTGTGTATAGTACAGATCGGGAGATTTGCAACCTCTTTCCGAAGAGCACTGACTTCACGTATACTATACTGTAAAACCTCAAGTGTTGGTCTTACGGTTATCAATCCTCCCTAGCAGTTCCGTGGCCTTTACAGATTGCATAGCGCGCTCCGTCTGCCGCATTCACCTTTCGCATATCCAATAGAATGACTAATTAAAAAGCTGCAAGCACATTCGTCTCCCAACGGAGAAGACTAAACAGAAAGACAACTGCAGTGGACGAGGTTCATTCATCTCAAAAACTGAGGATCAAAAAACAACAATCTGACCGAAGCAAGTAAACTATATCCTCCACTTACTTTTCTGTGTCGGATAGCTCTTGTGCCATATGCTCATTAGCAGACGTCGTGGGTTAGGTTGGTATAGTGCGCTTATCACATTTGTTCTATCTCCCTCTCCCAACTGTCCTAGAACCGGACGGGCAGAATTTGGCCGGCAATCTGCGGGTTTGATGTGATTGAAAAGATTTCCGTCAGATCGCGGCTTTTGCAACACGGGCGGCACACGAATCTCGGTGAACAAGAGAAAACTCGATGATTATTAGCGAATTTCACCACGCAACATTGCGAGCGGTGTTCGCAATAAGAAAGACGTACGTAAAATGGAAAATTATATTTCGAATGGAAACAAGATCACTTTTTTTGAATACCGAAGTAATCAGCGCTCATTTCAAGAGAATAGCAACTTGCACACAACTTTACACGTTTGCTATGCGCTATGAAACACTGAGAAAACAGCTTTGAATCAAAGTGCTTCATTAATTCAAATAAGTTTACGATTTGCAACATTCTACGAGAATTCCATAACTTAACAGCTTTAACTTATTTAGGGGAATTCTATTTTTCTTACCAGTGACAGAACCCACGCCAAACTGCAAAGAGCCAAAGGAGCAGAAGCAGAATAACTTGGTTCAAACAATCCTGTTGTGATATGATCCCATTTCCATATTTTAAAAAGTAGAAATTCTACTCCAAAATTTTATCAGGAGATATCGACATATGAAACCTTACCGCGAAGAGGTTTCTGATCCCCGGTTAGCCGTGGTAACATGGTAAAACCACTGCGCCTTAAGAACCTGATACGGTCCCTGAACACTGAGAGATAATTTGAGTCATGCACTAACCGGTGTCATCTCACTCCTTTTCAACTAGGGATTATACTACTGCACAATCCTATGAAGATCAAAGAAATTAGTTTGATTTTTTGCATCCAAACAGCCCGTAGGCTTCTTCCTCCCTGATTAGCCAATGCTCTCGAAGGTCATGTGGGCGACAAAAACCGGGGTTGTGGCGATCATGTCTTTTCTACATGAGGGAAACCGGAAAGTAGACACTTTCTTATGTCCACAGTCTCCGTCTTCCTTGATATGAAAGCAAGATTCGGTCATGCAATTCTCTGGTGTTACCTCTCATTGAGAAGAGTACTGGAGAACTTCGCCTCACTTTCCCAATCTCTGCATGCGAATCGGCAAAACCGAGCTCATGCTTACAGGGATACTGCATTCGGGTTCTGCACGAACAGTAGTGTCCGTCAGAATTTTCCCTTCATTTTTTCTTCCTAGGTTTGTAATCGAAGTGACTATGGGAATAGTTCTAGCCTAATTGGAGAATGGTGGCATTCGTATTTATTAGGACAGTAAAATATCTGAATAAGAATGCATGGACGTTACTGGTATCCCCAATGAAAGTGTAAGTATCAATGGACTTGAGAATTTGTGTTGGTCGTATCTCAGGTTGTTGGTATTCGCGGGTTTCTGATTGCCAAGCTCAGCGATCAAAACCCCATGAAAAGGTGTATGCTAAAGGTGAGTTGAAAATAACTATCGATCATCTCAAGAGAAGTGTAACCCAGTTTGGGGTTGGTTTTGCACCTTCCAAGTGCAAAATGTTGTTGTAGGACTGGACTTATTCCAAACCAGGTCATGTTCTTAGGAGAGAGAGAAGCAGTTATGTATGATCAGACATCTATGGGGTCGGTGCGACATCCGCTTATCAACCAAAGGTCGAGTTTATACTGAAGCAGCAAGATCGGAACTGCCAGACGGTCCAGAAACACAGCCACTGGGGACAGGAGATGTGTGAAAGCTGTTAGTGTTTGAACACCCGTGCCTGCGCAGTACTGTTAGATGATTATAGAATTTCGTTAGCGGCTCTGAGATTAGAAGAGAGTGATGGGTCACAAAGCTCGATCGGTCGAAAAGGTCAAGGTGCCTGAGACAATGCGAAGTATGGGACCAAGCCGACTCTCTCGATGAACGCTGTTCAAAGAGACCAGTAGTGATTGGAAGATGAATCAAGATGATCAATCCGTTATGTGATGAAGTGTGAAAACTCTGACCAATGAACTGATGAATGTAGGCCCAATTAGATTGTCGGGTTGGGGTCCACCAGATCCCCCAAGTGAAAGTAGGAAACAGTGGTTGATGAATGAATGCCTTGGCCAGTGACATCCCTGTAGTGGAAATCTTCCTTTTTCTAAGCAGTTCATTAATTTATAACCCTGGAGTTGATTTATAATAATAGTAACCATTCCCACTCTCTTTTAAGTAGACGGTGTTGTGAAGTAGTGACCAAAACCAGAGCGCGTTGGTACAAGGTCAAAGGTTGTAAAATTTCAAAACTGCAAGCATTGTACTCATGCACTCAGCAAACTGGAAAAGATCATGATTTCGAGAAATGGAAAAAGAAGAATAATGGGACAATAATGCAATGATCAGGAAGCTCTTTTATGAGCCTAAACATTTCGCAGGTATCAGTCGGTCTACAAAGCGAAGCATTCATTCCTACGGCGACCTTCGATCGATAGAACAGTGTTGAATTCCTTTCTTCCATAAAAGGACATTCCTAAAGTAGCTTGTTCTTTAACCATATTCATTGGTATACCTCAGGTGGCCCTAAGAGACCGGACTTTTATAGGTTATATGGTGTTCTAGAGAACATAAAATAGAAAAAGAGATGTGAACAAATCAGAATCCAGGATTCTCTGGGATAAACTGGAAAAAGAAGAGTAATACCTGATTTGGTGAATCCGGATTGAAGTCATTCAGCACGTGGCCATCATCGAATCGGACATTACCCAGAGCTAACTGTGTTGCCATATGACGATCTTTCATTAATCTATAGAAATCGAAAAATCATTAGAAGGTGAAAGATCCAACCTGAAGTAATGCAATCATTGAGGCACTAGCAGAACAAAAATCCATAACCTTAGAAGCGAAAAACACTTGGAGAATGAAAAACGAAGGCGTTGCATGAATCTCAATTCATTCTACCTTGAAATAGTTTTTGACCACTCAAATGAGCATATATATATAATATATACATATAATATATATATGTTCACTATTCTAGCCACATTCTGTCTTCGTTCCTAAAACTAGCTTAGCTCAAGTGACAAAAAATTATCAGCGAATTAAAACTGTGGCAATTTAATGAACAACTTCCACGGACACTCCTGAAGAAAAAAAGCATATACTGGAGTGAACAAGCGTGAGGATAATCGGACGAGTGTTGCGCACGGGTCTCCGACGAGCAACGATGACTGCGAAAGCGACCGAGTGCTTCCGAGGGGCTTCCGTTCACATCTCCAGACTTACATCTAATCTGCGAAGGGATTTGGTATCATGGGGACCATTGGGAAAAAAGGAAAAACAATGCAAGAGGGGCGTGTGTGGGGGGTTACCCAAGCATGTGAGCTCCTTCAGACTATTCTTCTACGACGCTCATTGTTCATCGAATAAGTGATTTCTTTATGGGACACTCAAATCGAGCTGGAGCAGACGAGCTTTGGACGGAAATAGATATCCATCATGAATAATGGACAGACAGAAATAGAATCACAGCCGGTGACCTCAGAAAAAAACATTAAATACGACTGGACCGCAGAAGACGGCTTAGAATCGGTTCATAAACGGCACGTGGCGCAAAATGAGTGTTCGATTAGTTTGGAACAGTTGGATTTACGTCTCCGTTTTGAAGCGATGACGTTTGAGTAACTTCTTGTGGTCCAAGAACGAGGGTTCCGAAAAATTTGTGGCCCTTGGTGGCAACGCTGAATGGATAACCGTGAACTGCTTCGGTGTAATACTTTGTCCTCTTACCGATAAATGCATTGTACGAATTCGGGTGGACGCGACATTGCGTACACCAAATTGGAACTTATCCTACCACAAACTGTGTAAGAATTTCCAGCGCAAATGAAAAGAAATGAGTCGGTCAGCTTGTGAAGGAACGTATGAACAATCTGCATTCTGTTCTAGCCCCAATAGGCATGACCCGATTTGTGGTGAACGTAGGATAGGGACTTTGCATGTAATTTCACATCGTCATGTTTTATGCCTTCCCTTAGTTTCATTCTGCGCAGTTTTCGCAATACCTGATCTGAGGTAATTATATTCGACAACACTATATTTGAATCATGCGTAGCACGTAAATGCAGTGCGAGGGGAATAAACAGCATTACCGGGAACAATCAGCAATGTTGAATCACACAGGGTCCAATAACTAAATCCTCGAAACACTTGTGGATTGAAAAATGTGCCAACAATATCAGCAATAAAGAAGAACATCGTATGGGAAAAGGCCAATCAAGACCAAGGTAAGTTAATGTCACCGAGATGCATTTCCCGTACTCATAGGTAGATTCTATCAATGCGCAATGCTCAGTGAGGCAGACGGCGTCGAGAAAATCTTTTGAAACGGTTATCCATGACTTGGTGTGGAGACATGGAAACTTTAACTAGCAGATTGGCCCGGTGTGCTACGGTAATATTACCAAGATTGAGGAAGGGAGATTCTACAATGAGATGATCGAAAAAACGACAATATAGCCCACCCATACAGGAAATCTTATTGAGACTATTTTACTCATTATTTCTTATCATATCCACTACTTTTCCGTTCATTTCGCTTTTTAGGGGATTACCTTGCGGGGGAGCAACCGAAACTGAAATGTACCAGTGAAAAGTTCGATTCCAGGAACTGAAATGAACCTAAACCATTTAAAAAATTCAGGAAGAGTCACAAAAAGTGCCGGTGAAAATATTTCTTAACTCAGCAGAGGATTGTATCGGTGGAAAACCATGTGATATGACCATACTGTCCGGTTACATAGGTCGATTGGCAACATCGCAAACAAGAAAGCTGAATTCCAGTAAATCAAATGCCAAAACACTCAAACAACTAATTGAATAAGAAATGCTAATAGAGTGCTGGTAGGACAAACCACCGTGCATCTTTGTTGAAGTCAAACTTACTGCCCAGCAAATGAAAATAAGTTTTCCGCATCCTCTTTCGAAGACCCATTCCAGCACATACGAAGCTCATCACTGATATCCTCTGACGTAGGATCAGTTAAGCGACGTTGTGCTCGAGTAGATGGATCAAAAACCACTTGCAAACGGAAGGTCCGCTCGGCTCGGACAGCCGCATCAATTACGCTGGTATGCAAACCCTTGGAAGTGCCCCTGACCAACTTTTTGTTCGCACAATGCGGTTGACCTGGTTGGTTGTCCAATACTTTAGTCGGATCGTTTTCATCCCCGGCAGTGTCGTCACCCATTGTGAGCGAAACCGCGGCTGCGTTCAGATTAACGTACAAGCCAATTTTTGATAGTAGCTCTCGTAAATCAGTAAGCCGCGTCTGGCGTAAGATCTGGAGGACCAAAGTTGAAAGCGAAATAAGATCTAAATTAGAATGATAACAAGCCAGTCAATCAAGCTGCTGCTCGCTCAGGACGACTCCACGTCTTTTTGAAAACAATTAGCTCAAACTGAATTTATTTTAAAGCGTCCATTGGACTGGTGCATTTGCCTGCAACCGCTACCTGAGAACCGACCGCAACGCTGAAATAGCAACTGTTTTCTATCAAAATCGTAGGTAAGTTAAAAGTACTTGAGATGAAGATGACCTATACGTACATCTGTTTCACACCTGTCAAGCGAAAAACAACACACAATTGACAGCATGGTCGGTAGCATAATTGCTAGGGCGTTCAACATACTATATTTCCTTCCGAGTTCATGGCAGATACCAACAACTGATGACTCGTAACATGGATGAACCAAATGCGCCGTCCTGAATTCTCCGACAACACAGCCCGTTCAGGCGACAATCGGCAGTGGACCACTCGTGTATTCGTCAGCAAGTGACTCAACGATAATATAAACCCAACCCATCAGTGTCCCGCTGCACTGCTGAAGTCCAATTTTTTGCATGGTGGTATGACTCGATTTAGATAAATTTGACGTGAAATCAAGATTGTGGATGAATAAATACCGGCATGCAGTAGATTACTTTAGACTGAAGGACCCTGTGACCCGGACTGCTTTCGAACAATATTATTATTCCATGCAGTAGAGTTAACATTATTAATGATAAATTCCATCGGAATGTGCCTGACGGCCGAAAAGTTGCACCCATCGAGCCAGTGACACAGTGAAGAACATTGCCTGCACGGTGTTTGTAAAACACTCCAAAGACATGCAAATCCTAGTTCCAAAGGAACTCTGATGTGAACCCGCTTCACCTATATCGCTCATTCGGGAAACCAGATGTAGTAACCATATTTTCTTTTCAATGGAGAGCGTGAATGTGCCAGGATGTGTTTAATAATAACCCGATGGATTCAGCCGTGTTCGAGTGGAAACATGCTACATCCTCTGGCCCCAAGCGGTTTCCTATTCTGAACAAGACGGTCAGTTAACTGGATGCCAACACGTTCGGGAACTACGATCGCCCAAAATTTTGACGGAACATGGAAAATACTCAATGTTGCGTACGAACCACACATCCACCATGAATGTTCCATTTGATCACCCGTATAACTGCTTCTGAGTAATTACGGTGAAAAAAGAGTGGCAAGCTAACAGCATTAGTAATCAGATTGGGTTGATCTTCGAAAAGACTAGTTTATAGTTCTCTGGTTCCAACAGACTAACAGGTCCTTCTCTGACCTACCGGAAACAAAACACTCCACAACGAAAGAAGTGAGGAACTCTGTTTCCGATTTATTAACTAGTTATCCGTCTCAGTGATCAAATCATCGAATACGTCAATGCACAGACATCTGATCTTTTAAGGATCCGAGTCGCGATACAAATCGGAAAAAGACTCGTGACACGAACCCGTGAGCATCAGCTGGGAACGAAAAAGCACTACGCATTCTTCATAAATTTCAGTTCAGGAAAACTGCGAAAGTTGCAAATTCAATGTCGAAAACGTGAAGATCGTCGCCCCGGGGTAGAACAAAGAATTCCAGGAAATTCCTCGAAGCCTGGCAATCCCCGGAAGGATCGATAAACGGACACGTCGCTCTGATCGAACCGATCAAAGGGCCAATCAGCACAAGCCAGTAGAAATGGGCGATGATTCAGCCAATAACAGTAGACGATTGCTGTATGCCAACGGTCCGTGGCCGCGCAAATCAGTGACTGATAGGTGCAACATCATGTGGTGAAGTTCAACAAACCGTTCAGAGCCTGCCCGGTAGCGTAATGGCTAAGGCGTTCGACTCAAAATCGTTCGTCCCGAGTTCGCGTCCCAGTTCCGGCGCGGTGGATATGCACTTCTGATGATTCCCAACAGGGATTAAACAGCTGTACAGTGCTTCCGTGGTTTCTCAATGGTGAGTTGAGCGATAATATCACATGGTGAGTTATATCATGAAAACATTCAATCTCCTACTACTAACACACCATATATATATAACGAAGAAAACGTAGCCAATACATCACCAATATTCATCTGACCAGGATGTTTCCTGCGAAAGGGACAGATGTTTCTGCAAACATATCTATTAGAGACAGCATTCTTATCGTAAATACAAGATGACTAGTTATACCAATAAGTACTTGCTAAGTTCATCTATAGTTATGCATGAACAAGGGACTACCGTTACCCCGAAATGCACGAGAAGAAAAAGCTGTTGTGCATTTCGGAGTTTAAACGTTAATCAAGTGTGTGCGTTGACACCGAGATCCACAGGAGACCGGGGCAATTATACGGGATTTAACAGGAGCCCTGAAACTGCTTGAGTGAGATATGGGTTGAGAGCTTAGTAGTATGAATGAGACTTTATTCCACTTACTGTATTACCCCTGATCATAATGAAGGAGAAATTTGACAGGCATTTAGGATACAAACCATAAGGCTGATCTAATCTGATTTATTCAATAGATTCAACTGTTACAATTCCATGACCTTAACGGGGTTTGAAACCACACATAGCTCTCAGTCACGGTTGCGTACCGTATGATTTAGTGCCACACCAAACGGCTTCTAGAAAGTGAATAACTCTAATGTTCATCAGATTTGAAAATTTAATAAGTATTTAGGACACCATAACAATCAAATAAATTGATATGAAAAAGAAAAGCGAAAACGACAGATATACACAGACATGAAGAAAAAGTAGGCGATGCGGCTTTGCATTTTTATTGAGCTCCAAAGAAAAACGGGTTTAGCAGACCTAGATACATCCCGCCTTACTAACTTTTGCCGCCGTAGCCAATCCTATTCCCGGAATCCCAGGAAAGTAATCACAGCCAGAAAGAATTCCCATAAATCGCAATGTTTGTTCCGTAAATTGAGTTGGTCGCATCCCGCAGCACAGCTCACCTATCCCGGCAGTTACGGCAACCAAAATACCCGATCCGGTAAGATCCAGTTTAAAAATCACCTGCAGAGGAACAAAGAAAAGGACATGTTTACACAGACGAAGACACTACAAAAAAGAGGTCCTCTCAGTCACTTCATACCATACCTGAAAGACCCATCAACTAGTTGACTGAAGACACTGAAGGATATGGCAATGAATCATGAACAGTGGCCATCGTAATGTTAATTTTGCCGTATCAGAATGACTGAAAAAGTGCGTTCGTACAAGTAAACTGTGTTCCGTGTGTTGGCCACTGAAGCATTCTTATCTATTCCCGCCTGTGTAGGTCCACTCCCTGTTCCCATTGCATACTTACCTTTTTTATGCAAACATGTAACTCTGGGGCTTACCTTGCTGCTTAACGCTGACCGACGATGATAACCGCCGAATATTGTTACGCATACGGGACCGCGCGTGTATTTTCAGCAATAGTGTTTACAATTTCAAGAATAGATCGGGTAAGCAAAATAACACGTGCTGTAATCCACGGAGAAACGGGCACGAATATATAGTGTTTGTGGTTGACAATAGCCCTCTGAGGAAATCATGGCATTCCAGCAGTTAATTTGCTTGCGGAAGAAAGAAAGGCACATCGCACCTACAAAACAAATCATTTACAGGCACATTCGAACTACAGACTACTCTGACATAACATTGTGTTACATTAAGCATCACGTTTGCAGCATCGAACTTAGGTAACATAATGGTACGCATTTGCTGTTGTTTGCGCTTAGTCCTTGATAACTCCAACAAAAGGACAAGCCGTCCTGGACATCTGCCTTTAAATGCTGGTAGTTGGCTTCAATTTCAGTCGGAGCTCATAACGCGGTTACTGGCACACCCAAACGCCCGAGATCCGAGTAGAGATTGGCGTCACATCAAAGAAGTCGTGAATGCGACTGTAGCGCCACGCATGATCCAAAGCCATGTGGGGTTCATAAACGATGGATGTACCCGACCATAAACTGTGAAGCTTTATCGATCAACGGACTGAAGCCACCACTGTGCACAAAATCTTTTGATCCACAATGTGGGTGGCCCGGTGATAGCCAATCGGCTTTTGCCAAACAGTTTCCTGAGTTTGTTAACATCGTTTGTTTTCCACTGTGTTGCGCTTCTTATTTTAACGTGAATTGACGTTTTACTTGCGCGATTGAGAAGATTAAAAGAAATACCTGCATCTCCCAATCTGTGCCTTCTAGCCGTTCTATTCAAATTGATCAGGGGGCCTAACTGCTTCAAATTTCTTAACTGCTCTGTTAAATGCGCGCAAGTCCGTCTCCATGGGTGCCATACATGAGATGCTCAAATCATGAATACACCATCTCATCAAGAGCAATGCAGAAGAGCTTCCGAAAGTCGAAATACAATCATGGGTGGCAGATCAATCATTAGAGGCCAGAAGAATTTCCACCTTAAAGAATCACTACCGGGAGCCGAATCGGTGCCTGAGACACCCAATACCGACCACGCTGATACATTTGGAAGGATAACAAAGCAGCTCATCGATCAAAAACTCCACTAGATTGACACAAGTGTGAAGTATCTGCGGTTTATCCCGATTGTTACTGATTACTTTACATCCGTTCAAACATAGGAGCCTCGTTGTCGAGTGAGTGTGAAATAGGGTCGTGGGACAGGATCACGTAAGAATCAGTTTCCTGCTCCTACCTTTAATAAGAAAGATTGCAGATGGGTAAGAAAACGCAGTGAGGATATCCCTCAACTTGATTTCTCTGAGAGAAAAGAAAGCTGGGAGATAAAGACGTGATACCTTGGAGTAGGAAGCTGGCAAGAAAGCCTAGATGCCTGAGTAGGAAGGAAGAGTAAGTGTGCGAACGTCAGAAGAGAAAGTAACGAAGAAAATTTAGAGGAACAAAACCAGAAAAGTATAGACAGAAAACAGGGTGAAGCAACCGTCCGACGTGCGAGTGACTAGGGACAATATGTCGAGGAAGAACCATGGGTCAATTAGATGGTCTTGGGCTGAACTCGATCAGGAAGCGAAAAAGGAATAGACGAAGTCCGGCCTCATATTTTACTGCTGTACCTGGATGCGGACTGGATTTGAGCTCTGGACGATAGGTGGGCAAAAGTAAGGAAACAACTGACGGTAAATACAAGACTAACTGTAGGCGCAGCACGAGAAACCAGCTGGAATGTGAAAGAGCGACAGCATAACGAACAACTCATAAGGCGAGGAGATAGAACCTTTGGAGTACAGACTTGTTGAATTAGAACATAAATGTGAGATGAATGGAAGATGTTTGCAACAAATAGAGTGCGCAAAAGCTTTCCAAGCACAGAAGTCAACAAGATTAGAGAAACTCCGTGAGATGTATTCAAGAGCATGGTTTAGCGATACGGTGCGGAACCACAGAAGCGGTCAGTAATGGTGTTCGTATGGCGAACAGTGAGGTAGGTAAAGGAGCAATTGGAGATGGAGTCAAGGGAAAGCACTAGATGTATCGAACAGAAACAGGAGCAAAGTGGGTGCAAGTGAAAAACATTGAGAGGCATCCGCACTCAGGAGGAACGGCTGAGTTTGAACTCCGCCTGGAGTGGGAATGGTTCGTTTACCGAGGAAATTTTATATCCAAGATACAACAGGGGGATGGAACCCACGCGTGAGCAGCTTCGCCAGTAGGCCCTTGTGTTAAACTCCATCGAAAGCCTTGGGGACATCAGGAACAAACAGGCATGTTTTTTTCGTGGTTATCCAGTGCAGTCGAGTGGGAGTATGAAGTGACAGCAAATAACTGGTGCAGCGAAACTGTTGGAATCCATAGTGGCGGCCGTTCAGCAACTCTTCGCGTCCGAAAAACGTTCGCAATTGGTTGGAGAGAAGGGTTTCACACACTTTCGGTATGTTTACATCAGATTGGGTAAGTGGAAGGATGGAGGGGAAGCAGAAACGTTGGCGTAAGATAAAGAGTGGTAAAAATCATCCTAGTTGGTTGAATTATATCTGGAAGAAGGTAGAGGACTTTGGCAAGTAAACTTCGTGGACGACCTAACAACATAATGGCTCGTTGATTCATGAGAAGGAAGCGAAGATAAAGTCGACAGTATGAGCATGGCCACCAGGTCGGTCGGCCATGTGTGTGAAGAAGTCAGTTAGTTGAGATATATAATTGACTACCACCAACTGCTCAGATTCGCGACTCGTGACCGAAGTATCAGAAAATTATACTGTCCATTTTCAGCTGAGGGCACTGAAATCTCCCAAAATAGTAAAACGACTGTTGCGGCATGAAAGGAACAAGTGTTTAATAAGGATTCCAAAACAAAGGAGTAATTACTGTCGAGAGTGATAAACACAAAAACACTTGAGAGAAGAGAAGCAGAGTTTCAACCAACTAAGTTGAAGTTTGCTATTGAAAAAGTCAGGATTTAGCACTTTGCAGGTGGCAGCTGACTGGTGGGCGAAGGCAAACATGCTTTGGGAACAAAACGGGGAAGGAAAGTGCATCCGGGGAATTGTAAGTAGGTAGTACCTGATTAGCAGGAGATTAAGGATTAGGTTAAAAAACAGAACACTAGAAAAATTGGTGGGCAGAGTTAGTGTGGCAGTGTAGTGCAAGAATATTAGAGAATGACGAATTCCTGATGGTTCTGCAAGTGCATAGATAGAACATGAGGACGACAGTGAATGCAGTTGTGCACCACCGTGGTTTATTTTACGGAAGACCGGCAACCATGGGCATGAAATTGCATAAGGCCTTGATAGATCAGATGTGGCAATGAACTGGGGAAAAGGAGACTCGTCTACTAAGAGGTCTTCGTGATCTTGATCCACACACGGTTACTTCAGACACATTACCGTGCTCGGTTAACGTCCCACGGCATTGTGGATCAAGCTTTTGAACCAGACACCTTTGTCAGGGTTTCCAAAGAAATCCCTTCTGTGGTGTGAGACCGCCAAGTATCACCGATTCAAACACCTCCGGCATCTCCAGCTGAAGGTATAGGTACTAGCCGCAACCTTTACAGGCGGATCATGAACACTGGCGTACGGAAACCGGATGTAAGTGAAGTGTCCAAGGAAATGAACGCCTCAGTGATCCATCCTCAGCAGCATCGTCTGGATCTTTAAACTGATGACTTTAGGGAACAGGTCAGTTGGATTACTTACACAATGGCCCTTCGATGGAGGTAAATGCCTCCCTCATCAGAAATGAAGTTTTTAAGAGAGATAGATTTTTCGACAATGTATATGGCTGAGCCGGGGAAATTCTCGTATCGGAGTTAACGAAACCCTTGGGATCAAGAAATCATCAGTCCCCTCAGCAACAGCGTAACCATATCCGGGATACGTTTTGCATCATCAAAGTGTAAAGTGCTGCTGCTGGGCTGGACTGGCTCCAAGTTGTATCTTGTTATCCGAGAAGTGTGTGATGGAGTAGATGAATTATGATGTTTGAGTAGTTGTGTTTCACTGAGTGATCGGGCATCGGATAGTGTTAACGCATATGTATATAGCTGCATTACACTTTACCAATTTTTGACATGTGGCATCGGTGCGACACCTGGAGCGAGTACACACAGCGTCAGTTAGATAAGTTCCTCTGTATGAGTTGGAAATTATCCCGTTGCGGACGGATGATATGGGAAAGCTGTCGATGTTTACACACCGGTATCCTCGGATGGTTCTCGGAATAAGGAGAGAGAGTAAACCAAAGGTTTAGGATGGGGTAAAGGATCCTACGGTTCAAGCTGTGGTGTTTTCCGAAGCAGGCATTTGTTGGTAGACAAGCTGAAGCAGTCAGTCCATGACTTGATGAAAGGCACGAAAACCCTAAATGGTGGACTGTACTAAGTAAGTTGAGCTAAAATTCCTGCTTGGAATCCAGACGACTCTGTTACTGGACGGCTAGTGATATAGCTAAGTTTTGTAGTGAACGGTATAATGATTTGAAATTCTTCCTTATCTATTTGATTTTTTACTGCTGAACGTTCTTCTATCCCGAGTTGATGTTGAGAGATGGTAAATCAAACCAGAACACATCAGTGCAGGGGCTGTTACAATTGAGATTTAAATGAAATGCGCCTCCAAAATGTGCATGCAACCCATCGTGCTGGAGAATAAGGTTACTGGAGATGGGCGCGTTCTTTTTCACAATGCACTGATTATTCAATAAAAAGCAGCAGTGAGATTGGGTTAACTTGTGGTTTACATGTCCAAATTCATTTAACTGAATAGGTGTGACAGGCAGAAAACTGGAGAAATTTGCTGTCGTTCAGCTCATTATCAAGCCTAGTCTACTGGAACTTTACTGTTTTATAACAATCTGGTTTTAAGGATGACATTCTCCAGTTTCCCGAGTACTGCGACGCCTTGATATCTTGGCCTGTAACCTTTTTACACCGTTCATGCTATAGGCATCCAAGAAAAAATACTTGCAAGCAGTAAATGTAATATCTAATGTAATAGTATATAGCTATATAAGAACTTGAAAAGTCGAACAAAAGTGACTGTTAAGTGGCGGACCACGACCAAGCTTTTTCCGCCGTAAACTATCTCCGTTAGTTTAATCGCAAGAAAACACATGCACCGGAATTGATCCAGGTGCTGGTATTTCCACTACCGTTTGATTCATCAATGTGTCCGGTATACAGAAGCTTTCGGCGATCCTACACTTTTTTTCAAAATATATGAGGGCATGCAAAAAAACAATTCCAAAAGTATCTTGTAACTCAAAACAGACAGTCACATTTGGAGGAAAGTAACTATCATAGAAACCTACTTGTTTGCAACCGAACAGGAGGAGATCCGAATCCTCGGTAATTATCAGATCTGCATATCCAGCTCGATTAAGATAGGCAAGTTGTGCGTCCGCTTCGTATGGGGCCACAATGCAATCCACGCCCATTTTCCTCGCAGCCTATCGAAACATGCGTGAAATAGAAATAAAACACGTCCCACAGACAGTCGTGTGCGAAATAATCAACAGGACTTCAATGGCGATATTCCGTTTGAATCAAACAAAAGACTTAATTATCGACATACGCTAATAAAGTTTATCGCTTCGATACCTTTGGGTCGCTTCATACAAACTCCTATAAAGGATAGCAACTTCTATGTAGCATCTATAGGCCACCATCTGATCCCTTAATGGCTGCTTTATACAAGCCCAGAAGGCATCACCAAACTTCAAGCTCCGTTTTATACGTATTCATAATACACCCGGCAATCAAACATTAGTAAAGGCATACAGTCCAAGATGGCCATTTTCGTGGTAATTCACCTTGGCACCTTGCAAAAGTGTTGAAATTGTAGTAATTGGAAATTATGTACAATTTAGAAGGATGAAGAATCTAAGCCTAATGAAGCGGACCGAATGATGTCATGTTTTTAGACTTGTGTAGTTCTTAAGCCTGTATAACCAAGTTAAAAACATACGTTTTGCAGATTTTATTCATTTGGGCAATTAGAAGGTGGATAAGGAATAGAAATGATAACTAGAAATGCAGAAAGAGAAACTAGCACATATATCTTTATAAACATTCTTGAGCCGATTAACTGGTTTATAATCAACAACGTTTGTATCAAATTTGGACAAACAGTAGACAGATTTATCAGGATTGAGGACTTTATACTTGGAACGGAGCAGAAAAAAGCAAAAAAAGAAAACAAATCTTACCACGAGCACATCATTCGCCATTTCCGGTGTGACAAATACCGAGCGTTGGAAACACTCTTGTGCCGCTTCGCGGTCACCACGCAAAAGATGCTCTGCAGCTTTCTTTCTATATGCTTCCTTACTCCTGGTTAGATCGATAACTTAATACATCTACAATAGGCTCACATACTCTCGTCGTTTTTTTTCGGTTACCGATTTCGATGGCAGGTTAGCGCCATCAAAAACTAGGATGGGTTTCACCTTATGCGATAGCAGCAGCTCCAAGTATCTGACAGTGTATCGTACATACCTAATACGAAGAAATCAAAGAAACAAAGAAAATTCATGCTTACTGATCAGTAGGATTTCCCAGTGCCAAATCCATAGCGCAGGCGTAAGAGGATTTGTGCAACCAACAGTAGGTGTCTACTGCTACCGTATAGCCACTGAATTCTCTAATATTCACAGGGCATGATGCTTTTTTTAAGAAGGGCAATAGACCCGTAATTCCCATTGGATTACAGAATCCTACAAGACAAAAACAGGCATGCGCAAAAGTCTTGGATCTCAATGTTTCAAGTTAACGACAGAACACATTCGTGGTTCGCTATTTGCTATTATTTCGTCAGTTCATCCAATATTATGAAGATATATATTATAATATATATAATATATATATAATAATTCTTTCTGTGGACTCTTTGACAAAAGCTTCCATGCACACTCTGTTGCCTTACCATGATTCTTTCTGGTGAGAAAATATCAATCAATTCGGAGTGTACAGTATGTGGATGTTTAGACAAGAGAGATCGGTTACGGCTATAACCTGACGAGCGACAATAACCGCTGAAACCGGTCGTGGCTCCGGGCTAATTTTGTCTTACGCATCCAATAACTACTTCCTGCATATTATATATATATATATATATATATATATATATATATATATATGAACACAGTGTCACGAAAATCATAGCTAGATAGAAACGGTAAGAGAAATGGTACAGCACATCTGTGAACTCTTTCAGATTTCTTCATGCTCTCGACTGTTCACCATAATCAATTGCTGTTCTCTGGGCATGATATTGCCCAGTCACCCAAACCGAAGTAGAGAACCACGCTCCTAATCACTCGCCGGAAGACCTAACCTGAAAGGCAGCAAAGTAAGACGACGTTCGAGAGCCGTTGGGAATAGGTAATGTACAAACAGTAAAAGACAAATTTATGTAAAACCATATGGACTGAATGTTCGAATGAAACTACACAACCAACTATGATACCCAACTACGATCTGCTGTGCTCCGTTATCCCGTAAAAAGAACTTGTGAACCTAAATTTGCTCTACTCTGTGAAGTCCATCGGATGAGGCACGGTGCACTTTTGTCACACTGGCTGAATACGTCCGTTTTCCGGCTACTGCCCCCATCAGAGAACGCTGTGCACCAAAAGAGCCGATTTCCAGACATGAGAAATACATGGCTCAATCGCCTGAAGCTGGTCATGTCAATACTGGAGTCTGCATCGGGATATCTAATGCCGAAACACAGCTTTGCTAGCAGTGTATTCGTATCAGGGGTGAGCAAAATCTTGAAATCACTGCTGCAAAAACTCTGATAGTCTTAACAGGTTTACCCTATATGAGGGGCATATTTTTCTTGGGCACGGGACGACCAATTTTACTGCAGGCCTTCCTGTACACTAGGATTCTGATAGAGAAACAGAGTAGGTCGCAAAAGCTTAGCAGGTCCTCAATATAAGAGAGGAGAGTTCATTTGGTATGGAAACGCCTATTGAGATATGCAGGGACAAATAAAAACTCCTAACACTCCTCAATTAAAGCTACTTTGCAATGACAAGGTTTGGTGTACACCCAGCATCCAGGCAATAGCACTTTACTCCTCGAAATTGCAAAACACATCTGCAACATCCCTAAAGTTTTAAAAAGATCGTAAATAATTCTCCGGCCACGAAAGACTAGGATAGTATCATCCGCGCACTCGAAATTAGACAATTTAGTGTCTGAATAAATATCCACATCACTACATTTGCAAGAGAATACCATGATTTTCAAAGTCACTTTAGTTACACAGTCCGAAAGAAAAGACCACAAGAGAAACCTGACGGGCACCACTTCCCGCTTTGAGATTGAGTGAAAAGTAGTCATCCGCATGAAAGCCGCCAGCGCTGTTCGCCCCTAAAGTTAACAACTGCTGTCCATTTCTGACAGAAGTCTGAATTTCATTCAACTGGCTAAAGTGAGAAAACAAGGATTCCGTGATTGTGATAGTCGACTGTTCTTCTTAATTCATCTTAGAAACCGACGTCTCCGATCTGTCAAAATGAGACTGCACCCTGATGTGGTGCAGCGGCCTGCAAGCCTGCATGTCCCAGCGAGCTATGCAGGATATATTTTCTCAAACTGGATATCCAGTCATGCTTGGAGTGTCAATGGGCACAGGTCTGTCGGAGCAGATTCTTGGTCCTCTAGGTTACAGGTCGATCTGACATGTTAACTCAGTGGGGGAAAATGAGCGAAATAATAATTTGAAGAGATCCCCTTCCACTCGGGCACTTCCAGATGCCGTGTGGGAAAGTTCTTGTTAGAACCAACGGCACTGGTTGAGAACCCTAACCGTTCTGCTTGCCAACTGCACTTCTGAGCAATACACGCTCGCCATCTAACATGAATTACACGTCTACAAATAATTTCATACGGTATCGGCCATAGCCAATTGCATCGCCCGGGTGGGGGGGTAGTTATAGCCTGTTCAGAATCCCTATTTTATATAACCAACCCCTCTTCTTGCCAAATCCACCTACATTTAGTGCACTCGCTGTAAACATGCCTGATACTTGCCAAATAGTTTAGTAAACAACATTTTATTCTAGTGGTTCACATTGTCGCACGCATCATTAGCCTCCAAATCTCGACTTCATCAACGTGCGTATACTCATATAGGCCGAACAACAAGCATGGTTCGTGCTAACAATGAACTTAATGACAGCTGATATTTCCTGCGCTAGCAAAACACAAATGCAGAATAGCAGTATAACTCAAGTAATTGCGCCTAACATCTTGTCAAGATATTTCCCGCAAGACCTCAGAAAATGAACCAAGTCCAGCAGATGGTCAACCTACTGCAGGAACAATCCCGCGTGACAAGCCGAGAGAAAAGAATGTAGACTATATCACCGTTAACGGTTATTTGAGGTAAACAAGACTTCAAGAGACAGTCGGTGATCGAAAAGATGATTAGTTTATGAGGAACTTGTTTATTGACTCGCAATACGCTCCACCAGACTGAAGCGCAAATACGCAAAAAGACAAGTTTTATGACGAACTCGTCACTTGTTCGGAAGAGCAAAGGCTGTGACAATGTAGTGGTAGCAGGTGACTTTAATTCACAAGTTGGAGGACTTAGAGTATCGGAAGGTTGTTTAGGTGAACGCTGCCACTTGCCTACTCAGCAAACAGACAACGGGGAAATGCTTTTCTAATTTTGAACGGACAATAATTTACTTCTGTCTAGCACGAACTTCCGACACAGTTCGAGTCGCGCAGCCACAGGACACTCTTACTCAACGAGTAGTCTGAGTCAGACCGACCGTACTGCAGTAAGCTGCCGTTGGTACGGTTCTGTCCAGAACCGTAGGACGTATTGAACTACGTACATCGAATCGGACCATGCGTCAGTTTTAATGCGATTTTGCTTCAGGTCAACGGCCATCGAAGCAGGCCACAAATCTGATTGGCTGGGGAATGTTTATCTAATTCGGCTGTTCGCACTAGCTATGAACAGAAACTATCCGAGGAACTAAGAACTCCGACGAGCAGCAATGTGAATGAGCCGTGGAGTGAAATCAGCAGGCGATACACTTGGCAGCTGATTTCGCTTGCGCTCCTATATCTAGCGTTCATCAAAGACACTGAATCTCACAAAGGTAGCTGGGTCTAATGGAGCGAAAACTCCAGCTGCCTAAATGCAAGGAAATGAATAAGATGCGTCGACGGTTGGAGCGTCAGTTGTCGATAGGCCTTAAGAATGACCGTGAAAACTGGTGGGTTAAGGTAGCCGAAGAGATGGAATTGGCGTCCGCTTCAGGTAACAGTCAAAGACTGTTTAGGCTTATACGCGACAACGGTGGGCGGCGAATTTCGGTTAGTGAAGTCGTGTGCGATAGAAATGGAGAGCTTATCCAGGGCAGACTGGACCGTTGGGATGAGCAGTTCAAAGATCAGTGTAGCTGGCCACACGCTAACTTATTTAGGCCGACGTCTACAGCTACGAATCCTTAGGTGATGTCTCTTGACTCCCAACGGAAATGGAAGTGGAGTTGAATACTCGACCGATGTAGAGGGGGAAAGCAGCCGGTCCCGACGAACGTCCCAGTTCTTTTCACACTTGTTGGAGAAGCGCTGATGAAATCCCTTACTCCCTTGCTTCATGATACTGGGAACGAGGAGCGTATCCCGTTATCACTGGTTGTACCCATTTTCAAGAAGGGCACACGGAGTGACTGCAGCAATTATCGTGGAATTAGTTTAATTTCGATAATTACTAACTCTTAGCTCCAACACTGCTGCGCCGTTAAACAACGACTCGCGAGAGTAACATCCACGAAGAGCAGACCGGATTTCGTCCAGGTTGAATTTGCATCAATGAAATGTTCACTCTTCGGCAGTTACTGGAAACGAGCCACCCACATCGCTGTCCTACGTGTCTTTTCCAATATGCAGACCATGCATAACGTGCACTTTGCGGCTGTGGAGGGTGGTAGTTCTATTTGGCATGCGCTTTGCATTTTCAATGTGTGATGGACTGTTACAAGACTGGTTGTCAATAGTTAATACTCGTGCTAGAGAGACAGTCGGTGATCGAAAAGATGATTAGTTTATGAGGAACTTGTTTATTGACTCGCAATACGCTCCACCAGACTGAAGCGCAAATACGCAAAAAGACAAGTTTTATGACGAACTCGTCACTTGTTCGGAAGAGCAAAGGCTGTGACAATGTAGTGGTAGCAGGTGACTTTAATTCACAAGTTGGAGGACTTAGAGTATCGGAAGGTTGTTTAGGTGAACGCTGCCACTTGCCTACTCAGCAAACAGACAACGGGGAAATGCTTTTCTAATTTTGAACGGACAATAATTTACTTCTGTCTAGCACGAACTTCCGACACAGTTCGAGTCGCGCAGCCACAGGACACTCTTACTCAACGAGTAGTCTGAGTCAGACCGACNCAAGAAGGGCACACGGAGTGACTGCAGCAATTATCGTGGAATTAGTTTAATTTCGATAATTACTAACTCTTAGCTCCAACACTGCTGCGCCGTTAAACAACGACTCGCGAGAGTAACATCCACGAAGAGCAGACCGGATTTCGTCCAGGTTGAATTTGCATCAATGAAATGTTCACTCTTCGGCAGTTACTGGAAACGAGCCACCCACATCGCTGTCCTACGTGTCTTTTCCAATATGCAGACCATGCATAACGTGCACTTTGCGGCTGTGGAGGGTGGTAGTTCTATTTGGCATGCGCTTTGCATTTTCAATGTGTGATGGACTGTTACAAGACTGGTTGTCAATAGTTAATACTCGCGTTAGAGCAACTGAACATTGTTAACCCTTCCCCGACTATGCTGCACGCATGAGAAGCGTAAGCATGAGAACAAAGTCGGCTTCCTTCCCAATCGTAGTTGTATTGACCAGGGTTTCACTTTGCAACATACGTTATGACGAAAGCACATATTCTGTAGGGCCAAGATTTCTGTTTTCCTTGATTTGAAATTTGCGTTCGACCCCGTCACCCGTGCAGTTCTTTGACACCGCCTCTCATTGAAGAGTGTGCCAGAGAAATTCATTTTCCCCTCCTAGTCTTTGTATGCGAACAGTCGGAGCCATGTTCGCGCTTATGGCGATGTTCAACCTGAGTCCATCAACAAAAGTAGTTTGTAAAGGTTGTCCCTATCTCTGCACGCTAATAGCCGAAACCGAGTTCTCGCGTGATCTTTCTTGACAATCTTTCTCCATGATCTTTCACCGAATTCACCACCAGAAGTGGCATTCGTCAATGTTGCCCCTTCCAACTTGCGTTATCCTCATGCAAGAATACTTTCATTGACATTTCTCCACACGGAAACCTGTCTCATTTAGATTATGTGGATGATATTATGGTACTCAGTGAAGATTCGAGTAAGTTGCAAATTTTTCTCAGTTGTCTGAACGATAGTGTACGTATGTTTGGGATGCACTTTGCCCCTCAAAGTGTAAAATGCTGTTGCAGGACTGGATTAGCTCGAGGCCGAACTTTGCTCTTCCCGGGGTGGAATTGGGTGAGGTTGAAGGATTTTGGTACTTGGATAGTTGTATCTTACCTGGTTGTTGCATAACAGATAAAGCATTCCTGCCCACACAGAAGGTATGACTGGCATTCACCAGTTCGAAGAATTTGGGGCTTTGGCTTACACGCATTAGCAGTGAGGTCGGTATTGTTGTGGGGTTCCGAAAGATGGCCGTTGTGAGCAGAAGGTAAAGAAAGGCTTTCGGTGTTTGAACACCGTTGTCTTCGTCGTATTGGTAGAAAATGGTGGGAGAATTTTGTGGGTAAATCAGGAGTTAGGTGTAATGTACCGAGTCCTTGGGTTACGTCTTTAGAACAGACACTGAATCAGAATGCGTTAAGATGGTTGGGACGTGTTATGCATACCTGCAGAATACCTGCCTCGTGGTGCGCCTTTCTTCGGAGCAGATGATGGTCGGATGATGGTTCGGAGTGACTGATCGATGAAATGCGCAAGAAGTATGATCGTTTCAAGCAGTGGACTGAGTGGTGAAGATGCAGTTAGACTACCGGGTTTGGGTCCAAGAGATCCCCCGGGGTAAGAGTTGGAGACAATAGTGGTATGGCTCAGTATCATAGTCAGTGGCGTCCTTGCATTTAAAACCTTTCTTTTCCATATAGTTCTTCAGCATACTACTTTGCGGTCGACCAATCAATATTCCACGTTCGTTTTCTGTTTAAGCGGATGATGGAGTGAGGTAGCACCCACAACCAGAACAGGTTCGCGAAAGGTTAATGGTTTCCCAAACTGAACAGAATCGTTTCATTTGCCTGAGCAGCTTTTAACTAAGGACCGGAACATGATAGTAAAAGTGGTCGCGCGTACATAAGGTTCCAGTGGCGTTTGCTGGACTGAAGCATCATCACTGAAGTTGAGAGGACGAGTGTGCTGCACCGCAGCGTGAACAATTCCGGTGTTTAGCTGCGAGACGTGAAGTTTTCGCGCTGATGTTCGTCACTCAGATTACCCACCGTCGACGTCGGCGTAGTCCTGCTGGGAGTAGATAGTGATCTCGTGGGCAGGTTAAGAATCTACTGTTGGCTACCGGTTATCCAAATGTTTCGTCGCGGGGTATCAAGATTAGTAGACTTCGTTGTTTGGATCTTGCTGCCAATAGCGAACACTCGCTTAACATGCGATGCATTTTATTTCCCTCCTGTGGAGTGGATGAGACAATGAAGAGTTCAGCGGATGGCGTGGAAAAGTGAAATGAGGAACGGTATAGCAAAATTAGGTAGAATAGGTGTCTAATGTCTTCGTGGTAGAAGTCCAAAAGGCCCGTCTACTAGCTGGCTGAAGACGTTAAAGAATATGACAACGAACCATGAACCATGGAGACTGTATTGTCACTTTGTCGATTAGGGATGAGTGAAGCACGTGTATTGGTAGTTAGATTATTCTGCGTTCTTTTTATTCTTCCTCTTTGTAGACTCATCCCGACCCATTTTCCATGTCAGGGGTCGGTGGGACTCGATCCGCTGATTATCATTAGCCTTTCTGTGAACTTTCAGCTTTGTTACGTGGTCAACGCATGAGTGGAGTGAAAGGAGCATGCCTCGTATTTATAAGGGCTCACCACGCAAAAAAGCAACTCACATAGTATTGAAGTTTGCAAGGAACCTAGAATTATTTACTATTTCCATGCGGCTGCAACCCAGAACGCAGAACATACTTTGACCATGTGTTGGAAGGTGCAGCGGATTTCTTCCTACGGATCGCTTTTAACCGAATGTTGACTGCCCACCGCGGTTGCCACTTGAGTTGCTCACGCACACCCCGCTTGCACTTTTCTGTCAAAATATATTCAGCCTGCTACCACTTCCGACTGTCTTCTCGTTGTACCGGTCAAGTGTCAGCGTTGCCAGTATTGCAATCCTACGGAGCCGAGTAAGAGTGACGCACGAGTGGTCACAACGGATAATTGCAGGCAAACGTAATGAGATTCGCGTAAAGACAATCGGCTTTACAAAGGCACATGACCCCTACAACACTGAGGGGGAGGGGGTAACCACAGTGGTATAGAACCACGATGTTCCGCTAGATCAGATGGGGTAACGAGTCGGGGAACTGTTAAGTGACAAGCAGGTTTGGAATTTAAACCTTTGGCTTCTGTGATGACAGACGCTTAGTCCAGTGGACCATCGCCGGTCAAGCGAGAGGCGTTCTGCGTTATATGGAAAATTTATTACGTATTGGGATTCCTTTTACCCTGAAATCCAGTGCGGTGACATACTGATTAGCAAACTAACTGGGTTTGGAGCATCAATCGGATTACCGTTACAGTACCGTTTGATTTATCCACTGGCCTGTAGGTTAGAAATCCCGGTCAAGAGCTCGAGACGGGGTCTCAAAACCAACGTTCTACGTCGATTTTGACAACTGGGTAGTATTCTCCCCACTGATGAAAAGTGGAAGACAGTAGACTATCGGGTACGTGAAGATGAAAGAACTCCATATAATGTTCTTTTCTTCTATTGTCTTTCTGGTCTACCGTTTACCTCCCTTGCACTATACATATATTGCCTGTTGTGCTAGATGTTTTGGGTAAGCTTTGTAAAGATAAGGAGATTCGGGAGTCACGAAATGCCAGACCTCCGCTACCTTTTCCATGAGGAGTCGTACTAACTTCTGTTGATCTACTGCGAGAATCACGCGAGATGCCAGGAATCACTCAAGGCCAGTACGCTCATATTACGATAGTCTTAAGGCTATCACGGACAGGCGCGTCTTCAGATTGCGTGTAGGAAAACAGCAGCGATTCCGACGGCCATGTATATGGTGGAGTCATACTCACCGGCCGCGGACAAACGTCGAGGACGTGAGGTACTTCCGTCAGCTCATCATTTAGTTTCTATTTTATTTAGGACCAAGACGGGATAAATGCGGGGAGAGCCGGTTTCCGTGTAACCAGAAAAATGGTGCGTACCACGCAGGCAGGTGCATCCTGGTTGAATACTTACTGTCTTCATGTGGTAGTTGCGCCGCGTAATCGTGATTTGACTGGAAATCATAAAAGTTTAGTGATTATATACATATATATATATGTATGTCCACTAAAGCCACCCAGTTTTCGCCCCACAGAGTGGCAAGCTTCGTTACAGACCTTTGGGTACTTATAAGCTACTGAGCGCCAATTAGGATATATTCAAAGTTCATATAGGAACTTCTGCTCAAATCAATTTTCTGGTACCACACACCATATCTCGGCGCAGGTTGCTGGCCCACGAAAATAACGGCATGCTATGGAAAGGCACAAACGCTGCCATCAGTTCAGTTGTACCTAATCCGCGGACCTTCGGTTAACGCCCGTAAGCCATTTTCGAGCATTGCAACCGGTGGAAATAACAGGGCTCGGGTGTGACAGACATATCGCATGCGAAAGTTGCCTACCAAATGTGTCTTCATGTCAAGTTAATCCGTAAGAATTCCTCGATGTCCGCCAACGTAGCATGAAGCTAGGGCTTTTGGCCTTAAAGATCTTAACGCCAAGACAATCCTTGAAACCAAAAACGCGGGGAAGGTTATTTCATGTTATTACGCTATCGACAGATAGGGAAAACAAGGGTGTCAAATCGAGTAGATTGAATTCTGTTCACTCCATCGTCAGTCGCTTGCTTCTGCTCTATTACGGCAGATTTTCTGGATGATGTAATCATTTAAGATCACTTCAAGGGATGTGTTCTGAAGATTTGGAGTTCATCAAGCTGGAACCGTAAGCTTAGTGGTAATGGGTTCGTTTTATCCTCATTTCCGTAAAATTACTCATTTGATTTGTGCAATCGTCTTATGTTTTTCAGAAGTAGTACATTTAGACCCCGAAAGAATGGTTGGGCTTGTTTTCATCGTTAAAGGGGGAGTCAATAACCTGTTTAGCCGATTGCCTTAGCGTCTTAGCGCATCCGGTATTACTTTTGCCTGCAATTATCCGTTGTGACCACTCGTGCGTCACTCTTACTCGGCTCCGTAGGATTGCAATACTGGCAACGCTGACACTTGACCGGTACAACGAGAAGACAGTCGGAAGTGGTAGCAGGCTGAATATATTTTGACAGAAAAGTGCAAGCGGGGTGTGCGTGAGCAACTCAAGTGGCAACCGCGGTGGGCAGTCAACATTCGTTTAAGAAGCGATCCAGAGGAACACATTCATATTCCGTTACAAACGGAAGGGCAATTGCTGTGTTAGCTTCCCATTTTGGACTGAAACTCTTGAGCTATCCTGAAGTAATATATAAAACAGAATTATCGGCTACTGCTTTGTGATCTTGAGAACCTCGCAGATACAGGCTCAGTTCCCTCCAGTCTATTGATTTTCACTTGACGTTGCGCACAAAGTCAAATCCCCCTCATTATCTTAAACCACTGCTGCAGCCTCGGTCATGGGGAACGCGAAAGCCAACAAACTTCTTTGGTTGCTGTGTAAAACCTTTCAGTCTAACCGGAAAAATTCTGAAAGTCTTCAAAACACGCATTAGGTCAACTCTGGATTATCGTTTTTTGATCCGTTCCAGCCTCGGGTAGTGCAAGATGCAGGCGATTAAAAACGTTGAGCACGCTAATACGCACCTCGAAAAGTCATATTTATAAGGAAAGGTGTAAACTGCTTGAACTCGGATGTTTATACCTTCGACATGCGTTAGCAAACTGCATATTCTTCCATGCCGTTATCACTCACAACAGCCCCCCAGTTATGAAATCAAAAGCCTTAATCTTTCCGAAATATGACCCTCGTGGCCACAAGCATCACCACGAGACCAGATGTCAAAGAAAATTTTTAATAATTATCTAACCTCATAAAATTCTTTGCCTCAAGGTTTGCGTCTTCCAATATCGTCGGCCTCCATTTTCAAATCGTATTCTGCAGACTGCTTGCCGTACCGGCTCTAATCACAAGTAAAACCCTCCACCTATCGGAGAGACGGGTATAAGTTGGCTTATGATTCCAGCAATTGTTGTCGTGGGCTCCTCAGAACCGTGATCTCAATCGGCAGCACAATATGCCGTTATGGCCCGCGAAAACAGAATGATATCGGATTTTATTCCAAGTTTTACTGCGAAACATTTCCGTCTATATTCAGCTTCCTATCTACGGATCCCTTGAAGAAAAACGTTTCTAAATTTTGCTTGCCGTGATGACACAAGGGAGTCAGGCTTCATGTTGGGTAATACGAGAACCGATTTCCTTTTCGCAATCTTTTTACCTCAGAAGAGCTTCTCCCGGGTTTTCTTTGCTCCTCCTCATTTACCCACCCCGGTTCCCAATCGCTTACTGAATCTGGTTAATCTCCTTCCTCTGAGTATTCATCTTACCTTTTTAACATCTGCCCATAACCCAAAGGCGACTTGATTAGCTCACGCAAATAGCCCGTCCGAATTTGCGGGCTTCAACAGCTTTTCGCTAAAGGAAGGTAGGTTACGAAGTTGCAAATTAACAGGTCATACCTGCAGTTCTGTGTTTTGCCGCCTTAGTCACCATCTATTTTCGCATATCAGCTTTTCTTCTACTTAGTCCGTACAAGTATAACCTTGAATGACTGCCCATCTATACCTCCAAACGCGTTCTTCTGGGCCTGGAACAGTTCTCTTTAGCTGTACTCTCAAGCAAAGCCTTCCAACATATGAACATGTCCATAGCCTGTGTTCAAACAATAGCGTAAGTTCGGACAAACAGAGTTTTCCTGACCGGCTATGTATCTCCGACAGGGAAACCTTAGAGACAACCTATAGGAGGATTCCATTAGCACCCAGAGTTTATACTTTATCGTTATCGAGTTAGCGAAGGTCTGCAAACGAAATCTGCATGCTCCAATTCTGCACGAACTTTGAAGTCTTGGGTTGCTGGCTCATTTTCGGGGTTACTGCTCTGCTTCTAGTACCTGCCGAGGGTTAAGAGTGAGTGCGCTTGATGTCTTCTCACAATGCACGTTGGTCACCACCGAAGTATCACAAAACCATGTTAGGTCACCACTAATTTCGGACATACACCGATGAACCTTTTCGCGTCCAGTCCTTAGGGACTGCCGTGTCAAATTGACGCATATCTTTGGTGCTCAAGTCCAAGCGTATGCGATCAGCCGCCACTCAGCGTAGTTTATGGTCCGAGAGATTCATCTTGCCAGTGGCTGGAGGAAAATGCTCCATCATACAAATGGCCAGGACAGATGTATACCCATCCCCAACGGCGCAACGGACACTAAGCTTATTGTTAGTTAAATTCTTCGGTTTACAACCAGACGGTGGCACTTCATTCCCATAATATTGACTAATGGCTAGTAAGGCAATAAAACACGTCTTTGAAGCTTTTCTTGTCCTGATATCGCGTTTCCGGGCCCGAGGTTTCCCATCGACAAATAGGCCCCCATCCGATTTTTCTGATTACGGTACTTTATACCGTGCATCGACTTTCTCCGCGGCCAGCAGCTACTTCAAAAGATTTTGTTAGCCCTCAACAAAATCACTTGAGGGCTCCGCCAATTGCCATATTGCACCTGTTTTTAAGTGCCAAAACTGCGCCTTTCCGGCCAAACAACCACCACAGGAAGCCTTCTTCTGGTATACTGCCCTTTAAAAAAGGGGTGCTAAAACAGAAGCCTTATTTCTCATTCTCTCCCCACTAAAAAGACAAACAAGAAGGCCTTTTAAGTTGAGACCAACTGTTTTTCTATAGGCCAATCGTCTGCCCCTAGTTCGATGTCCGTGTTGAATACATCCATTTATGTCGTTTTGTTTTTCGTTGATATTTTCATCCCACAGGACAAAATGAAGATCTACTTGAGCCCGACAGACTAACTATTACCGGCCGTACGAATGCTAGATGGCCTCATATAGACAAAACGGCTATAACTTTTATGTGCTTTCCGTCAAGTTTTTGTCCATATTGGTGGTGATTCTGTTATGACTCTGCCCAACGCCATGTTCTGAATGTTGCAGCCTTCTTCCGATTTCTACTTTGAGCTCGATGCCTTCTCCTCTGGACTTAAAGTTAGGCCCATACACCTGGAAGGAAGAACACCATTATGGGATCCGCATACTAACACAGGGCATCGGGACCTAGAGACTTGTGTCGCGCACAGATTTTCTTGGCCCCAGGATCCATGGTAATATGGTCGACGTCCTTTTTCATATTCATTGTAATACAGGGTATCTGTGGGCCATCAATACTCTTCCCGCCAGCTGTTTCGGTCAATTTTGACAAGTTTTCACCTCGCACTCAAAGTCTTTGGAGACTTTTTCATGACATTTTAACATTCACGTCTATTTTATAGACCCGTTATATTCAAATACTGCAGACACCACGCCCGCCATCATCCTCCAGTTGAACTCTGCACCTGCAATACGCATCGTTGGTGCGTATAAACACCTTGTTCCTCTTGATTTGCCAGTTTTGCTATTTCTTCTCATTTTGTACCCAAATGTTTATCTGGTTGTTCAACGTGACTTGCGATCGAGCATGCCCCTCGAACTTTCCGAGAAATATACGGACATTATTATTATTTGTCGCCCTTATGAGCAAACAATGCGCCGCGAGAATTAAACGGGCAGACACGCCATTTTTGGTTCACTTGTTCCAGCCACCTTCAATGGCAAATGGCTAAATTAACGTCTCAGAGCCATCTGTTGTTCACATCATCCTGGGACGATCAGCGCAATTGCTCAACAGAGGCCTAAAACTTTTCTGTCCTCTCAATTTTCCATGGAGACTGATCCGGTAATACCCGAACAGGTGCACTCACAATAAGCGTCATTCCTATAGTGAGAAAACCACGTCATCGACTGGTTGCCTTCCCGCAACCTTCCTGACGCGCAGTTTCAGCCGCACCAGAGGGCGGACAGTTAGTAACCTTTCTGTTCAGTACAAGAGACGATCAAATAGATGGTCACTAGTTGCTGGGGAAGAGGATTTGTTCCGAAAGCTAACGCCGCCTGTGTCCATCTTGCGGCAGCCATTAGGAAAGGTTTCTGGTACCTGAATTTTAACATGCTAAATATCTTGCGCGAAAACCAGAGCAAATACCAATCGGTTACCTCTCGGACCGTTCTACCGCAAGCGAAGTGTGCATGGTAATGACACTGTAACACCAACGAAAATAGTTCCGCTAGGGGCGCAATAATCGTGTTGGTAATAGGGTTCACATTAAGGTGAAAGAGACGAATGGTAGCCAATGTGTGCGCAAAAATTGTTTCAAGCCGGATGTTGTATATCACCGGTACTTAAATCATTCATCATATATGGGTTGCCCTATCCTTCCTCCTAGCATTTCAGTCGGAACCAAGTCAGGAAAACCCGGACCATAGGACCTTTCAAGGGACGATATTGCTTGCCAAGAACGACCCGTTTTACCGCATTGCTATCCAGTGTCCCCATGACTTGTGCACGAATCCCCGGTTCTGCCAACAGCGGTCCTCAAATTATGCATTCATTGCGTCAATAAAAATCATCCCTCAATTATGCCTTTCCGTATATTATTGTGATTGCCCATGCTTTGATATTCTAACTCTGTGCCTGGCTTAGAATCTACACTTCTTTTTCAGTTTATCCATATTTTCAGTCCACGTTGAACACAAAACGCATAGGCAATTACACGGCCATCTTGTTTTGACGTGAATCATGCGGGCCGGCATGTATACATCCTGCACCGCAATGGCACGTTGCTAGCAGACGGAGACGTCCTCACGTTGGAAGACCAATAACTGATCGGAAGAAGCAGACAGTCAGTAGGATCGATGGATAATTTGCGACGAAATAAGCCACAAAACAGGAAAAGTCCACTTGGCGGTAGTGCGTCACGGCATTTAACTTCTGGTGAGCATGTTTGAATGGACGCTTACGGTATAAAAAGGGAATGAGATTTGTTGGGTGGTTATTTGGATACAACAAAGTAAAGCGGTTACAAAGGGTAAAAATTTTGTTAGTACAAAGTTACCGTATACATGTGAAACCCATTGTAGACAGCTTTGATTTCAGATACTTGGAACGATAGACGGGAGTAGGAAAAAGTTTATTGATTGGCATGTGGGGGACAAGATGTAGTCAGTGCAATGTTTGATGCATTATTTTGAAGGGAAACCACCAGAAGCAAGTGCCTGTTGCAGCTGAAGATAGGCCAACCCCATAAATAAGAGAGAATCCTGAAATATCCGCTAAGCTGTCTCGTTTGTATGGTGAAATGTTTTGTCTGCCTTTTCACCGTGCAGTTGGGTTTGAGAAGCTGACAAAGACACCCAAGAGATATTATCAGTGTTGAGTTAATCAGCTATTACTTCAGGGGCCAAGGGTAGACCGCAGAAGTGCAACAAGGAGTTGGCGAGGGAAAAAGTGGATCAAGATCCCGGGTGGCCCGAAATGGCCAAAATGTGTCCGTGATAGAACGTAATGTTGGGTGAAAAAGCGTAGAGTTTATGTGAAACTGCTTTGCACAAAGGAGGCGAAAACCTACTCTGGGGGTAGTTGCGTTAATCGTTTAAGTGCTGCGACTCGCCCAGAAAATCGAAGAAATGGTTATAATCTGCTGGCAGCGTTTCTGTTACCGAGCTGATAACTTCATTTCGGCTGGAAGCCAGCAGTCATATAACTTAGACTCTATATTTAGGATTAGAATAGAGTGCTCCTGCCATATCCAGAATGGAGGACCTTTAGGAGAATGCAATCGCTGGGTGCGTTAGTGTCTGCTGGTTGCTGTTCTCTGAATAATGGCTAATCCAGACGACGCTGGTTTTGTGGGGTTTGAAGAATCGGGCCAATTTGAGCACTCGGAGGATGAGAAATGCCTAGTAGTTGATGAGCAAACCTTTAAAAACCTGCAGAAAGGAGATTGTTGCTCACCAATCGAGACGTTACAAGACGGTCCCCCAGTTTCAGGAAGAGCGAATGATCACTTAAAGTTGGATCATATTGGTCAAGGCTGAAGAAGTAAAATCAATTTTCAGGCATCGGCCAGTATTTATTAGCATAGCAGCTATTTTGGGGCTGAACAAACATAAGCAGAGTGCCAGCGGAAAAATGGGGATTATGCGATCCATTTAAGGCCTATTTTGGTAGAGGATGCTTAAAGTGCGAGGCTTGTGAAGAGTATGAGATATGACTACATGCCTTAAGGGCAAACGGTTGCCAAGCGTCATTCGAGGGGACAAAATTGAGTCATTTAAAATTTTTCAAAAGATAGTAGGGTCGAGAAATAGATCTTCGGGTTAAACTGTGAGCGGAGGGAGGTGAAAAGAACTTGTCCAATTAAGAGTAGTTTTAAACAGCGTGCCAAAATGACTATTTTATTTTGCGGTAAGCATAAATCATGGCAGGGATTTAGTTTCACACTGGCACTTGACGGGTGAGTTGAGGAAGGGACTATCAAAGTCACCGTGATGTGGTAAAATACAACCAGTCAACACTTGATTCGTCGAAGGGTGGCACGGAGTCAATGATATAACCAACCATCTCTCTGATCTATCTCTTCGGTTGTTCGACACCTCCTAGGCACATTTTTCACCTTGATAGAGATCGACCAATTTTGGTGTCGGACTTTGCTTTGCTCGGTTCAGCTTTTATGATATTTCCTGTTGGACTCCATTTTTGCCTGAAGAATTCGATTCATTTCCGCGTATGGCATACTTTGAACTGACAACTGGTATTTGGATCTCCTGTGCACGTCCTAGATGGATTTCACTACGAAATAAATCGCACTAAGCTTCTAGCGATTAGTCGAAGGAAATCCTCTAATACCTTGTCAATCGCCTTGCCTAAGGTTGATTTTTGTCTCGCTCTCTCTCGCCTTGGGTAAAACGTTGATCGTGCTCGCAATTGTTCTTCTTGAATAATTCACAGATGCACACAGATATATCACTATGCTTCATCTGATATCCGATTTTCCGTATTTACCCTACAAGATACTTGTGAAAATTGGATATTGCCTGGAGAAAGCTTCTTAAAAAAGAGAAATATACATAATTTACGTCAATGTATGCTCAGTGACATTTCGGATACCATGATTAACACAATAAGGAAGGTGACTGTTTCTTGTGTCACCCATGATAAAAATTTCATAACAATGACGCCAAATAATTCGTAAGCATGGGGAAAGTGACCGCGGGATAATGGTAACCATGCTCACCAATTATCCGATAAGAGTTTTTCGAGTCCCGCCCGAGACTTACGCCGGCAGTGCGCACCGACGTACCTCTCACTAGGCCACCTCTATTACAGAACAGTTCAAAGATAGCCTTCAATGAATACCGGTCCCTGTGGGCATTTTCGGAGTACACCAGCGTCCGTATATCTCCTTTGGTTCTTTTCGATTCTGATGTCATTTATTTTTCTTTTCATTAAATAGCTATTTTAGGCCTTTCAAAGTTTTTAAATTATATCAACTGGCACTTGAATCTCTTACCATGAAGGCATCCATAACCTTGGAATTTTTATTCGTTCCAAAATCGTTTCATGGCTTTTAAGGAGCGACAATTTGGTGGAGGTAAATCGACCCAACTCCTTTGGATCTTCCGCCAGTGGTGCGCGTAGATGATTAGTTAAAGTTTGTTGCACTTTTGCAAGGAACACAATTAAAATCTTGTTGGTCATGCCCTGGCCGTCTGATGTGGCACGGAATGACGTGCGAATAAAACGAGTTTGTCCTCCAAAGCCCCTTCTCATTGACTGGATTCCACTGGATGATCATCTGCAGTAAAACTCACTAATCTAATAATTTGCCAAAACGTGATGCGCTAGGTTTTATTCTGCTTCAGCTTCCTTAAAAATAAGTCGAATTCCCTTTAATACCAACTTAGTTTGTTCGCTGACAGCCGTAGGGCAAATCAGAGGTTGCAAAAATCACGTCAGCTGTGGAGACATGGGCCACTTTATTTTGTATAGACAGTTTGCCCTTCGAAAAATCAAGCATTTACCGACAACACATCGAACTGTTGTGTGTGTGTCCCAAAACCTTCGGGAACTTCTGCATGTTGCTTGTTTATGCCTAAAGTATCCTTGCAGTTTACGGTGAAAGTTAATTATTTGATCCGCCCTGCCCGGACCGCTATATTCCGAGCAGATTCTTGTAAATCTAACGGGTGTAGAAGCCCACCCACGCGGAACAGTTTATTGCGGTTGATGGCGTAAATCACGCGCAGCTGGCTCGTAGACCACTCGGCGTCTTCTGCATTTCCCCGGAGGTCTTTCTATTTCTTCAGGAATCTAGCCGTGCAATTTTTTCAACAATTGCAGACAACAGTGATCGCCTTGGTATCTGCTTTGCCGGTGAAAAGCCGTGGGCCAGGAAGTTTCGCCGGCGGTAGGGCATCCAGACTGCCTACTGTCTCCCATATTTTCAAGGTTTTGGGCTCTATCATCCAAGTGTATTGAAGCTGCAAACGAAGGTCTTTTGTTGGTGTGGATAAATCCGAAACCATTTTGAAATCGCTCTAAGTCTCTATGTTGATTTTAGATGCTAAGTCGAAATCGCATCAATAAAGTACCAGCGCGCAAGTGAGCCCAATTTGAAGCCAATAAAACATTTCGCTAAATTTTCTGTACCATTATGGTCTTCGTAACAGATCACTTATATTACACCTTCAGGTTCCAGTCTGCAAACCGACATTGGTCCGCCAGGATCTGCCGAACCAACCATTGCTTTCTCCCACTCAAGCATTTTCACCGTTTTCTGGCCAAAGCTTGTCTATACACACCAGCACCTTTTACGGGTTCTGTATCGGTCTCATTCAAGTATAGGAAAATGAGACAAAGCGGTGACGCGAGCTTTCGGGTAGCTCCAAAATCTTGCTTACTCCGCTGTTAAAGTTAGCTTTTTATTCCGAATTATCTTTTATACTTACAAGCGCTTATTTGCCATGGCCCGAGAAATCCATCTCTTTTTGTTGTTCCAGGCCAGGACACCGTTCACACTTCCACAAAGCGTTGACCTTCATTGCTTTCACAATTATTCATATTTACTTAGCTGGCGAACTCTTGTTTACTCAACTTCCACCAGCATCCACTTACACAGTTGCTGACGCAAACGATACTGACGGCCATATTGCTGAAACAGTTCGCAATCTAAGATGCAGGCTATTGGTGTACTGATCAAATGCAGGCCTCAGTTAGAACACTGCTCTTTAATTTTCTCCAACGGAGTTCACAAACCTTCCTCGATCCCACATAAAGCCTTGGTTGCAGGGTGAGATGGGAGCAGCTACACCTTAACCCTTATGGCTGCTTAATCGTTCTTTTCGCATCCTCAAAGTTGCAAGCACGCACTGCTGGAAGGTAGCATCCGGCCACGTATAGAATCCACTTAATACCCGCACAAACGAACCGTTATTCCGTTACACCACCCTCAGAGAGCCTCCTTAGTCAACATTCTTCAAAGTTGTTTGCTCTACCCAATGGAATAGTTACCAGACCTTGTTCAGTCCCGTCAGGCTATAACTGTCTCCAGTTATCCTCCTTCATCAACTGAGCTGGGCCAATATCAGTCTAGAGCAAGCTATCGAAAGCTATTCAGACTTATATCTCCATTCGCAATTAAGAACCAAAAGCTGAGCCACTGGTTACTGGCTTCCGTCAATTCAGCTCTTGTTTTGCAGCCAAATCCTTTTGGTCCATTCTCAAATTTCTCCACCAAGTTGAACCACTGTCGAACGCCTTAGCCTTTTCACGTTAAGCACTAAATAATCGCAAATGGATCAGCTCACTCTTCTCCATTTATCGTTGTCATAAGCGAAATGGAAAACAAACACGGGGGCGAACCATCAGCATCTTAGGCTTAATCTTGCTTTTCTGCTTCACTGCAAAGGAATTCAACTCAGTTCTCCACGAACTCTAACCCTGGTGCGCAGTTATGTTTATAAAGTTATTTATTTGCCTATGTACGCATCATTATACATCCTCTTTGGAGCGTTAGATTACCCAGCAACCGACGCCCCGGCGTCTTGGTCACTCATTCGACCAAGCATTACCCCCCTTATCATTGAGCCGCGTCCGTATCCTTTCTCCCTACTATTCATCTCGATAAACTGGGTTTGACCGAAGCAAAAACCACTGGGCAGAAACTGTTTATGTAGATGTCGTCTCCAAAGAACGACTCCAAGGTCTATTTCGCCTGCCGGCCTGATTTGACAATTTTGTTTGACACATCCTGCCGGCGGCTTGCCCCTGCTGGCCCGTTTTGTGCTTCTTGGCTAACCCAAATTTAATTCACCACTTATACAGGCAAAACCCTACCGGCTTTCATTCCTTACTTCGCAGCCTCCACACAATCCTTTGTCCTCGCTGTCCTATTATACAGCGGTTTCGTCACCTGCTGACAAACAATGCTGCTCCAGACTCCTAATAACCTGTACTAGCTGTGCTTTTCGAACATACCCGACTTTCAGCCGAAACACATTATAACAGCAAGTTGTCATATCAGTTTCGTTAATTATACCGCGGATCTCTATTTAGGTTAAAAATCTTGTCCCAGTGTATGGTTGTGGTCCAGTCCTAAGAACAGTCTACTTACGGCCAAGAACAAAGTGTCCCCAAGCCTAACCATCGGTTTCGACAATCTTTGTTGATTCTAAGACGGTGGCAATTTCATATTGTCTACTCAAATTCGTCCCGCAATTGAATTGCGACCAAAAGGTTTCAGACGGAAATGTACGCGAATCTGCTTTTGTTTTTACATGAATGCCATATTATGTTGCGGATGTTCGCATTAAAACCGCAAATGTCACGACTAGCGAGTATGCTGTTGTTGTCTCCAGGTCCTCCTGAGCAGTCACATGCGATTCATCTCTCGATGCAGTTGTGATGCCATTTGATTAACGATGTGGCCAACGGACCCAGCGCAACCTCGTGTGAAATCAAAGAAGGTAGTTTTCTGGGACGGTTGCTCACCTGACAGCGACGCTTACACCCCCATACTTCGAAAAAAGATCAAAAAAGAAGGGCGATTCTAAATGACGAACGCTTGGATAAACTAACTTTTGATGTGCACACTGTCAAATGCGAGTAAGTCTTTTTCGTGTTGCCTTTTTATTTGATACCTTACATCGGCTTTCAATCTTCGTCCACGAAGGACCAAACGAAGCGCCGCCTGGCGCACTGATCGGCCTGTATTGTGCTTGCCGTTTTATGCGGGGTACCGGAAGGGATGAAAGAGGCAGGTCGTAAAGCTGAACAGCTAGTTCCATGTGTCGTCGTGTTTTGCCTCATTTCGATGCCCATACGCCTGTGGTTGCCTATACGGCCTGTTGGGTGGGAGTGTCCGCCTAACTACTTAGCGAACTTTGATATATATCAGATCAAAGTGCACTGCGCAAAAACTAACCGTCGTGCTAAGCGTTTTTCCTGTCTCACTAATTCTGCAGCTTATCAGGTAACCCCCCTAGAAAAACTCACACCAACCCTTACGCCTGCACACAATTTTATAGATCATTTGCTGGTCTAGTGGCAATCACAAAACTGGCCATTTAGGTCACTGACTAATCTCCATTTTGCAAACTATCTGTCCTTTTATTACAGACGATCCAGCTTCATCTTTGAATTTTACGTTCCCATCTGACTTGCCAAAGTCATGTCATGAGTCCTCACTACGACCAGCCCTGCCTCCATATCCTAGATTACATCCGCATCTTTCTACTCAGCGAGAACAGGTACCTTTATTCGCTCCAGACGAGCCTTTCCGTCCAGTTTTACTCCGCTTAATTCCTATTCCGCTTTGTGATTTCCCCAAAACTAGGTGGAAATTACCACATGATGTGGCTAAAACGCCCACGAATTTTCACAGGTTCAATCACCTTCTTATATTTTTCTGCTCACCTTGACCTTTAGCTGGGACGCAAACCAGACTGTTCTTCCCCTCGTTCTACCTCCTGAGCCCTGCAATCCGCTTGCCCCGAAAGTTTATTCTTTCTTCACCGGCTGTCCACAGGGAATGCATTCCAGGCAACCGAACAATGCTGCTATTCTCCATAATACCCGAACAGTTTTACTACAAAACAAGCCATTTGACGATGTCTGAGCCACCTCCCGTATAACACCGCAAATGGATATCGTGCACTAGATATCGCAAAACGAAGCAGTCTAGATGTCGCTCTCGGAACCTGGGGGTACACATGGGCCTCCATCAAACACTCAATGGCTTCCAAATGACATTACACCTGTCTGTCCGAAACATCACAGTTACGGGTTAGAGGGTCCCCACAAGACTCAACCCCCCCACAAAGATCTACGGATTCTACAGTCCGGCTCTCGGATACAAAGCTAGTGAACCCAAAACGGTATGCGGTATTATTTACCAGTAGCACATGCAAACGCCATATATATATCAGGCTCAGATACAGCCATTCACTCTTCCGTTTGGAAACCCCCCGTCACAAAAAGCTCGCTTGCACATTTTGGCGGATCATGGTCGCCGATCTACACATTTACATCTATTTAAGGTCTATCCACAGTTTCACGTTCATCACACATTTCTCTACCATTCGTGTTTATAGAACCCACATGCATTTTCTATCGTATTTAAGCAGAATCTGCTTTAAACTTCGGTTATTCTATTTTTCACCGCAGCACGAACCTGGCATACCTGCCTTTTCCCATTGTATTATGCGTTTAATCAGTGATATTACTCGCTCTATTTCATCCGGTTATGGTTTCTAGTTTTAACAACAAACTTTATTTGCAGATGGTCCTGACCGTCGAAACGATATCATAAAGCACTCTGCCCATTGTGCCTGCTGTTTGATCGCCCCCATCATTCATTGCGTTTGCGGACTTTCTTCCGTGATTTTCAGTCAGTGCTCTATCATGTCCTCGCTGTATGTGACCCCAGTTGTGATTTTTCCTCTGCCAAAACGCGCCTTCTGCCCCCGACGTCGAGTTGCGTACCTCCCGCACGCCATTACGCGGTGATGCAAATAAACAAACTGTGCTTTTGCGTTTGCTTTCGTTTTGGCGTGATGAAGTTTTCTTTGAATCCCCTTGGCTAGCCAAGATTCATTTCTCAAACTTACTCACTGTGGATTCATGTTGTCCTTCCCTACTCACTCGTCCAACTTGAGCGGATTCCTGCCAATATTTAGCCCTGCTGCTTACGTGCGCTTTGTTTTCCTTTTCTAATCGTGCCTCGGTGCATGCCCCTTAAAAACCAGGAGGTATACATATTATGGGTGCACCTATCTCATTTCATAACTCAGTGCTGTAAAACGCAGACGCCTACGTTATAGAAAGTAGAGTAATGGAATTGTATGGCCCTGAAATTGTCTTCGAGGTACACCATGAATCTCCATCATCCCCACCAAACATCGTTTTGTAGAAGTAGCACTGACCAGTTATAGCAATTTACCCCTGAAAGTGGGGTCCGATGGCTAGATTCTGGTTATCAGAAAAGGTCATAATCATTGTTTTTGTCTGGTGAGCGTACGCAGCCACCATGTATGAGCAACAGCTTGAGAGCCTGATAGACCCCTGTGTTCCCGTTCATACCATTAAGAAATCCGCTAGTCGTTCCCAGCATTCGCTGGCAGTAGTACATTCGATGTGCAGTAGAGGAAAATGCCAAATTACATTCTTAGTTGCAAGGTAGATTAACGTTTTGTTGTCCCGGCTGAAGTTCACCTGGGTAAAGGGTAACAATTAACTATCTAAATAGACGCACGTAGTGTATCAGAGTGCGCTACCGAAAGTCGCTCGCAAGGAAAAATGGCTATTTCGGTCCAAAACCAGGAAGTCGGTGGGAGGTGGAAAAATGGTTAAAGGAAAAGGGTGGCTGGAGAGGAGAGTAGAACGAAAAAGCAAAATGACGTGAAATTAAAAGTTCCGGGAACGGATATATTATCGTTGGGATAGAGGCGGTTTTTCCAAGCTATATTACTGTTTTCCCTGGAAGATAGATCCGATGGCAGCCGAATCTGAGACTGAAGCACATGTTATCGCTTGTCACCGTGAGATGATTTCCAACTTCCGTGGGTCATTTCGTCATCCACGAATATATTTGACCGCGGTGTGTATGGAGTTTTTCGGGAGACACTCGAGTGTTTGTGCGTTGGACGTCAGATGGATGAACCGCTACACTTGATATGTGCCGAGTTTTGCCGAGAACCTAAGGGAAGGACCAGTGTGTTCCTGGATGGACCGTAATAAAATTGAAAGTACGGGAGATGGTTGATCCCGCCTGGGTGAGAACGTAAAGTGGACTTTCGTGGGTTGCGTCTGATTGTGTTGGGGTTCTCTAAAGGTTTTACTAGAGAGAGTGAACCGGGGAACGCCCAAGTCAGCAGTTGTTGCTTTCTTATTGTTGCACAATAAGGGTGGCCAGAGGGGCGCCTAAGATTAGCTTATCCTTATAAACCGATTTCGCATTGCAAGTTCATACTAGTTCTCGCGGCAGCGGCCACTTATGGGCTTGAATAGTGAAGAACCTGACCAGTGTGTAACCAGCAACTATATGTTATCCGTTGCTGAAATCCAACGACAATTTTTCGGGGAAATGCAGACAATGGGTAAGAGTATCGCTGAGATGTTTTCTGGGTCCAAGTCAGTGGCGTGTGAAGTCCAACATGCCAACTGCTCAAGAAACGTGAACATGACCGGCATTTATTCCGTACGGCCAGGGACGTTGAATACAACTGCGTTGGTTGCGCAGTTAATCCGTCCCTGAGTTTTCGCAACTGCGGATTCAGGGAAAGGCTCTTTTGTTTTCAGGTAGTTAGGACTTGCGACTGCCGTGGTTTCATGAGTAGGTAAATGCTTTCACCGCGGAGACTGCGGTGCCTGTAAAGAGCTATTAAGGGTCGGACAGCCAAAGCAATATCTTAACCAAATCCCGATTAATTAGTAAATTCTTCCATGGTGGACTATAGGGTTAATCAATGTGTAGGCATAAATGAACTTCAGTTATACGATCAAAGGGACGTAGATCAAGAGCCCATATTGCTGTGTAGAAATGCGCGCGTGAGTCGCGTGGCACCATAAAATTGAGCGTCCAATCTCTTGGTGATTGCAAACAAACAAAAATCACGCAAGAAAAAAATGCACAAGACAACGCGTCGCAGTATTCTGTAGGGCAGTGACCTCAGGAATTCTAAAACAACAGGTTTTCTTTGGACGGCTTGCTCCAGACATGAATTACACCTTTCATAAATGCTAAAAACCGTGATGTTCGACAATTCACCTCCAAATTTAGTTGCTCTTTTTCGGAGGCCTCTATCAATTCTGTACCAATTGCCGGTTTTTCAAGCATCGGCCGCTCTCATATGTTTAACTCGGGACAGTGAGTTTCTAGAACCAAGAATTATCATTGGTTGTTCTTGCTATCTTAGTTGAAACCCGCTTAAGCGATTTAGAACTTCCCTTCAAAAATGCGTAGCCGTTGACGGTTAAGTTCAATCAAATGGTCTTGGAGAAGTATAACGAAGACTCGGACGCACGATGTATTGTCTTATTTCGCTGCTGAGGCCTTAAGTGAACGTAGACACCACCCTAGCGTCGTTAGCGAAGAAAAAGCTGGTGATTCCAGGGTTGACCATCTATGAAAGGCAGAAACCATAGTGACACCAACATCGATTCGCTTGTGACGTCAAGGTTGCTGGGTACCTATTATATACACTGACAAGAAGGGCCCTTACCTGACGGTATGCCTTCCCTCGGATACAAAGGGACTTTCGTTTAAGTAAAATAAACTTCCCTGGTGAAGTCAAGATAAGATACTTCAACCTGCTTGTACCATCCAATCCTGGAGTGGTTCTTTTCCAGAAGCACTAGAGGTTGGTTTGACGAGAACAACTACTTACGAACTCATGTTCAGCTTTGCAGAGCACTGATTGCTTTGGGCGATGTGGCCCGAGGTCACATTCTCCGTCACCTTAGATAAAATGTTAGTGAAGCCGAAGGGCCTAAAGATCAACGCTATGCGATCCGTAACACCGTCGGGTATAGCCACAACCGTTGCGTTGTCGCGATCATTCGGCATTTTGCCCTCATATATACTGGCCCGGATTAGGTTGAACGTCCAACCCGCGATGATGCCTGAGGAATGCTTTAGGATGAACGGACGAAAATCAGCTGGCCCGAAAGATCCGCCCTTGTTCAGCGTCTACGGTTGCATAAGTACATCAATCTCCTTTACTAAAACGATTCCTAGGGATCTGCTCTGAGGTATACCATATTAAGGCTCCGGATACTATTTGTGAACCCTGCAGACTCAACCGGAGTGCTAGACCAGTGAGTCTGCTTTGTTCTGGTAATGGGTGCTCTCTTAGACACTAGTGTCAAATGTAGTGTAGCCAAGACTCAGGAACTTTTAATTGTGCACAGATGTATTCATTTTGTGGTTGTTACTTGGCACATCATGCCAACTTACTCTGACAATTACCTATTTCAACTGGGATCAGTTTTACTTTGCTGATGGTAAAGACAACAGTTTATTTCTCAAGCGGTGCCGAGATAAATGCAAAATGCGTGATCGCGCATTGCGATAAGGAGGAATAAGAAAAAGGAAAGCAAATCGCTGACGTCTGAGAAGCAAAAATTTATGAAATAACTGATGTAGTTGTCACATGGTATTTGCCCGGAAATTCGTAAAAGTTAGCGAATACTTTGGCAAGCAATTTGAGTCAGCGGAACAGCCCGCCAGTGCCTTTTAGCTAACTCTGTTGAGTATCCCGTCACATGCAAGTAGAGAGCCCGAATATATCTTTAATGCCATAAGCAGATCCCCCCACATGGCAAGATCCTGACCTATGTAGGTAACTATAAGTCAGATATGGCAGAATGGATAACGGCTTGGCCGGGAAAAAAGTACGAAAACGAGGAAACATTTGGAATCAGTACCTGGGGGAAAGTTTAGTCTGTTGCGCGATACGCTGAGCCGACACTCACAGAACGCAAGTCAAACGTCGAAGGGGAGTCAGGTTGTTACGAGCAACGGTACCAGGTTATTGGATTCATGATTTTTGTTGCCAGTAGGATTGTTTTTGAGAATTTTGGAAGGGTCCAATGGTGGGGATGAATTTTGAAAGAAGACCAAAATCTGCCGACTATCTTAAGGAGAATGAAAAAAATCAAGAACATTTCAGGTGCACCTTTGTAAACGAAATTTGCCGGAAGCAGCGTTTTGCCGGTAGGTTGGGAGGTCACAGGGAGGATTCGAGAGAGATGATCTGACTCGTCCTTGGGAAGATTGGCGAGATGCATTCAGGACATCGGATAATATCAGATAACATTATGAATTTTCCACGCATACTTGTCTTGCAGAATTTGAGTAAAAGGAACTTTAAGAAGAATCAAGGGAAGGCAAGGAAAAAGGTGCATGTGGACAGAGGTACTATGGGACTAGGCTGACCGAGTGCTGGTCACCCAGACCAAAAACGGCGTCCACATATGAACGCGGGTGTATTATTCCCAATTAGGTGCACCAACAAACCACTGAAGCCCGTCGGCCTGCCCAAGATGCGCCGGGCAAAGCGCAGGATCAGGCCATGACCGGTATTAGTATAATAACGCCGGTGTACACGGGAGACGGAAGAATGAATGCCAGTATGGTGTAATTAAGACAAGCCAGATGTCGTGTTTTTCCAGGACTGGATAACCCAAATGAGCGGAATCCACGGTAACCAGACATCAAGGCAAATGTTGGCGTTTAGACAAAACTGAACGGCCTGGTAAAAAAGGAACCTAGTGGCGGTCTGGCCTTGCTGCCAGCTACGGAACTGATTATCCGCGCAAGTGGCTTAGAAAAGTGGAGAGCGTGGGTACGCAAACTGCAGCGTGAAATTTTGGCTGGTGCCCTTATCGAATCCAGTTATTTGAGTACGATTAGGTGGGTGAACAGGAAGTCTACTTCCTCTTTTCTGCTGACTAACTGCTTGTTGGTCATGTTGCTATCCTATCCAATTATGTTAAACTGCCCCAACTGAAGCAGCTTAGCTGACACGGAATTATCTGTCTTTCAGTATGCACCCATGTATGTATTTTTATACGTATGCGCTGAGTTCATAGGGAAACATTTATATGTATATGCACATGTTTGAACATGCAAGTCAGAATATACATTCACATTTGGTTACTCGATCGTTTAGGCCCGCCGCATCTCTTTCGGCTTCCTGATCCTTTCATCCCTATGTTCAAGTCCTGTTCAAAATTATTAACTAAATATGCCAATATTCCCGTCTCCATGGCAAATTTCACCTCCAGATCTTTTGCCCACCGGCAAATCAAAACTTTCGATACTTCTCCTCTATCGACTGGCCGCTTGTCAGCAATCCAGTCGCTCTTTGTAAGATTTCATGTGCTTTAACTTGAACAGTTTCTCCTGCGTGAAATTAAAGTCTAGTACATAAATGTATTTTACATAACTTATGCGCATGTTTATATAGAAACATAAACTTTCGTTTGTTCGTTTATCTTCCCAGTCTTGCATTGATCACTCCGGATCTTTCTTGCCTACTTTTATTTATTCTTAGGTGATCTCTCATATATTTGCTTGCCTCCTTCTCGTGCTTGCTGTTCGTAAGCGTATTTCGCATGTTTGACTAGTGCATGTTACTCTGTCCTCTAACTATTCTTTTCCCTTCTACGTTCTGCATCTTTGAACCTTTGCTCAGTGGTCACATATGAACAACTTTGCGGCATTCTAGATACTATGCTTGGCTTTCTGGTTGTTGTTCAGTCGTTCATAAATAACCAGGACTGTTTCTTCTTTGTTTGCTTATACCACTGAGGAAAAAATCCCACAGATGCTTCTTTATATGTTCTTTGAGGCGGAAGAATATAATGAGAGCCAATCGCAAAATAGCGCTGGTATCTCAATTCATTCGGACTTGTCAGCCAAAGAAAAACAGATTTTCTTCGGCACCTTATATGACGGGATATCGCGCGAGACCTAGCGTGAAACCAGACCATCCAGGTGTACTACTATGTTAAACCTTGCAACTCCACTTGTCAGTTTCGATGATAAACAACCTCAATGCCCAAACGGACCAAAATGCCGTCGTTCACGAAACACCACGCATCAACTGTTGTCTCCCTAATCTTTTCGGCGCAGGGAATGTTCAAATCCTCTGCTGTGCCCGGCACATATCGGACCGACCGACGGGCTGCTGCGGTTTGTTGGTGCAACTAGATAAGAAAAATACCCTCGCGTTCACGTTCGGAAGGCTCTTTTCGGGTTGGGTGTCCAGCACAGCTGTGATTAACAGCACATAGTCCCTCTGTTCGAGTGCATCTCTATTTAGTGGCACACCACTGCTCATGTTCTTTCTCAGACCTGTAGGAAATAATCCCCCTCGCTGGGTCATATGAGAAGTCGTTAAAATACGAATTCGCTTTGTTTCTGTCTACAACAGAATAGGGCACTTCCTATCTCTTCAAGGCCTCTCTACCTTCAGGTTGGTGTCTATCGGTTCTTCAAACCGTGATTCCGTACATGCCAATACGTTACCCGACTACAAAATCGAATTTTACGCGCGCTTATACTAATTCTAGCTCATGTAAATATTTAGATTGCTAAATTTTCCACCACCTGAGCGTGAATGTTTTTGTCATTTGCCTAATTGTACGCCGCAACCATGCATATCTCTGTGTCTCGTCTATCCCCGAGTGGTAAACCATTGTCACTGAGCGTATGAGTGACAGGCATGTGAGCCAGTTTCAGGAGCATAAGCCGTAATTAACGAAAGCAGACTTAATCAGGAAATAATTTGGAGGGGACGATGATTCTCTAAGACCTAAATTTACTTAGAATGCAGTGAATTAGGAGTTGTAGAATTGAATCAAAGTAGTCAGATAGTTGAAGTCCCGGAGATGGGGCGAAACAGTAGGCATGACTGATGAAATCTGTCAAAGAGGAGGAAAGCTGACAGAGTGCAGGTTTTCATGGCGGAGAAAAAATGTAAATCAGAATCGCCGGAGATAGACAGTGGAAGTTTGGTGATTGTTGAAAGAGTGAATTCACAATGATGGCGTAGTTTTTCCTAGAGAGGGTCATTTAGGTTCGTCAAGATATGGGTGATTCAGCCTACAAATTTCATCCTTATAGGAGGATACAATGATAGAGTAGGGAGCGAAGACAACAGTTGAAATGAATATTTGGAGACGATGGCCCAGTGGAGGCATCACACCCCTTTTAGCCAAGGCGCTTGGGTTGGTTGAGGCGAGGCAAAGAGATAAAGGCAGGAAGTTACCGCTACTCACTATTCCAGGAGCGGGTTTTATGAAACCAAAGCTAAGTTAATAAGCAAATGAATCGCCTGGGAAGGCAGAAAGTGAACTGCATCTATTCAGGGTGCATGTGCGCACTGTATTTACTTTCTCTGGTTTTGCGCATTGCTGTAAACTATCCAGCGTTGAATTCGCTACCTGACGGCCTTCTTAAAGGCTTTCTTCGACCATGTTGCCAGGCTTTTACGATCTCTATTTTTAAAAGGAGCGGATGCTGTCTGCGGGGTTTGTAAAGTTTCCTTGATTATTCTCCATCTTCTCCTCCTCAGTTGTGTCTGCTCTCCCAGAGCAACTTCTTTGCCCTGGCTGGGGGCTTGGCCAAGACCGTACACTGACGTTCACCGTTCACCTCTCTTTTAACGACCACTTTTTCCTTGTTGGGAATAGCAGTGGCGTCCAGTGATGCCTTTCATCTGGTTTGCTCAAAGGTGATGACTTCTAACCCGATATGTACTTGGTATCTTCCCTAATATGCCGGCGCAAAGTATTCAGTTGCATCATTCAAGAAATCCCTGTCCAGCTCCGGCGCACGTTCACGTTTCAAAGACCCAGTCTACGCATGACGGATGAAACTTCCTCCCTATGGAGGCCTTGTTTGCCTCCTTGACAGCAGCTGTCGGAGCATTTAGCAGCAAAACATCCTCCTCCTTTTCAGCACCCAGGGCTTTGTGCAAGCCACGCTGACCCTACTAGAAAAATTAGTAGCATGAATGTAAATATTTAAACTCTCTTTTCATCATATGACCTGATACTTAACATGGATAATCCTTTCTCCGATGAGGATGGCCAATTCGCCCCATTGACGTATCTTGTTCCTGTTCCAGAGATAAATGCAAAAGCCCTATTTCGCCGTTCACGGTATATGGTCTGCATTAGGCAGCCACGTTTAGCAATGACGATTACGGGACACTGCGACAAATTTAGATCACTAGCTCCTAATACCAAACACCTTGCCGTTGAGCACTGACAGTCTGCTTTCTTGTCCGGGTAGCTATAAATACTTGCCACCGAGAATTGCAACTTTGATTTCCAAATATATGAGACCGACGGTCCGAAGACTTGGTTATCATCCAAAGCGTCGTTTGATTCCATCGGCCATCGGGTGAAAATGAGATGAAGTGTCCTGAGATAAATCAAAATGGGATGAAGTGTTGTTTGCATGGCCCACCAAGCGCGATTTGAACTGAAGACGACTGGAGCCAGTAATACCTTCCGCCTTCGGAGTTAGATGAGACATTCCGTTTTCTGTCAACCAGCACGCAGTCCTGCAAGTCGCTCGCAAGTCGTTCCCAAATTTTCCCAGAAATGGTGCACTTTTATTTCGGGATCTTGATCGGTTGGAGTAGGTTGTTAAAACCTTATCTGCCAGAGCATTTGCACCAATGCAAAAACACGAAGGGTCCACATAAAATTGAGGAATTCCTCCATCTACGTGCGGTAAGCATTTTGTATCAAAGCAGAAACATGACCTTGGTTTAAGGCACCTCAGCAATAGCTTCTAGGGTCAGCTTGCGACTGATTTCAGTGTCTTTAGGTGATAAGCGATGGTAAATTCTCCAGTTCACCCACTTTATCAACGTATTTTCTCTCCAAATGCTTCTTAATGCATAACCGAACTCTTTGGGAGATTTTGGCCCTTTTTAAGATCAGTAGGTAGCACTTGGCCCACTCTAATTGTTTGCGACATTTTTCTCATCTAGATTTGGGGACTGGGTTTTCCCACGCCTAATAATAGCGTTTTTCGCCCAATCAGAATGCATTTTTCGGCCAGTTTGTGTTTATTCTCAAAAAGGGCCTTGGGGACGTAGACGTCCTGCCTGCCACAGGTCAATTTTTGCGATGGCGACCACACCGCCCAATGACGTCTATCGTTGAGGTGCACTGCGATGACATTTTTTCCCTTTGTGGAGTTAAAGTTTCCCGTGCAGCTAATTGCCCATGTTGTATTTGAGAATAATGAAACGGTTGTTAATCTGTTTGCATACGGTGCTTCATAGAAGGGAGCTACCCCTCAGCTTCGAGAATCTGAGTTTAGCCAATGACCGCCTGTCTGGCATGTAGAATGTTTGTCGTGTAACTTACGAAGGACTTGCCGCGCTATCCAAGACATCAATTACTGGACGGTTAGTGAAGTCTAACAGCTTATGTTGTCCATTAAAACCCGATCATGAGGGGCGTTATTCCTGAACAACTCTATGTAATATTTCTGGCGTTCCTGGGGTTCGCGTAAGTAATTAGAAGTCAGAAGTGTTTTCATTACTTGAATCACGGAGATCTTCACTGCAGACAAATGGTGCAGTGTCTCACCGACTTGCATGACCAAGATGCCTACGAGTTTAGTGTATTCCTTGCTGGAGCATCTGTTGTTTTATTTTGATTTTGATAGCTGAATAAATTCTCAGCTTTCCCGGGGATTCTTGCCTGAAAACCATACGGTGATATCCCACCAGCAGGCAAATGTTGGCAAAATTTTCATCAGAAAGTTCAGCGGATCCCGATATGCATGATGGGGTGAGCTTTCAAGATGATGCCAATTAATACGCCGTCGAATCGCCCAGGTTGAGGCAAAGTCGTTAAGTGATCACGGCATAGCTTTGCAAACAAGAACCAAAACAATGCAGCATTAATTAATAACGCACTGTTGAAAATGCTCAAAACCAAAGGGAAGAAATTATTTTAATAGTGGACTTTTTCATGACCCTGATCCTACCTATATATTCCGGGATGTATTCGTGTGGAGCAACTGGAGGAAGAAAACTTAGATGAAAACTACGGGCGAAATAGGAGATTGTTTTTACAAAATTGTTCACCTTGTAATTCCAATGATCAGTTCACCACCGAGAGGCCAGGAAATCATTGTACAGTAGTTTTGTCCCGGTAAATAATGACACCAGTGCATATCCCCCGCGCCCAAACTACAATGCGAACTCGGAAAGAATTATCTGTAGTGGAATGCCTTGGTCATTACGTTGCAGGACAGAGCCTGAAATGTTTGATGAACTTCACTGCATGACGCTTCACCTATCCGATACCGAATTGTACCGTGATTATGTACCCCTAAGGATTCTTAACGGGGATAAAAATGCCGTACTCTGCCTTCTTGGCTGCTAATGGCGAATTGAGCGTTGATACTACTCGTCGAATTACTTGATATGTTCGTGACTCCCTGCGAACGATGTACTGTGTGTCAACCAGTCGTTCATATTTGGGAGGCCCAAAAGTTCCTTATTTCATCAAGTCAATTAATTTTCTTCATTGAAAACTCATGTTTTTCATTTGTCGAATTTGTGGGTTAAAATCGATTGGCTCTGGCACTTGAATCGTGGATGGCTTCTAAAAGCTGGGCCTCGTTGGCCCAATATGGCCTTTTCTACAACAGAAAGGTTGATGGAATGGGGTATGCCTCAAAATCACAATCGCCGTGTAGATGAGATAAGGGTGCGCAGGATGGCGGGTAAGTAAACACATGTTCCTACCTTCAGAAAAACGAAATACAGCAAACGGGCTTCAAAACTATCTTGAGGAGGATTCCGAAGTGCACCGAACCAATGCTAGCCGATAAATGACGGACAACTAAAAAAGGATCAGCGTTCGGTTTGAATTCAATTTTGCATTAAGCCGTTTATGTTGTCGTCCAGCGATGACAAGCAATTTGTGAGTTCTTTAAATACGAATCCCGTGGAATTTAACTGGTTGTCACTCCTGCCATTCCCGCAACTCGTTACATTTAAGTGGAACGCAGAGGCAGGATCCTTGACATTTGTTGGGACGCGATGCTAAGCCACATTTAAAGTTACGCCGATTTACAGTTTATTGCAGGGCAGCAATTTCAGCAGCTTCCTCGGTATATTTATACATAGACTGGAATCATGTTACCCACTGGCTGATTACCTTTAAATGGCAAGCGGATAATGCCGCCAAACCATCCCGATCGTGTTCATGACCCTTTCTCTCGAATTCCGGCCATTCTGGAATTTTCAAACGATGGACACAACATTAGGCCTTCTTGTTCGCTGAAGTAATTGTTGCCGCTTACAATACCAGGAGGAGACGGTGGTTCGTAGGACCTTACGTTTCGAACCGTTGATGAATGCTGCCATAATATTTGGAAGAGGGGAAGGAAATAAAGTTGCATTTGGATGGCAACTAGATGCAAATTGCCGACATTTACCTTGGAAATTTTCTGCAGTGAGAACTCTTCTGCTCCAGTGCAGAGGAGATGAAAAACCCAAACGAATGATTAGAAAACCACGTGTGCACGAAAGTGTGGCAACCGTTACTTAAACAACACTACGTAGTTCGGCTTTGTTCTCTCTAGCGATTCTACGGAAACAGTGCAAGAGATTGTGCAAGAGAAACGCCACGTCTCCTTGCAACAAGAAGCTGTATCAGTCAACCTAAATAGAAAAGCGTCTAATAAAATGCTGCCATCTATTTAAGCACACTTTGGCCCGTTGCAGTTGGCAAGTTTTTGCAAAACTATGACGTCCGTTCACAGACACTGTTACACGAAAAAGCTTTCCTGGGAATATCCAGACTTAAACGAGTAAAATAAAATGCTGCTTGCAAAGAAACAAGTCGGCTTTTTGACGGCGGCAGCGCACGGAGTGCTTTGATAGTCCTTCGGGCAATTCACTTATTTGCTTTGGCCATATTTTGTTTCCATCAACCAATTTACATTCCTCCAAAAACCAATTTGGGCCCCACTCACTGTTTGCTCGGTTGAGCAGAGTTGTTGCTACTGTTACCGCTTTTTCTTGACACGGTCTGCTTACGAAGGCAAACGGTCAAGTACGCTAATACATCACATATTATCGTGCCAATTTGGATGCTGTAATGTCCTCATTCTTTTAATGGAATCAGGGTTTTTGGACGTTGCTTGGTTCCGCTAAACGATAACTATGAGATTAATGGTTGGTCCGTTTGAACACTACCCGTAACGACATTTCTCATTTGACTACCGCGAAACAGTTTTCTCCTTTGGGAACCCGCTATAGTTATTGTCTTGCCCTCTTTTCAAAATTTCTTTGTCATCGCTTGTCGGTTTCGTCATGTTTATTAGGCTTTGTGGCACAACTCTAGGAGTTACATTTAGCCGCCTTCACGGAAACATTCGAAATTCAATGCAAGTTTAATCCCGCAAACAAAACTAAAGCTCAATCTATGGGACATCTTTTTAAAAAATCCTACTTAGGACATTAGGCTCTACGCTTACACAAATGCGAAAAGCCATTCGCTTTTGAAAGTCCCAACTCACACCTTCAACTGTCTATTGTTGTCACCATTCCACGATGATCTAAGTTGGTAATAATCGTGTCTTTCAAAAATCTCTGATCTACTTGCTGCAATCGTCCGCCAGGTTAAGCTCGATTTAGCTACACCGGCGCGTTCATCCACATTTTCCGGGCTCGCCACCAAGGTATCATTGAGGGCATATCGTTAATAGGGTCATCTGAAAGCCCTTCATTATGAAGACTTTCACTGAATTAACCGCAAAAGTATCTCCATCAAAGATTCAACATTCCCTATAGCGGCGCACAACTAACCTACTTGAAAGCCCTCTGCTGACGACGTCTCACCTCCTGAAAATGATGTCCGCTTTTCGTCATTAGCAAAAAGTCAAAGAAATGACTACGAGGGCTCCACCAGTTGTCGTATGCAGTCTTTGTAACTATTCGTTCTCGCGGGCAGTGTTGCGGAAATCTGAAGCAGAATCACAATTCCAATGAAACAAGACCAAGGGCATGTGTGGGCCAATGTGTCTGTCTCCACACAGGCATGTGAGCGTCAGGAAAAGCCAAGGTATTGCTGTGGGCCTGCTGTAGTTTACCGGGGATGGCACCTCCAAACTTTATTTGAGGCGTCATGACATTGCCTGAACCCTGATATTTCATTCAATGTGACGGTGCATTTGATTGCCGTCGACGGTGGACGACGTCCCAACGACCCATTCGACACTAAAAATCGGAGGTGTGATCATCCAGGCTACCTAGTGGTAGACTTAAGGCCTGGAAGTTTAAGAAGCACTGAGCAGAAGGAAGCAAACTGGAAGAGAGGTCGGGAAGCAATACACTTTTCTGTTTAATTCACTAAATCCTTTAGCAGCTGAATTTTTTCCAAGGCATTTTTATATACCAGAGGAGTCGTCAGCGGAATGGGCATCCAAAGTAATGTACCCTAAAGGTGGAAGGTACTAGTGGATGCCTTAGCACTTCCCTGAAGCCAAGCAAATCCGAAAGCGACTATAGCAATAGAGGTCAGATATTTCCCGCCGCATAGAATGTGTCAACATCTCTTCTGGGCTGACTCTGCTTAGTTCAAAAATTGGGTGCGCCAATGAGGTTACTGTGGAACTCAGAACGCCGCAAGTTGGTCAATCTTCAAGGTTAGTTTGGGTGCGCTTCACCCAGTGCTTACTGGCCGTCCCAATCCTTGCCTTGCCGCATCGCTCGAGTTTTGCATTACACAGAATGGACCGTGAATTTAGAATAGTCGACAGAACTGGTTTACCGAGATCAGCCGTTCTGCTTCGGACAGAAAAATACATCCATCTTGTCGGCAGCAATTTTTCGGTGGAGACGCCATTTGAAATCCCAAGCATCTTGGATCAACAGGCTGTACTCGCCTCTCAATAGTTGCGCGCAAAATTCGACTAGAGCTAGAACATTTCTCAGGCGATACTATTACTTAGGATGAACTTTTGTCTGGCTGCTTTAATGGCGAGACTTCAAGCGCTGAGATAAAACTGATAGCCCAAACAGGCCGATGGCAGGGCAGTTCAAAGTAGGTTGGAATTATCATCATCAAGTTTAACAAGGGAGAAAGCAAGTTTCGATCGAGGGTGTTTTAGCTGATTTTTTGTTAGGATTCTGACCAAGTTAAGGGTTTAATTCTCGAAGGTAGCCGTGAGGCTTGCAAAACACTCAATCATGCTACATATTTATACAAATATTAAACGGCATTCGTGTGCAAGAGATAAAAATTGGAGAGGAGCAAACGCCAACGTAAAATAAAGTCAGGTGGGTGGTTAAAGAGCGAGCCAGCGTGCCTATCAAATTCAGTCAAGTTTTGGGCTGAACCGTTTTCGGAATGTTATATTGGCCACATCCACACTGGGCAACAAGCTGGCAGGTTCGAACTTGGTGAAGATGAAAAAATTTATTTGGGTTAAGCAAAATCGACTGCAGCATATGCAGATTAAAGTTGCGCTGGACAGGGCTATCGAAATGTAGCGAATGAATGGCTTTATGGGACTGCTGAGATGATTGAGTGGGCGTTGATGCTAATCGTTATAGTGTGCGTGTGGAAGGTGGAGGCATAAATGACCTAAATGTTTCTGGGCAGAAGTGTCTGGGAAATGTGAGAAAAAAGAACTAATTCAGTTTGAATGCCAGCTTACCGCCGCGCATAGCACGAAGATCATTCTGTCAACGATGGTGTTCCATAATATGCACAAATCGGTATCGTCGGTATTTTACCAGCGTCACAAGTTAAGGTTGTACGCTTATGCCTCTAATGTGCATGACTACGTCAGACGAAATGGTAAGAATGAAAAACTGATCATCGGACTTCATTTTCGAGGCGAAATATTGGGATAAAATGCTCAGTTGCTGTGAAAAATATTATATAAGGACGAATGCCTTCCGGGGAATATTGTTGGCCCTGAGAGCCGTGTTAAGCGTTAGAGAGAAAATAATATGCCGCGTGTTTCAAAAAGATTCTAGGGTAAACTCCTAGTGCGAAGTGCAGATACTCTCCTTTCAGTTGTAATATTGATGAAGGTTGTTTTTATACCTTGGAGCCATAAGGGATTCAAAAGCAGTAGCGCGCATCTTTCCTTGTGACTGAGATTTGCGAGAAAGCCAGTAAACTGCTTCGTAAGGACACAAGGGGATTTTTGATTGCCACTATCGTACCCCCATAACTTGGAACGGGCTAGGGAGCATGGTTGCAGTAGACTGACGTGGATTTAAAAGGTCATCTTACATCGCCTCAACTTAAGATTTCTTACTAGTTGCCCAACTAATTACTTTGCTTTCGCAATCGGTGTGATAACATATTCCAAGACGTTCGAGGGATACAGAAAATTTAGTCCCAGATTACGTAAAGAACACTCAGCTGGGATGGTTCGGTTAAAAATTTTGAGTGTTTTGGGCTGTGCGATGCACTATTAGCTCAGGACGCTGGTCTGTTTTGCAAAGCATTCCAACACCTAGCCGTTTTTCCGGGAACTAGGTGGTGTTAAGGCTAGTGACCCATCAACAATGGTGGATTCCAAGACAATAGAAAGTGCAGATAATTTTTTGGCGCCCGCAAGGAAAAAGGAGGCACTACTACAAATAAATTTGAAGAAATACTTGATGTACTTGAGGGGAGGATAGTGGTCTCAGATAGTTGCCCTGGACTGCGCAGGTCGCATGTTTTGATGCTGATGCAAAACCAGCCACTGTAACCGACTGGTTTTTATAATTTGGTCATGAAAACCATGGAAACATAGTTTGATTGGTTTCATAGGAACCTATCACTCTGCAGTGGGATGGTGTCCAGGTAAATTGCTGCTGTTGAGCTTCCTGGACTGATAATCCCTGTGGTAAGGTTCAAGCAATCATTCATGCAAATGGTAAAAGATTTCTTTCAAGTAAAGCCACGATGACCAAAGTTAATGGGCTTAGTTCAGAATGTAGCCTATATGACAACGTTTAAGAAAACTTTCCGTAGTCCCAGAGACTATCGAGTTTGGTTGGTAACGCGGTAAGTTGGGGCAGGTTGTACCCATTTGCATTTCAAGATATCGATAATTTTCCGCTATTGCCGGAATATGCGGTATTCAACCGACAAATTAGAAATGTTTACCGGTAATATTATGATGTCCGCCCACTAAGCGAGAAGGCAGCTGGAGGTACTCAGTCAAGTCAGTAGAAGTGCGGCAGTTCGGTGCGTCTCTGTACTCAAGTAAGGTCGGCATCGGGTTGCCCTCATTTTTCTCAACAAATTTTGGATTTCCCCATCAAAGTTTTGTGGATTGTTGAAATAAAAGCTATTCTGAATGATGTGTCACTTAAAAGCGGCTGAAATCCTGGAAGGGATGGTCCTGCGTTTGAGATACTGCCCTCATGCTGCTTTTTTGTTTGACTAATTTTGGATCGGCAGCTTTTGCATTTTTATCTTTTTGTTCTCCGCCACAAAGAAAGTTTTTCCGCTCCTTGCCAGCTTTCTTCTCCCCTGGATTTTCCGATGGCTCTGCAAGTGCCGGTTGGTTTGTATCGGCTTTGGTGGGTATCTTTTCGGGGTTATTACCGACGGGGAAAAGACCAGGGCGATATTTCTCACGACCAGGATCGCCCACTGGCGGATTACCGCTGGTCTCTGTACCTGACCATAGTAGACTACTTGAATGCATGCTTCGAACAATAAAACTCCATTGTAATCATGAATGGTTACGAAGGGCTGACGAACTGCTAAAATTCTAATAGCAAACAGTGCATACCGTTGAAAATGAACGGAATCGTAACGCGCTCCCTGTGCTTTATGCATAGGACCTTCACTCCTGGTTGCCAAACAATGTTATAATCTTGCTGGAATTCTCCTGCAATCCAATACCGTTTCCAGAGTTCCCGTTGGTCCGTCTTTTTGCAAGAACGCCGAAGTAACTCTAGTCTTGAGAACGTCTCACAGTACTTTATGAAGCCTAGTGTTTTCTTGGAGACAACAAGTTATTTTGAGGGCAGTGGCGCCCAGTGGCTGGTGCAATTTGAAATACATGATATTAGTTGTCATCTTCGTCTAAAGTGTTAAAAAAGGAGCCCAAATTAGAGCTGGTGACTAGCGTAGTTGATCGATCACAATCAGCTCTGAGATACGGCCGTCAATTTGGTGGTGGGTGGCTATTTGAACAACAGCTGACAAACAGATAATCACATCCGTGCTTGTTATCCTTAGCAGATATGTGCACTAGCGTTAGCCCTATCGTGAATATCAAACCAAGGTTTTTCCAGGCTGCGTATTGGGTCCGTCGGCCTTTGCGAACATCTGCAAGGTTAGCCAGCAATCAGCTGGGAGTAAAAAGCGCTGATTTCAGAAGCCAGGTGCAATGCAATATCTGGCAAACGATTTGGGTGCTGAGAAGCCAGATGCGGTATTCTTTTGCTCAGTTTTCACCAGAAAATCATTCTGACAAGTAGCCGGTGGCGAAAGTTACATCCACTCCGAAGGCGGTCGCCGCCAAATTCAGCTCAAAATCAAGCGACTTCTTGGATGATACTAAATGTGAATTTTTTGACAACATATAGCTGGCATTGCATCTATGACGTAAATAAAGAGGTAATATTGGAGCCGGAAGTTCCAACTTAACGCAGAGCATGGAATGTGGGGTGGGGAGCAATAGAGGAAGGATGCCATTGACTAAGATGGAAAGCTAAAATGGGAATACTGATGAGCCAACCACGACTGTGGTAATGTGTGCAGGGCTGACCGGTTGGTAGAGGTCCATTCTGCAAAACACTGCTGAGAGATGGTGGACCTGTGGTCCACCAACTTAGAATTACTCGCAAATCGCTGCAGACAATATTCCTGCTTGATGTGCGCCGGCCGAAACGGCGCCGCTCAACGAAAATGCTTTAGGCAAAAGTACAGAGGAAATGAGTAAATATAATTAAAGGAGGTTGACTCAGAAGTGGGGGATTCGGTGATCACGAAAATGGCCCATGGGGTGTGTAAACAACCAGTCATAAAGCTTATCGGTGGAGTAAAAAGTGAAAATGCGTAGAACAGCATCAGGATAGCGTAATTTGAGCATTGATTTTGTTGTCGGCATTTACTCAAAGCTTAGTTTGTTATCCTATCATATACGTTTCAAAAAGGATCCACTTCCTTGAAAGACGCCTAACCGAAAGGATCGGGATATTTTGCGGCTTCTGTGATTCATTTTCGTTCATTTGTTTTACTTAGAATTGCGGAAAGTAAAATGCACGGCGCATGCTGGTAAATTTTCCAGCAATGAAGTATTTGGTTACAGAGAAAAACGGCCCGGGTCGTACATAAATTTTACGTCTGGAACATCAAAAACGGTAGAAATAAAACGCTAAGCAAACATTGGCAGCGGCAGACCGTAAAACGAGTCGGAGTAATTTGAGAATGAAAGGGCCTGCGGAAAGCACACATGCGGAATAGGCTGGGGTACAGAGTTTAAGAGAAGGAGATGCAGAAATGATCAAATTATCCATATTGAAGTAATTAAGTATGGATTTAGAAGTTTGCATATATATTTTTTCTGTGCAAACGCGCATATGAATTTCAAATATAAATTAATAGGGAAAGGCATAAACTTGTGTCTAGCAGGCTATCCAATTTATGATAACTGAGTCAATGAGATAGGCTGAAAAATTCTATTGTACTGCGTTGACGTTGCGTACACATATTTCAGTCAAAATTGTAAGGATAGATAATAAAAGAGAGCGAAAAAAAAATAAATAAAATAAAAGGTACACTGAACGCCTCGTAAAGAATTTAAAAATCTCATTCAGTAATAATCATAACGCACCAGGACGGAGTGCAAAGGAATTCGGCTGAAACCCTCTCACGGTTTGTCGAAACTCGTGCTAAATATGGGAGAGTGGATTTCCTTTGGATATGGATTCTGGAGGGCAAGGAAAAAATTGGGTCGTGTCGTAATATAAAAGCGACGGATCGTCGTGCAGAGGACACATTGAATCAGAAAGACCATTTGGAGCAGATTTCTCACTGGACGATGTGTTAATCACAGACTGAGGAACAATTCAGTTACGGGTATGAATGATAAACGGCTAAGAACTGATAGACCTGGAGAATAATTTTGAAGTTTTTCAAATAAAACTTCGAAAAATGAGTAGAGAACAAAAAAGAAGGATTGGAAAGACACGATTGTAAACAAATCAAAAGATGGTGCCTTGATTCACCTTGTATTGCCAAAGCTACCTGATTTGAAATGACAAAAGCCGGAGATTCTATAAACAGGTAAAACTGTGAGTAGTCCAATTCAGATTTATATCAACAGTAACTCTTAGATATTTTGCAGAATCGACCCTGGTAAGTTTTCCAGTTGATGGCGGAAGTTTCCGATGGATAGGAAGATCGACAGCGAAAGAACAGATATTCGTAATATTTAAATGCGTTGGGATTTAAACCAGCTGTTGCAGAACAATCGTAAACAGAAGATAGGTTGTTGGAAAAACTGTGAAAATCATCGTTGTTCGAAACGGCTTGAGAGAAGGCGACATCATCAGCATACTCAAACAAATGACAGGGTGGGCTGATTGATAAGTCGCTGATGTAAGTAAGGAAAATAGTGGATAAAAGAGGAGCACCCTTTAGCACTCCCGAGTTATTAATCAACGGTTCTGAAGTTTTACCGTCCATTCGTGTGCACTAGGTTCTGGTACTAAAGTAATCAGACAGCCATGATAATAACGGCCTGGGACAACTAAATATTTTCAGTTTATGAAGTAGAAGAGACCGCGGGACGGAGACGAATGTCGAAGAATAGTCTGGAAAGGCGCAACGGACGGATTTCATTGATGTGTTTAAGTACTTACAAACGTGGTGAATGAGAGAAGTGACAACAGCCACAGTGGACCTGTTAGATTAAGGGGCAAACTGAAAAGGGTGGTGAGGAGGATACATAAAAGAACACAGGCGCTTAAGTATAGCACGGTTCGTCAGCTCAAGACCAGGAGATATTGAGGCGACGAGGGGAAAACGTTTTGCTGAAGCAGTAGAACTGCTGGATTTAGGGATGAAATTAATAGTGATGGGCCTCCAACAGTCAGGTATGGAAGACGAGAATAATGATGGGTTTGACATTGTCATTGAGCAGGGGTTCAAAGCAGAAACAGGTAGATGTGAGCGAAAGGGATTTCCGAAGAAGAATGAGGTTGTTGTGTGAAAGGTTACGGAGACGAACTGGGATTTGATTTGTTTGCCTGAAGGAATGGAAAGCTGACCTAGAATATATCTTGGACCTTAACGGAAGCAAACAATGATGACTACCTGAAATTGGAGTACACATTTTCCGAGAAAACGAATCGGGGTGGTTGATAATAACTCCATCTGAAATGGAACTACCTCTGGTGAGAGAAACGCAGAGATCATTTAAGTTAAACACAGTCAGTGGTAAGATGGATGCATGATAAAAAATCGCCTACAACAGTATGTAGATCATCCTCAACAGGAGGAACGGTAAATACCAAAAAAGAGTCAAAAGAATGCGCGATATTTTGCTGCAAGCAAAACATTGCAAAGTAAAGTTTGGTTACCGTAGCGTGGATATGGCTAAAAATCCTGTGATGACACTGTGTCGATTCCATTGAGCGGTAACGTATAAACAACCTCGAACTTATCAGAACAGAGTGAGTTTATGTATGTTGAAACACCGCCCCCAGTCTTCATAGTGTTCGAAAATCTGTTCTGCCGACCTAGTCTGACGCTGTCTAACGACAAGAGTGAATCAGCGAAGTTTGAATACAGCCACCATTCTTGTATGTAGATGATACACGTATGAAGTCGAATCGCTGATTGAAGTTTGAAGGATACGTCCGACATTTTCGTCAAAAGAGAGAGTGCGCAGGTACTCAACAATGCCGGAATGGTTGGTTGGAAGGGCGCATTTAAGAACTGCCTGCCAGCCAGCACGAGTGCCTCCTTTAGATTGATTAGAGTCTTGTTGATGTGTAGAAGTACGAGACCCCAGTATATGGTAAGAAACGATATGGTGTTTGAAAAAAAAACAATTCCGAGGGACTGCAGCGTCCAACGGACGACATAATCGAACCAAATATCCAACAAATAAAACCGAAATAGGGTGACACAGAATTGTAGCGTAGCAATTCAAAGGGAGCGCGCTGAACGTCGCCGAATATGGCTCGCCGAAAGCAAGTACTTGAACAGATCGGCATTTTGTGGATTGGAAGAGAAAGAAACAAATCCTGGAGAGTAAAAAGATTGCGACGTATTGCCACGGAGAAAGAGGAACAGTCGAACATACTCGTTAGTAATAATAATCTGAAATCGATTGATACGCCCGATTCGCCTAGAAAGGTGAATGTTTTATTGCAGAAATTTTTGCCAGCAAGATAAACACCTCCTGCATTCTTGAATTGGCCGATGGTCTGAAAGGAGCGGGTGGCGCTTGGAAGTTAGTTCCGAGGCCCGGAGTAGACGGTAAGTTTGGCGTGGGAATGTGGAGCAGACATCATTGATCTGGTCCTTCTGGTGGACAATTGGTGTTGGAGGAGACAGACCGAAGTAGAAGAAACGATTGGTGGTTGGTTTTGGGAAAATTGCCTTTGGAAAAGATTACAAGGTGAATCTAGATTCATTTTTAATCCGCAGAGTCAGAATAGGCAAATTTAGAGAGAGCTTCTCATTGTTTGTAGCTGAGGTCTGTGGACTTGAGAAATTGGTGCCTGGCTAATTTCCTCTGTACCCTCTGAAAAGAGATTTTGTCAGGTGCAGACTTGCTGAGGCAGGTTGGAGTGCAGTAATCCACCAGAGGCCGAACGTGATTTTTGTAAATAGGTAATTATTTTTTGAGGGCGAAATCGGAGTAAGCCAAAACGCCTCGTCCACCCTTAGCTGATTGAAAGGGGGCATAATCTGAGAAGTTTAATGGGCAGGAATATTTAAGACCAAGGTCGCAGGTAGTGAGTTGAGCGGTTCTTAGTGAGCCATTTGGATGAAAGTGGCCAGTGTTGGGGCCATTTCTATACTTGATGACTAAAGTTTTCTCCGGAGAGCAGTATGCAACTCATTCAGCCAGTTCAGGTGATATCTTGCCGATATTGCTAACAGGATCGGCAGGCTTCGGGAGGTAGGCTGCTTTTATATTGCCGGTGAAGAGGGAGGTACTATCATGGTTGGTATAATTTACCGCGTCCATAAATTATGTGAGGAAGAGGGAGGGTCCAATTACGCTGTCCTGTATTACTCCGCGGGTTATAACTCTTTGGCCGGGGTGTGTCAGCCGGGCTAGTTAGCAAGAAATTCAGGATAGAAGTAAGTGACTTTTGCGCAATTTGGCAGTAGGACGTGAGTGAAGGGCAAGGTCGAAAGCTTTGGCCATTTCAAACTAAGCATCCAGATTTGGAGGTTATGAAATCAACCGGCAGGTGAAGGGTGCTTGAATATGCTTGTTGTAAGCCAGAATGAATCTTTCAGGTCCCAGGTTGGGGCTTTGCCAGGTCCAAAGGTCTAGGGTTTGCTTTACACATGTAAGGCATCCGCCAGCACGTGTAGCAACTCTGCCTGTAGCAGAGACTATGCCCAGCTGGGGAAGTATAGCAGGTAGATGTGCACACAAGGAATCACGGGGCAACGAGGAAAATACTATCGAAATCTAACACGGAGGCAAACGCCTCGGGTGAGAATGCTCGGGCAAAAAAGAACAAGAGTAAATTGCGGCTGAAGATGAAACCTTAACTTACTGCAATGCAGAAATGCAGCAGTCGAACAGCCTAGGCAGAATACTGTTAAGAAAGAGTGAGAATGAGTTGTTTGGCACGGAACAACTCGACGGTGGGGTGATAAGCAATACTTCAGGTGCTGGCAGGTGTGAGGTTAGTGATAAATCTTTGGGCTGGGCCTTGGTTGATGGGGTACAAGCAATTTTCTCTCAGGATTTCATCCAACGGATGTATGAGGTAAACTTGTCGGTGCTGATGACTAACTCATCTGTGCGGTCCACGGAGGATGGATGAGTCGGTTTGGAACTCGCTAAATCGGATCGAAGCAGCCCTCGAGCCAGTAACTTTTATAGAGTTCTGGGTTAAACTTCGAAGACCTTTCTTGTCTGACGAGGGCTAGGTACGGATGATAGAGGAAGTGGCTGTAGGGGCAGTATGCGGCCACGGTTAGAATGATACATGGGGGATACTATGGGTTTCCAAAGGAAAGGGGCTTGACGTGGACAGGGCAGGCCAAAAGTGTTTTGGGTAAGACTGATGACAGTGATGGTAACTGAAATTCCTCTGATGACTATAACGAGGCCGCAACACGTGAAGATCGGCAGAGTTTTGTCCGGAGGGACTGCATGGGAAGAACAAGGAGAGCGGTTCACTCTGAATGCCTGCTTGTAGTCTGAAGATGCAGGTTGATCGCATAATTAGATATTGGGTGGATGTGGAAGTCAATAAATAGTGGCAGATTGCTCGCCATCACTGACGGGAAACGGAGGTACGGATGAACACAATTTCCCCCGCTGAAAGACGTGAGCTGGCAGACCTCTGATAGGGAGCTTCGTGGTTGCTAAATGTAGGGGTTTATGGAAGAGGAACTGGAGGACGGCGGAGGTAGGGTTGGCATAAAGTGTTTGAGATTGGGAAAGTGGGCCGGCGCCTTCAGTTTCGCCAGCACGAGAAAACTATTTGAAAGGTAGTCACCGGCTTTACTTCCAGGGGCTAAGGTTGGTTTGGGTAACGCTGACTCAAGAGAATTCGGTAGGGCGTCTGCGGATAAAGAGAGGATCCAGGTTTAATCGAACCTGAAGAAGTGTGCTAGTACGTCTTTTTGTGAACGGGGTGAATTTCCGGAATGATCTAAATGGTATAGTGAGCCGGCTGGGTGATGGGTTGATTGGCCTAGACCTATGTTTCAACTGGGAACTAATGGTTTTGCTCCGTGTGGCTGAGGCCACGAAAGGCTGTAACGAGGGCGAGGGCACTTGATATGGACTACTTGGGTTTCCGCTAGGCTTCTGGTGGCAAGCCATAGGTTGGAGAAACAGTAGCCTTGGTGGAAGAAGGAACCATTGGTTATGCCCAGTACGGTCATTTTGCCAATAGTAGGAGAGCCGATGGGACGATTTTACTGTTGAGGTAAATAGCTGACATGAGGCTGACGGCACTCACGTTCACTGGGGTCTGCGACTTGATTATAGGATCCTCAGCTGTGGAAGTATTTCTGGGTCCTGGTATTAGGATGCCACAAACGTTGCCAGTGACCTGAACAAAGCTTTTTTATGCAGAGACACTGCCGGCAAATTGTTCTATTCTCAAAAGATTGGCATTGTTCGCGACGATTTGACAACAGTCTGTAAACTCTTTTGCTAACGTAGCAGGCAATCCTAATTATGTTCAAGCCTTGGTTAGTGACTGCTACTCAAGGGAGCTAGAAAAATTCTCAGTTGAGTGGATAGAGATTCTCGGAATTTTTAGTGCAAGAAATCAGAGGGGAAAAGTAGATTAAAATCTTCATGGGCACAGTTTCATTTCGTTTTTTATATATCCGCTTTGGGAGTCCTGTGGTGTGTTGTTACCTTCGGTGGTAGGGGTAATTTCTCTCCACAAACAGGGTAGTGGTAGAGAATCGGGAGAAAGTTGGCAGTCTTCCCGATTCCCAGGGTTGGATAGAGTTGAAACTAGCTGAGCGAGTGAGTTCCTTTTGTTACGCTGAAAAGATTACACCCCGGAATCCATTGGGCTTCCGAGGAGTCCGTCAGGATGCGGTTCTTGAGTAGTTCCCTGCAAAAGGTGTCGTTGGTCAGAAACGAAGGTTGACCTGTTCTCGTCCTCACGGCCAGTGTTGCCGCATTGTCTGCGCACAACATCCCTCTCATGTTTCAGAGGAACGAAAGAGTCCATTAGGGACTTCCCTATTCATTTTTCACCTTTCTTGATCTCTTATGTGGCATAAGCTCACATGCGCATAGAGGTAGAGCTGTTTCCCCCTTCCAGTCGTATCTACAAATAGAACGCCGGTGCAATGCGGGCGACAGTAATGCAATCTAGAAAAACGAACGCTTGGTACAATCAAACTCACAGGTACGGAGGACTGGTAGAATTGCATGCACGAGCCAAGTGCATACATTGGTGATAAAGATAATATACATGAGCCCATAGATGATTGCTATGGGAAAAGCAGCTTCGCATAAGCCGTAAGAAACGGATAAGGCTGATAAAATGGAGAATACGTGAAAAGAAAAACGGACTTATGCAATACGAGACACCTCGACGGAGTTCGATATTAAAAGCAAACTAAACGAGAAAAGAAAATATCCAACGAAAGTAGGCAGGCTTAAGGGGCGATTAAGACATTCGGAGAGATTGCAATAAACCTAGCCTTTTGAACATGGTAGTTTAGGGGGAGCGCACAAAATATAGGAGCAAAAGAAAATCCTAAAACTGGAGTTTCCAAGGCGCAATGTGCAACGTTGAATTTTTGGTTCATAGTCTAAAATCTGCTCTGTCCTTTACGATGCTGAACCAACAAAAAAGCACCAGGTAGCGTACACCGAGTTCTGACCTCAGAACATGACTGAGATAGGCCAGGGATAAACATGGCAATATAGTACGGAGCTTCGAGCATTTGACAGGAAAGAAATCAGACCTTAATTTTAATTTACCTCAGTGTAAGTCAGTTAAAAAGGTTCTTCATTGCACAGACCAGGATGCCTGGGCGGAAAATTTTATAGTCGGTACATGATACTGTAGAAGTCCTTGCACCTGAGACAACTGGTGTAGGTGAAGTGTGAAGAAATTTTTCTTGTTACTTGAAGGAGAAGTGGCCAAGAGATTCCTCGGTAAACGAACGCTAGACACTCAGTAAAAGTCGGGCCGGTGTGGTTCCACTTGAGAGCGCAAGTGAACAGCACTTTAGAGGCGGCCTGGCAAGGGATAGGGGTTTTGATAGAATGCTTTTAGTTAGCTTAAATGAGCTAAACTTGTGTCTGATTGCACCTTTGGCCCCACCGCTAGGGAAGATCACACGTTCAGAAAGCTTAATCTTGCATGAACAATCAGGCTAAACATATGCACACATGTGTGTAGTGCTAAGGAAATTTCACTAAGCTTGGCACACCCTGCGGACTTGATTTCTGCAAATAATATTGCAGCTTTGAGTAGGAAGGGGCTTCCTCACGTTAGGGAAACCCAAATTATTACGCAGATTTGATTGCTATAGATAATTCGAGTGGTGACGTTTGGCCCAAAATCCTGGAACCTAAACAAGCTCTCAGTATTACCGGAAGACAGAAGGGTGTACCTGATCGCGGAATGGAAAAGCCGTGTCAATGAAAAACAGAAGTTGAAGGAGGATGAAAACTCTCCCCTGAATGACGCTGCTGGTTACAGGGAGGGATGCAGGAACGCCCCATGGAAGTCACTTGGTGATGGTTAAAAGGCTGGGATGCGAAACATGGCATAAGGGAATTTAAGAGACAACAGCTTCTGAGCCTGATCAGGAGTCAGGAATGGGAAAGGTAGACAAATGCTCAGGACATATCGAGAAGATAGCAAAAGCTTAGCCTCTGATTTCCAGGGTTAAAATAGCCATAACGACAGGTTCTGTATGGCAGAGGCGAAGGAAGTTCCAACGTTCCCTGTAGCTCTGATAACAACGCAAGATTGTCCAATTTATTGAAGAAATCATCTCGATACGTGGATACGTGGGTGATAATTCACCAAAGACGTCAAGACATTTAAAAACACAACCTTGGTGACTAGTTGGATAACATCTCAATTTTCAGCCATTCGTCGTTATTTCCCGTATTCTTGACCGCCCTGTCCCAGTGTGTGAGGAACGTGCAGCATTTTCCACCAACAAAGCATGAAACCGAGGTTGTGTGCTGCCACATGTTAAACAATGATAAATACAGTTTCGCATTCATAGTTGCACACGGAATTCAGAAGCAGACGTAGTTTCCAGCACATCGAAATGTAATAATGATAATAATGATTCGTATATTTCTCGACATCCGGGAGGTCAGTGCAGGGCAAGATCACATTTGCACAAATTGGACCCAAGGGGAAAAAATTCAGATGTGAACATACAGTGTGTTTGCGCTCTCATGAAAATAACCAAAAATGTCATGAGCTAAAAACGAGTTTTCCTTCTTTTAAATCAGGTTTAGATAACCCTTCGCCAGAAATATCTGAGGCTGACTATGAGTCGCGCACTGCGAGTGAATCCATGTTTGAACGCATCAATGGTGCATATCGCAGGCGCAAAATTTAGCTAGGAAGCAACAGTGGGCGTCGTCATCTGGCCGGTCTTCTCAAAAATAAAGTGGGTTGCTTGGCGAAGATGAAGAATAATGTGGATGTGGTATCGGGTCGGAAATGATTCAAAACCACAGTGGATATCAAATGGGGTGGGCTGAAAATCGCAATTAACATTTAAGAATCAAAATAACGCTGAATTCGAAACAGCGGGAAACCTTCAAGGCTACATGAAAGCATTTACCTGACGAAATTATATGAAGAAGTGTGTGACAGAGAGACAATGGAATTTACATGAATGGTCACTGTATTTATGTCGCTGTGATGTGTGACGGGTAGTAAACGGGTACGTGTAAGAACTAAATCGACCGTTAAATATACTTGCCATGAACGACCTGTGTTATCGTTGCTTAGTACCGGAGATTATGGTGTTCTGCGGCGGCAGCGGTCTGGAGGTTTTGGGACTGCGCGGCATTCCAGTAGTGTTAGCAACTGTTTTGGTCAATCGTAATGGTTCATCTGAGATGCAGCACCCTGGACGGTCATTTGTGCGACTTTGTTTGTCATTAAGGTTACGCAACCAGGTATCAGATCCGGAAAGCAGCTTTCTAACAGGGATGGGCAACCAGCGCATTGGATGGAGTCGAGCTTTCGGCAAGAGTTTGCGTTCCATCTGTGGTCACTGGCGATCCTAGGGAAGAGCCGCAGAGAGAGGACAGTCTGGAATTTGTGCAGCTGGTGGTAAGGTGATTAAACAAAAAATATAAACAACGATAACATTAAGTTTCCTACAAAGATTACAGTGTCCCGACGACTGTCTTGAAATACTCAGGAGTTAGATTTTCTTTGACGGGACGTGTGCAATAAACACCGCCTGCTTGCTCCCTATAGGGTATATGGCTCAGTCATTCCTAGGCTTCATGGTCTTTATTTGTAGGGCGTTCCTCACTCACCTTTTGACATCTTCACAGATTCAGATTACAGTGGTCTGATAGGATGTCTAGCGCAATGGCAAAGGAATAAAGTCACTTTTTGTTCTGTTTGTGGAACGCCTTGGTCCATGGGCTTGGTGTACATGCTACAGGGAATCAGTTATAACTCATCATGGTCAGTTACTGGCGGTGGATCTTGTGCATGTGATACACCGCAAACTATTTTACCATTTCCAATTACCAGGAAAGGGCACAACTGAATGGGTTGCAGATTGCAGCGTGGGCTGGATGCTAGGACAGGATTTGCCACGAGAAGTCAGAGAAAAAAGAGAAGGGAGAAGCATTAGGACATTAGAATCAGTGACCTGTGTTTGAACAGGACGGTAGCAACTTGTACCACACAGTAGTTTTAGTGAGCGTGCATGAATAATTAAGGAAGAAGAATGACGGCAGTTGTTCTAGACGTCAGCATACGTACCAGGTTTGCGATTTGTGAGGACAGAGGTATGTTGAAAAATAGAGGGTTCAGTGGTAAAGCATAATTTTACATTCCGATACGCTACTTCAACAGATCGCCCGACAAGGCAGCCAGGTGCTTATCCAGCAAACAAGTGCGGTGTGAGGTTCCCTTTTCGCAGGATCAGGTGTGGGCTGATGGAATACATATCCACTGTAGAAGGTGGCCCATGCCTTCGCATTCCGAATATCGTTTGGTTGCTGAGCTCAATCTGATCCAGCAGAAACGTTTTTCTAACAGAGGAATGGTTGAGCCCACATAGGCACTTTCAATAGTTCCTCCGCCTGACCTTAATTTTCTGTGTTGTTTTTTGCAACTGCTGGGGGTGGTCTGTTTTCTCCACATTCGGAAATGCTGCCGCAAACCTGTCGCAGTCAATTGGGTTCTCGCATGTAGGCTCTAAAGAAAACAAAGGTGGGGATAGGCAGGCACACGGAGGATGGTGGTTTATGCCGTGAAACACATACCTGTAAGTAGGGCTCGGTTATCGTCAACGCCGTATCTTGCTTTACTCAACGAGTGCCGCTTGAAACTTACTAAAGTGGACTTGTGTATTGCGTATGCGCATCAGATCGTCTGTGTGATGTGGACATATTTCTTTCAATGAAACTAGGCTGGGTACTTAAGGGGAATGAGTCTACCGGATTCGAGTTGGCAGGTTACTGGAGATCAAAATCAGTAGGCCGGAAGAGTAAATGGAACGTCGGGTTTGTTCTCTGATGAAATGTCTACGAAGAGAAAAACTAGTTCTGGTAATACCCAGCATAATGACAGGATCATTTCTGTTGGCATAGTAAATAAGGGACAGAGAAATCTATGGGTAAAGGAATCAGGGGCGAGAAGACCGATACGAAGAGGGTCAATTGTGGTTATAGCTGTCATAGAATCCAGCATCCTTCTGCTATTAGGGACCTTAATGTTATTTATTGTTGTTGGACGAGATCCAAGTTTTGGAGACTTTACTGTAGTAATTTAAAATCCTAAACCAACTTCGTATGCCAGAGTCCCCGAGGGATGAGGTTTGTACATAAGGGTTTGAACAGCAGGCAGTTTCCGGATTTTGTTTTTGAAGGCGATGTCAGTCGACGATAGGAGACGCAACCGTTGAGGCAATGAGTTCCACAAGGAACAATATTTTACAATAAAAATGTTCGCCCCAATGCTTGTTTTTGCAATGTCAGTTGTGATGACAAGCTTTGTGTTACGAAGGGAGTAAGGAGTTTGATTTTTGAACTGAGGAGCTGAAATGCAACTGTTACCGTTGATGAGACTATTGAAGAATATTAAGTTTGCTTTCGCTCGCCAAGGCCACAAAAATTCGAGATTCAATATTGAACATAGTTCCTTGTAACTTGGATTTGACGAAAGGCCCACTAGCAGCTTCGCAACTACATGCTTAACGCTTCCGATTGCGAGTCTTTCGCACTGCCTTGTGCTGGAGCGGTTTAGAGTACAATAATCTGGGATGGGTCGTACCTGTGTTTTGAAGAGGCCTAGTTTTTCCCCCTTTGAGCTTAAAAGTCCTATGTAGCAACCCAACTATTTTATTTGTTTTTGCAACCTGAGTAAGTGCGTGCTTCGAAAAGTGGAGGCCGCAAAAGTAGTTTAAACTTAATTCAGGAACCTTGTGGCTTATGGGGATGATTTAACTACTTATTGTAAGGTTCCCTGTGGATAAGGTGCACTTGTAGCACAGCACGCAGGTTTTTTCAGATGAGAACTTCATCCTTCACTCGTTTGTCCAAGTGTTGATCGATATTAGGTCTCGAGTTATTTCGGCGACAATAGAGCCTAGAGCCTCGGGCTGGAAAGTGTAAACGATTTTGATGTCATCGGCAAATAGGAAAGGAACACCCTTCTGGACAACGTTGCAGACATAATTTACGTGCAAACGAAACAGCAGGGGGCCTGTTACACTGCCTTCCTTTACACCACTAGTTACTGGCCTGGGGTGATGGGTGAAACCATTTACTGCCATTACTTGATAGATGGACCAAAGGTATGAGGTAAATCATGATAGTACGGGGTCGGTGATCCCATAAGATTTGATCTTTTTCATCAGCCTACGATGAGATACTCTGTCGAAAGCTTTTGTCACATCTAGGTAAACTACTATCACCGACTTTCCGGCGTCGGCAGCCGTTGTGATTGTGTACAGACAGTCAGTCATACAAGTAGCTCTTGATTTCTTTTGGAGAAAGCCATGCTGACTAGTTTTGACAAGTTTGTGGGCAGTAAGGGATGTGTTCAGCTGCTTTGCAATCCAGCGCTCCATGATTCTAGAGGCGATGGGGGTATGGTTGATCGGTCTATATTTGGCTGGGTCTAGTCGTGCGCCTTTCTTATGTATGGGACTTATGATGGAAGTTTTCCAATGGAAGGGAAAGGTGCCACATTCGACGGAGAGGTTGAATATGTTTGTCAACAATACTGAAATACCTCCTCCACCAAGTGTAAGCACGGCTGGAGGTAACCAGCCTGGTCCAGGGTGATAGTTGACCTTTGTTTTTTCCACTAACGAAGCTAATCCTTTCGTTAAGAAAGATACCACTGAGTATGTTTCCGAGGTCAGGCATGGTGGATACGGGCTTGGAAGATTGCCATCAGTTGTTAGGGGTGAGGAAAAGAATCTGCTAATTACCTCAGAGATTTCTTGGGGCGTTTGTTGAGATAAGTGTTATTGTAGTTGAGGTAGTGAATAGAAGCAGCCGAGAACCTGGCGTCGTTTGCTCTTGAGTTAACAAGCTGTGCCAGAGCTGCTTGTGGGTTGGGCTGTTATAAAGCACGCAGTTTTGCATTTTTCTACGGGAATCTATTATTGTTTCCAATTGTTTTGACACGTGATTTAGTAGCAGAAATAGGGAAACGTCCCTGCTTCCAAGGAAGCTTTTCTGAAGTTTGGCGATTTTTTGGCTTAGTCGGTCATAGCTGTTCACTTTGGGTGGCGCTTGAGTCTGCGCCGGCGTGATAATGTCTAGGCATTTGTGCAGGGTTAAATAAAGTTTATCAGTTGCCATTTTCTCCCCTATCTGCTAGGAAGAAGGAGGTCCAATTACTACTGTGCAGCAGAGCTGGCCAGCGACCCATTTTGCCCTAAATTGGGGCATGCTACTATGGAAGGGTGGTATGAATGTGCAGCTGACAGGCAGGTGATCGCATCCAGGGAAGCTACTTTCCATGGATGTGCGGACGTGCGTTAATCCAGTCATAAATCTAAGGTCAAGAACACTCCATCTCTAGTCGGACCAGCTACGTGTTGTATCCATCCACCTTGCTGAATGTTAGTAACAAAGGGGAGCAAGGAGTTTGGAGCGGTGAAGGTTGACCAGCAAACGCCTGGAGTATTGGAGTCTCCCGTCGTGCTTTTGGGACCCGTAAGGTGGAAGAGTGGTTAACTGCCTCATTTAGGAATAGGAAATCATTCCGACAGGGGCCTGATGGGCGGTACATGCATCCCTTGAGGAGGTTTTCCCTTTCAATGTCTGCCCTAAGCCACAAGGCATCCGGAACGCAATTTAACTGAAGGTCTTGGCATAATGAGGCAGGTATTGAATTTCGGACACACACGAGGCAGGCGCCCCCAAGCTGAGATGGGCGACTTTTCTGAATGATTGACATCCGGGAATGGCAAGTGCATCGACCGGAGTGTCGTCATTCAACCAGATCTGGAAGATTAGTAAAAAGTTGCAATTTTAGGAGGGCGCTAACAGACGAGGAGTTTGCATTTTCTCCAATGAAGAACGGGGATTTGGTAGAAACAGTGACAGCTGGGGCGGATCATTTTGACTTTCAGTCAATTTTTCTGACTGGATTCGCTCCTCGTTTGTGACCTCCCTTATACGGGAGGGCGTTGCATCGTAAGGATGAAGGGGTGCCGACCCAAGGCAGAGTGGCGGCACCTCGGTGTATAATAGACCAGGTTAATATAATCCATCAGTCACATTCAGTCACAAAGAAAGCTGTCGTTATGGGCTAGAGTGGCAGTGATAATTTTTCTGAATGCGCGTGATGGGTTGGGGAGTAAAATTCAGTGGAGCAAAAATGTGTACAACTTGGTCGTTTCAGTGGTTGTAACAGGGAATTTTGGTGAGGCCTATGAGACGAACCTACTGGTAGGGGAAAGGCATTTTCCAAGAAAAACTGGTTAGAATGGGGGAGACAGCTGCCACCGGGAGTAAAGCAGCCTGTGGGAGGGTTTTTAAGCGTGGGAGCCAGTGGTAATGTGTAAGGATAAAGTGCGCATAAACAATGAGAGTTGAAGAATGGTTGGTGAGCCATGGGTGGCTGGAAGACCATGAGGAGTGGGGGCATGACGGTCGCAGGTTCCGGGAATAAGAACCCGTTGGAAGGAATAATTGTTTTCGTATTACTTCCCCTCCAACGCCTAGTGAAGGGAAATGACCGGTCCGTGTAGGCATTGAGAATATCAGTATAGCGGTGGTCGAGAGTCATGAGGGGCCCTGGGTAAGTCTTGAAGTGGGCCGCATGAAACCATTGGTTGGAGGACTATTAAAAACCCCTGAGGGAGGGAATGTATATCGGTAAGCTTCTGAAAGTGAAACTTGAGATTCGCAGGTGTTGACTATGGGTTGGTAGTTAGTGTTGCAATAAGGATTAAGGATAACTGGGGGGAAGGTAGGCATGGACGTTATGGCTAATGCGGCATTTGGATGATGGGTTCTAGACTTCGTCGGAATTGGACTGGATTTACGAGGGTGGGTAGTGGTCCTATCCCCGGAGAGTGGGCCTAAAGTGGGTGATAGAGTCTTGGATGCCTCTTGGGGGTCTTCATATGAGCAGCCTAGCAGTGGCTCGGGGTTTGCCTTAAAGGGAGAAATGCTAAGTTGGAATGTATGAGGCGGTAGGCTCTGGGATAGTCCATGAAAAAGTCGGGTTTGGGTAGGCGCGGTGTGTTAGGAGTTCACGGGATTTAAAAATGGGACTGTTAGAATTTGCGGTAACGAGAATTTGTCCTCAAGATGTTAAGACTATGGAGATGACAGTGCACGAGATAGCTGCCGGGGTGACCTTTTAGAGGGACCGGTTGGTATATTGAAGCTAATAGTGGGGAAAGGATTAACTTGCCTGGTTCCTGGTTGGGGGCGTCTTGAGGTAGCACTAGAAGGGGTCTTTTACCCGGGGATTGTTTAGGAGAGAGATGGTCAGATCTAGAGCCACCGCAGGTGCTGCGGGGGTTTTGGGCATAGGTGTTTTACAACATCTCTTGGGACCCAATCCTGGGGGAGTGGGAGGGTTTTGGGGCTGAGGACATACGGGTGTCACAGGATTTACTTTCGATTCTCAAGAGACCTCCTTTTGCACGGGAGTTTTGTCGATAAATATTTTAATTTTACTAAATGGGGTGGGCTTGTCAACAATTCGACATGCGCGCACATCCCGGCATCTAAGTGCATTTGTATCTGTATTTATAAAACCCAAGATTTTTTCTATGCGCCACTCAATAAAGGTAATCTGGCAGGCATATCACCGGACAGAAGACCTTCAATGTTAACAATTATCTCATTATTCCATTTCTCTAGGCCTCGAGAAGGTGATTAAAATAGGAAATCCAACAAATTATTATGAAGTGGAAAGATGCTCCTTGAAAGATTAAATAGGCACACCTCCGGAATATGTACTTATATGATCTCAAGCGACGATGGTCTTTCCAAAAGTGCCTTTTCTAAAACAAGCTTTAGGGTTATGTGCATGGGGGGAGTCTCCGTGGTACAGGCAAACAAAGTTCGCTACTGGAGGACGAAATTATGAAACTTATCTCACTCATTTTTCTCCTTGAGAAACCAGGGGATATTTTTGACTGGTGCAATTACTGCGGCCCAGAATTTGACCAAGGTTGTCCAGTTAACCCCAAACTAGCGCGGATTTGGCCTGCTGTCTGGGCGCTAACTGGTGGGTGCGTGGCCTGTTTCGAGTTTGTTCAACGAATGGTTACTGGACTGGTTGAGGGTCATGAGGGTGAATTTGTACCCAGGGATTATATGGTTAAAATGTTCGAAGGTTTGATGACGTTACCAGTCAAGTTGTCGAGGATGGAATGCAACTTACTGTAAGCAATCTTTGGCGGGCCCCTTCCGGAATAAATGCCCTCAAGTCCTTCTGTATTTGTTGATTGAGTCGTTCAGGTTATTTAGGTTCAGCTTGCACAATACCAGGTTTTGTCCTTACCATTCCAGTGCCCACAATTTTCCCAGGTCCAATTCAGTGGATCTGGCTGAAGAAAAGAAAAGCAGAGTCCCTGATCACATCATGAAGGCGAGATATATCACGAGCCGCAAGCTTTGGCAGTTCAAATGAATAATGTCTACCGACACCTGTCCCGATGGCTTTTCTACGAGATACACCACGCAGTAGTCGCGGAACAACGTCATCCACATCCTGCATCAGTGCCAAGTCCCCGAGAAGCCTCAATTGCGGAAGTTGCGGGCCCATCCGTGACGTCGTGAGATGGAAGATGCCTGAAACTGTTCATTCGCTGTTTATTGCCTAATGATTGAAGGTAGAAAGAATACACCGGGGTGAAAATAACCACCGACAGTTCTTGTGGGATTCGCAGCATCTCATCAGCAAGCATTCCTCTGGTGCCAGGTTGAACTTGTGTAATGGTCCTTTTCCTCTCTATCGGTAACGAGCTTCAAGGATTTGCCGATTTTCTGGGAAGGCCAACGACCAGTGGTAATCCAGTGGACTCCAGTATTTCATTGTAAAGACCTGACCTGTGATTTGGTTGCAATAGTGGAGTGCAAATTCAGCCCGCAATTGCCATCCTAATTCACCTCAGATGATGCTCCGAATGCAAGTGATATCACTTCGACTGCGCCTTTACGCTCTGGGAAACCACCTGATCAGTTGTAACTTACCTCCATAGCTCATTACCTGCAGTCGCTCAACAAGGTGCACTGCGGCCCTCTGCACTTTTTCCGGATTTCAAAAGCCTCGGAGTACAAGGCTACACAGTAACTCATCCAAAATCGAATCTTGGGTGTATGGCGATGGTGTATAGCAGCCTGAAGGCTATGTAAGATATCTGGCTAGAGAAACGTCTGGTGGCATTCAGCATGTCTCATGCGGAGAGACAGACTTTGCCACTTCGGGCACCGGTCTTCAGCGAACGAGTAGTGCTCGACCCATGACAAAACCTGGTTATTGGTTGTCCGCAACAGAGAATGCCGAAAAGAGTGCTTTTGTTTGTCATGTATCCTTTGGGAACCCACATGCGCACATTTTCCATTGTCAACTGACAACTGCCATTTCTCTTACCAGCAGTCCAAAACATCCAGGGCATCCTGCGAAGTCTTCCGACCCCCCGGTTCTCTGAATATCCGTCAGGCTTTTAGATCGCCTGCTTAAATCAAACAAGGGATTTAACAGCTTGGAGCAGATCCTTTGTGAGCACCAGGAACAATAATGGCCAAAAAGATTTTTGTCATGCCAATGCCTGCCTCGCCTCAGGCGGAATTTCAATGGGCAAGTCTACTTGAAAATCAACTGTTTCATGGGTGTCCCGCGAAACGAGCGAGGCTTACGGGATAGTACTTGGTCTCCTGGGGCCCACTATCATCCTGGGCAACAGTATCATGCGGCCTTTGCTCACGCGTTAAATAACCCTCCCCGCTCCCTGGATCGGTTGAACAGCCGCATTAGCACTGATACAGTTTGCTTGGCCATTTGGGTGAAGTCCCTCCAGACGGAGTGATTTATGGGTTAGCAGTGAGTGGAAGGGCACTTTCGACCTCATTATCGGTAAATGGACGTGGGAGGTGGTGGAGGTGCATTGAGGAGCAATGTCTTGCCAGAAGCGCATATAGTTGATATTTTAATCAGTCGTGGATTCACTTTATACCAGCTTAGAAACTTCTGGACGCGATCCCGCTTCCCCTCTGGTGTGGGGTGGTTTTAAACGCGACAGCGAGACGCTTCTCGTGTGCCTTAAGTTTTGCACGTCTGAGCACGGAACTGAGGTTTCGGATATCTCTATACTTCTGCTAACCGTCACCGGTCAGGTGGTGCAGCCGTGCACAACCTCTGCGATAAATTTGTCTCCTTTGTTTCTCGTCATACCACCGAAGTCCACGCACATGGTAGGCAGCCTGTGCGAAATTGCGAAAGAGTCCAGAAATTTTCTCCCCGATAACAGCTCATTCCGGGTTCACATTAGGACACTCCGCAACCCACAAGGTTTGGCAGCTGCTGGTTGCAGCTCCGTGACGGAAATGTACTAAACGTCCGAGTCACGCTGTGCTCCCATTGGAAACGCCCTTCCGCACCTCCAGCCTATTGACGGTATCGTAACACTGGTACCACAAAGGCTTTGAAATGTTTATGTGAGAAACATCAAAGGCACATAGCGCCACCCCTCCCGAGCACATTCGATGCTAGCTGTCGCCCATCTATCCACCGTTCTCGGCGGGTTGTTTGAGACGGCACTTTGGAGACGGTAGCAATGTCCAACCCAGCCAGAGTCTCCCATTCACCAGCCTAAAATTCGGCACGGAAAAATACAGGTTCTCCCATTCTAGGCGCTCCTGGTGTACTTTCAAAGTAGTGTCTAGTTACGTCCCGTCCTTTAGCGGCATGTCATGAAGAGGCCGGGTGATCCTTACCCTAGCCTACGTTCTGTACCTGCATTGCCGACTGCAATGCCATATTCAGACGTCGACGTAGATCCGATTAGCGAACTTTACCCTAGCGGAAAGCTGACTTTACATGGATGGGGTCGGGAACCGCTGCCTACTTCAAGATATCCCGCAGACGATCAGCGTCAAGATTTGGCCTTTCACGAAACAAGACGGGAGTTGCCTCAAGAGCATTCTTCATCGGGAAGCACTGGTTTCGCGGTGGGGGCATCTTCTCAGAGCTTTAAACAGCAATCCATGGGAAGGACACTTCAAGCTTTGTGCCCGTACCAGCTGGCGTTGCTCCCACTGACACTTTTTGAGCGACTTCCGTTGAAACGGGGAACTACGGACGTACCTGGCGTCCGAATTCGATTAAATTTATCGCCATCTTATCCATCACATCCGCATATGACGCATGTTTCGAGGCGTAAGGTGCCGGTAGTTTGGAATATCAGTTGACATAATCTGACGATTATCATGCGATTCTGAATATATGATTCCTCCCCAGCCAAGTCAAAACACACCATTTATACGAAGCCGCTCACATATGCACGAATTCTGCAATTAGTTCGCATAATCGCCAACAATTAACTTATATTGTTTTCCCCAATTCCGTGTTCATTTCTTGAAGTGGTTGAAATTTCCGGGAGAAGGCTTGAAGTGATTCTCAGGATCGAGGCCCATAAGCCCAATGGTTCCGGGCTCAGAAAGTTAAAAAATAAGCCCAAATGCAACGAGCACTTTTTATTAAACTGGTCTGAATTTGTGAGAATACGACTTGATGAGAAGCAGGTTCTGCTAAGCCAAGGGTAGGTAGTCCACAGGTTAAACTCCAACTAAGTTTTAACTAAAGGGGAAAGCTGAGAGTAGCAAGTGCCAGATTTCATGCCTACAACTGAAGGAGCTGTGGGGGCTTGACTGGTCACGAATATTCTGAGTCAACTGAAGCAACCTGAACAGAGAGATTCAGGGTTGTTGTGCGCCTAATAGGCGTGCTGGTTGGGTACTTGCGGTTTGGTTCAGTTCAGCTTGCACAGGACGGAGATTTGGGTTTTAGCCATGCGAGCGGCCAGATTGGTGTGTTGTCGGCCGTTGTCTGTAGCTTTCAACATTACGCATGTTTGTTTCTGAAAACCATAGTATCAGGTGCAGTGCCAAACCCAGCAGATGCGTTATATATATCGAATATAAATATAGCGAATATTTTCGCACCCGAAACTCGCTTTTCTATGTCTGGATATATTGCCGCCCAGCGGGCACCGAGGGCTTTTTTAAATTCATCAACATTGCTTTTATTAACCACATGTTCTGGCAGTTTGTTCCGTGGTGGAATCACCCTATTGGTAAAGAACAGTCCTCGTCTGAAGCCGTGTTGTTGCGCTGCAGTCTTACACTATGCCCTATGGTACCCCTATCTGTAAAGGAGTGAAAAGTTCTCTACGTTTTACGCACGAAAGACCCTTAACTATTTCGACCATTTTCATGAAATAATTCACCATGGGATATCATCGCTCAGCTCACCATGAAGAAACCATGGAAGCACTGTACAGCTGCTTTATCCTTGTTAGGAGTCATCAGAAGTGCATATTTATCGCGCCCGAACTGGGACGCGAACCCGGAACCCGATTCTGAGTCGAACGCCTTGGCCATTACAGTGCTTCCATGGTTTCTTTATGGTGAGTTGAGCGATGATATCACATGGTGAATTATTTCATGAAAACATCCAATCTCCTACTAATATTTTAAACGTCTCAATGGGATCATCGCGCGTATGTCGACGTCTAAGAGAGATGCCAATTTCGTGGAGTCTTTCGTTATGGCTTTCTGCCTTTGGCCTGTCACAACGAGACTACACCTTGACGTGGTGTGATGGCTTGCTTGTCTCCATGATCCAACGAGCTATACAGGATGGCTTATCTCAAGCTGAAGATCCAACCATGCCTGGAAGGTCAGTGGTTAGAGGCATGACGAAGTAGTCTTCTGGTCCTCCAAGTTGGGGTTGTCATGAGTTAGCAGCTCAGTCGGAAAACTATTGAAAGAATAATTGATCCAATCTGATCGGCGCCCACTCAGCTATTCCCCGCTGCCTTGCGGTCAGGTTCTTGTCAGAACCAAAGGCTTTGGTTGAGAACCCTAATCGTTCTCAACCAAAGCCTTTGGTTCT
>LUCM01002832.1:191291-238043 GCA_008360955.1 Fasciolopsis buskii | reverse complement strand
AACACTCGTCTACCATACCGTGCCTTATTTTGTGTTCCTCCTAAGGAATGGAAGAAGCCATGCGGAGGCCAACAGATGACGTGGCAACGTAGGATGAGAAAATGTACAGCGAAGTTAGGTAAAGTAGGTGTCTCACACCTTCGTGGTTGGGGTCCGAAAGACTTGTCGACTTGCTGGCTGGAGACACTTAAGAATATGGCAGTGAGTCGTGAACAGTGGCGATCGTGCTGTCATTTTCTATCGAACCAGAATGATTGAAAACACGTGCGTTTGTACAGTTAGACTGTGTTTCGTGTGTTGGCTGCAGCAGCGTCTTATCTTTTCCCGCCTGTGTAGGTACACTCCCTGTACCCCTTTGATATTCACTCTTTTTATAAAAGCGTATAACCGTGGGGAAAGGCAGCGGTCAGTGAGGCTTGCCTTGCTGTTTAACGCTGAACGATGATGATGATGATGATCGTAACACGTGCAAGAGGAGAGTTCTATTGAAACAGAGAAGTGGGATATGGCCAGGAGGATCAAATGACTTAACTGCAGACCGAGACAACACTAACGGACCCCATTGCGGAAGTCCAAATCCAAAAGGAGGTGGGAGCAGAAATGTGATAGTTAGGAGACTAAGTAAGCCTTCCTGCCGAGTCTGCGTGTTTTGCGGAAAATTGTGTCCTGCTGGACTCCTAGTTACGAAGAATGAAGCTCGTGGAAAATGCAATTGTTTGGGTTGCGCCAAAACTGTGGGCCCCCGGGTAAAAACTTCGGTGTGATGGATGTGATTGGTGCTCTGATTTGTCGTGCACCAGTGCATCTTCTGAGCTTCACTTCCCTGTGATTTCATTAAACCTGTCTTTGCAACCTGGGTTGTGTCAAAGGGGATTTAAGTTGAGTCCGCCTCGATAAGGACAGAACCAGCATCTGTCTCGCCCGTGACCAGTGCTACACCCTCTGACGTTTCGAGTGAACAGCCTGGGACGTCCCACGCGTCGGTGGTTGCCAGTTCTCACTTTTGTGGGGAGAAGCGTGTTCGGCGAGCGGGGACTGCTCCAGATACGGTTGGTTTATCGACTGAATCCGGGATGACAATTGCCATAAACCAGCGAGATCTCAATGCTCCCAGGGTTTGATTTCCCTGAATCATTCTTGCATACTATTCAGGAAAGTCTGGACGTCGATCTCCTGCAGGTGAGGACGATTTTTGGGAAGATATTCACATCGGATCAAGCGTCTATTGTGCAGTCTCTTTGAGTGGGATCTGGGTTTCGCCTTGGTAGAATTTGCGAAGATGGATCGCCTCGCACACTGAAGGTGGTACTCGCCTCCAACGAGCAAGCCCAGGATGTCTTTCGACGACTGTGGCGTCTAAAGGGCAAAATCGTACGGTTGGCGAGAGAACTCGACTCTAAAGATCATCCCAAGATGAAGCGGGAAATAAGCGAGTTTTGGGAACGCCGATCAAAAAGCGAGGGAAAGCTGTTTATCTTGTGGTTTGTTGGAGAATCCGTTGGAAGTGGCCACCTGTAATGTTGATGCAACAGGAGGTACATGCCAATCCAAGTATGTAACGGATGTACCCTGTATGGTGAATAAAGACTCAACTCTGACTGGCCAGGGAGAGGGTTCTGCATCGTGCTAATTTACAACCGGTGTGACAGTATCAACATTGTCCAGAATTTTGGTGACCAATGTGCACAGCCTTCTGATGATGACTTAGAATCGATCGTGTTGGACCATTCCCCGGCGGCAATAACCCTAGCGGGAACGTGGCTTTCCCCATCTGTCACTGATTTCGAGACCTCTTCCGAGATACACGGTTTTCCGGTGTGATCTAGTATCCACAAGGTTGGTCGGTGTCGTTTCACCTTTTGTTCGTGACAGTGTGTCTGCATCTTCTCCAGTTTCCGGCTGACTTGGCGAATCACTGTGGTGCAAACTCAGACTCTCCGGTCATGTTCTCACGACATTTGATGTTTGCTGCTGATCTCCTGCATCTGCATCTCCGATTATTCTGGATAAGCTGCGCTGTTGGGCATGTGGTGGTCGCTGCCCAGTTCTGGGAGACTTCAATATCAGGCAGGTCCAAGGGTGGTACATCTCTGGAGCCAATCTCTTCCTGGGATCTACTAGACACTGTTGATGACTTAGCGCTGTTCCAACACGTTTGTGAACCTGCCAGAGTTGTTGCTTCGCAGTCATCCATTTTGGATCCAGTTTTGTCTGCGAGGTTGTCGGATATCGAGTATATTGACTGCCTATCCCTTCTTGGTACTGGTGATCGCTCCAAACTGATGGTTCGTTGACGATGTGGACTGCTGCCACCTCCGAAACCACATGCCGGACCCAATGTCTGGAAAGCTGTATCATTGCCCTGGGTGCTCTTATGTCGGAAACGTGGGAAATACCGATCAATTTCGCCAACTACAAACACATTCGGATTGGGCACGAAAGCACAGTGACGAGCAACAATTTTGATGCGGATGATCTGCTGTTGGTGGACACTGAAATATTCCTTAGGTCCGTCATTTTTTCTTCACTGAAAACATCGACCCAGACTGTCGAAGCTTGCTTGTCTACTAGAAGTATGCCGGGAGCTAACCGTCGTTCGCTCGACACTTTGTCCACTTCAGCCTTCAGTAAGTTTTATGTTCTCATGTTCGTCCGAGGGTGGAATATGGTGGACCTGCAATTTTCCCGTGCACCACCACGGAAATGTTGAAATTGAAACGTGTGCAACGTTACGCCACACGGCTCGTTGACGGACCAGTTACGAAGGCCGGTTACAAATGCTTAAACTGTATCCTGTTAGCTACGCCAGGCTCCTTAAGGAACTCTTCTTTGTTTGGAAGATTCTTCGAGATGATATGGGGCCAGAATTACAAGCAATGTGCCGTTACGTGACTGATCGGACACGTGGCTACCGGCTTACCCTCCGGAAAATGAAATCTATGGATCTTCGGTGTATCATCTCTCCAGATGCGCCACTATCCTATGGAACCCCATCCGAATGGAGTGATAAGACTGGCTTCAGACGACGTCGCGACGAGCACTTGGTGAGGCGGTGGCAGCTCGCAGATATCTCGGCGAGATTATGTCGGGGGCGTTTGCCATGGGGCTTATACGGCTTGCGGCCCCTTCTGCTTTCTACTATAGAAGATGAAGATGGGGAAGATGAACGCGATGATGGAATCTGTACTTAAAGCACTAGGTCACATTTGATAAAGGAGGTCGATGTAACCACACATACCCCCATTAAGAATGCTACGCCCCGAAAAGTGGCGACCTCTCACGGAGGGTACGCGAAAAATCAACCGTGGCGGAGTTTCATCACCCTAAGTATCGGGATTTGATCTTCGCAGCAGCAGGTACAATCTGCAGTAACTCCGGAAGGTGCACTGAAATAGATTTGGACAACTCAGAATCATAGAATAGAGACAATACCAAATGCCACGCAACCAGGGCTCAACAAGCTTGTTCTAAATCCCCACTCCTAAGTTCGACCCCCATAGGTTCGCACGATGGACAGGAGAACTTTCGAAGTTCAAAGTCAGCAGGCGTAATCTCTCCAGTATTGCACCAGGTCATGACAGGAGCACATAATCACAAAAGCCCAGCTGGGGCAAGCAGTCCATGAAATTTCGTGGCGAACTGGGCCGTCCACAGGGAGCAAAGAGGAAATATGGATGAATCAAGAATGGGAAATGAGTCTGCCATAGGACACGAGTGCGAAAATGAACCCATACGACCGTCACAAGGAAACGGAGTAAAGAGATAACAATGTTCCAGTGCAACGCATATAGCGTCGGGAATAAATGGAGTCAGCTGGTGGTAGGATCCGGAGGTGTGGATTGTGTCGCTGTCACAGAATCATAGTTGAGAGAGAATAACAGCACCATTTCCAATCGAGGTTCTTCAGCCATCTCTATTTCTGATAAATACTGCAAAGTGGCGACCTTGCTCTAATAAAAACGCAACCAAAATCTGCAGACGAAAGTGAAATATCAACGACGGAGGTGAAGCTCGCTGCCGTGGCCTTAATCTTATGCTCTCACTTTTATGCGACTAGCTCCTGTGAGAGCATCAGTCGGCTTCTTAGATGTTCCTGGTTCCAACCGTCAATGCTTTGCGATCTGCAGCGAGGTCTGCACACCACAAAATCCAGTTTTTGTGCCAATTGTATACTCCGGAAACCGACTGAAGACCTAAATGATCCATGTCCGCCTTAATAATGCTAATGCATTTCTTCAGTTGATCGCCAAGACGATATTTCAAGCCTGAACGGGGTGACAATAATAGACTCCTTTTCGTTAATTCCGTCTCCAGTCGGCGGAAAACGTGACCGAACTACCGAAGGCGACGTCTTCGGATAAACGACGAAAATCGTTCAACTTTCATATAATGCTGGCACACCGCAGCGTTTGAGACGCAGACAAACCACCTGTTTTTGCAAAGCCTTCCAGCAGGTTTGTACCGTCTACCCTTAGTTTCAGGCTTCACATGCGTACGTAAGGGCCGGGCGGATGGCGGCGCGGTAAATGTGCAGCTTCTTATGGACAATTATTTCGTTACGAGGCCGCAGCGTCTTGGGAGGTAATAGGAAAACTCTCCTGGCGCAGTCCACGCGGAGCGTAACCTTGTCTCTGGTCTGGCCGTTCGGTTGGATAGTGGAGTCTAGGTAATCGAAGTGAAGCAATTGTTCCAAAGTGATGCCATACAAAGTGACGGGTCTTGTGAAGTTGTGCAGAACTTCGTTTTTAATGTTTTTACCTTCAGACCAACAATCATGGCTTTGCATACAATTCGGTCTAGGACCGAAGAGTAACGGGAGCCGAACAGCTTCTTGGAGATCAGCGGAGTTATACGTCAGAAATTCAAACCATTTTCTTCCAGATCTCATGCTTCAGATACTCAAATTAAAACATTGTAGGATCCTTACTACGGATTACGTTGGACACTCATAATTGCTGTTTTTATAGGAATTGTGGTCTCAGAACTAATCCAAATACAGGAGAATAATGACGAAAAGTGGGTCATCCAAACACTTCTGTACTGAATTTGGAATGGAATACACTAAATAAACCCTTATCAAGTGTGCTCGCAATTATGTAGGAAGTTCGCTGACAGTGTTGGTGTGACCTGACAGTCAACTGGATATGCCGAACACGATCATCATCATCATCATCGTTCACCGTTAAACAGCAAGGCAAGCCTCACTGACCGCTGCCTTTCCCCAGAGTTACACGTTTATATAAAAAGAGTGAATATCAAAGGGGTACAGGGAGTGTACCTACACAGGCGGGAAAAGATAAGACGCTGCTGCAGCCAACACACGAAACACAGTCTAACTGTACAAACGCACGTGTTTTCAATCATTCTGGTTCGATAGAAAATGACAGCACGATCGCCACTGTTCACGACTCACTGCCATATTCTTAAGTGTCTCCAGCCAGCAAGTCGACAAGTCTTTCGGACCCCAACCACGAAGGTGTGAGACACCTACTTTACCTAACTTCGCTGTACATTTTCTCATCCTACGTTGCCACGTCATCTGTTGGCCTCCGCATGGCTTCTTCCATTCCTTAGGAGGAACACAAAATAAGGCACGGTATGGTAGACGAGTGTTCGTCATACGCAACAAGTGACCCAATCAGCGTAGTCTACTAAGTTTCATACGCTGAAACAAGCTGTTCTCAGAAGTGGCACCCAATACCAGATTCCTAACCTCAGTATTACTCACCCGGTCACTCCATCCAATCCTAGCCATACTACGTAAACATCGGTTGTCGAAAACCTCCAACCGACGAACATCGCCCACACGCATACTCCACGTCTCGCAACCGTACAACAGAACTGAACGCACGGCAGCACAGTACACACGACCTTTCAACTTCAGTGAAATATCAGGCCGACGCCACAAGTGGTTCAGTCGAGCGTAAGCTGCACGAGCCTTGGATATACGCATACTTACCTCCAATCCCGAGCTACCTTCGTTGGACACGCAGCTACCAAGGTAGGTGAAACGGTCCACCATTGTTATCTCCTCTCCATCCAGTATCAAGTTCGGCGCTGCTGTCGTCCATTCCTGTAACAGTACTTTGCACTTTGAAGGTGCAAAGCACATGCCGAACCGAGCAACCGATCTCGACAGTCTGTCAAGTGCAGCAAAAATCGCAATAAAACTAACGCATGGTCTGATTCGACGTAGGTGGTCCAGTACGATCTATAGTTCTGGACAGAACCGCGTCAACGGTAGCTAAGTGCGATATGGTCAATCGGACTCAAAGTACCTGCGAAGTTAGAGCGCCATGTCGCAGTGCGACGCGAACTGTATCAGAAATTCGTACTAGATAGGAATAAATGATTACCTGCACAGAACTGGAAAAGTCTTTCCCCGTTGTCTGTTCGCTGTACAGGCAAGGCGCATCGCCCACTTAAACAGGAATCCGATGCACTCAGTTTTTCAACTTGTGCATTAAAGTCACCTGCTTTTCCGAACAAGAGGGACGAGGTCATCGTAAAACTCGATTTTCTCCATGTCAGTGTTGCAGTCTGTTGGAGCGTATGCCGAGATAACAAATAAACTACGCTCAACACCACTATCCTTTCGGACGCCGACTGATCCCTGCAGTCTCATGGCACCCAAGCGACTGTTGACTGGGATCCAGTCTAGGAGGGCTGCTTCAGCCTTCCCGGTCAAGACTTTTCCTACACCACGTTGACCCACAGCTTGAGCTGCTTCGTCTCCTGATGTGCGAAGAAAATATCTTGACGAGACATTTGGCGCAGTCAGTTGGATTACTCTACTCGAATCCTGAATTCGTGTTTCACTCACGCAGCAGACATCAATCGAAAGTAAGTCCACTTTCAGAGCCAAACACGCCTGTTGGCCAGCCTGCATTAAAGTGCGCACATTGAAGGAACCCAGATTCAGAGGCTGACGAGGTTTGAGAAAGTGCGAGCTAACAGACTGAAAACCACGTACACGGTGTGTTTCCAGAACGTCTAGACAATGGCGGTATCTTGCCTATATATGTTTTGCATCAATCTGCTTACAGACCATGTTCCATTGAGACCAAGACGAAGGAAGGAAACAACAATCATGCAAAAAAAGAACTGTACAGAGTTCAGCACACAGTGGTTCTTCCATCCCCATCCATCGTTTATTCCCAGGGATTAATGATTTTCGGTTACCCATGCCGAAATAATGAGCTGACTTAGGTTACCCTATTCCGAGATTTTGACCAAATGGTCTAACTTTGAAGGGAGCAGGAGGATCTGAGGGTCTCGTGACCTACTGGAAACCGGCGGTGACTGATTACTTAGTTCCTATCGTCTTCGGATGGGTGTCGGATCCACTCGTCTTCCACAGATGCAGACGGGCATATAATTGCATGCTGGGTACCTCGCCCGATTTTGGTTTTAGCCTCAGGTGTAGCTATCCTAGACTGACTACCAAGATTCAGTCCGCCCGGTGGAGGGCTTCAGGCATTCGCCTTCGTTCTGCCATTTTAGTGGGTACACACTCCTCATATTTGAGGATACTTGGGGATAGAACTTCTGAACCAGGCGTTACAACCTCGGCAGTTTTAAGCAGTTTAACTAAACTATTTTCCTGTTATCAGTCCAGTTTATTGGGGAATTTGTGGCGGATTTGATGTGGCTTATTGGACGAATACAGCTTTGAAGCCATTGCTTTTGATTGAACAAGAAGGCCATCTTTTTCTGCGGCTATATCTGAATCCTTTATAAAGATGGTTTGTGCCCTGAATGCCTAGAAGTTAGTCGGCAAGTGTAACGTCAACGCGCTTGTTCTGGTTTTGTTATAAGGCGGAGCAGATCATTGATAGTCTAATCGTCGCCAAACTTGTATGCATGTTATTCTCCTGTTTGGAAACACTTCGTTGGAGATGCCACGAATAAAGGAAAGCAAGGTTTCTACAGTGGAGTTCTGGAGGGTTTGTAAATGAGGAACTAAATAAAACCGAAAGGAAACTGTCATTAGGTCGATAGTAGAAAAGGTGAAGGGAGGCAAATTAGCTAGGTCAGACCTTATCTGCTTAGATCAAGGAAAGGTGTTATGACGTTGACGGGAATCAGTTTTCGGACTCTTAGATGACAAGCGATTGCTGGCAGATGTTGCAGTATATAATTTTGACGCGAAATTTATCATGAGAGGTTCTGGTTTCGGGTCCCAAATAAAACTCCTCTTACTGTATGAGTGGCTTTGGCTTAATATTCGCCCGGATAACTGCAGCATCATTCCTCTAAATTCTTGCTTATTTCTGTTCTTTCAGTATGGGGATCATACAAGTCAACTAGTAAACTGGCGCGGGTCAGGCCGGGTTTGGCGCCGGTCTTGGTTATGATGACCAAATCTTCAGCCTCCTAAAGCTGTTAGAGGGTCGTTATGCATTACGGCAAACCACATTCACTGTTTTCCTAGACATTCGTGTGGCCTTGGTTTTGAAAAAAAGCAAGTTGGCAAACAGGCTGGTTTTCAGTGATTAATACTCATGCCATTGCATCACAATATATTTCTCAAGAGGAATTGGATTAGTCAGATAAAAATTTGGGTTTCGCATGTAGTATTACAAATCTCTAGTATATTGTAATGCAATGGCCTTGGTTTTCTTCGTAGGTCCGCACTAAGGTATTGCTTGTGGGAAATGGAGTACCTGAGATGTATTTATCGGTCCTCGAACAGTTGTGCCGTTCTACTTTTGTTCGGGTTAGGACCTACAGCCAACCTGCGCTACCCTTTGTCTTCTTCAGTGGCTACCCACTACCCCACATTCCTGTTTCTTCTTGACTTTGCCATACCGGATGTCTTGCTGAACCCTTTGCCTGGCCTGTTGTATGACGGAGTCGGACACCACTCACGGACTTAGTTTTTTTGCAGTCAATAACATTGCACTGATGTGCTTTGATTTTAGTTGATGTCTCAGAATGCTGTTTACTAATAACACGAATGAACAAGAAGCAATGAAAGGTCCACAATAAAGTAGATAGTTGAGGAACTATGTAGAAGAGGAAATATTTTAAAAGTAAGGACATCACTGACTGCGGCATTGAGCCACTGGAGATCTCGTGGACTCCAACCCGGTAGTATAATCGAACCTACATGAGCCATTCCACTGCTTTTCGTCTTCATAAATTTTTGCCATTTGACCGACTGACGATATCACCCATTTTCCAACCACTACCTGCCTCAGAGAGGCAGTTACTTTGTAGGTATGCGCAAAGCTTCCCAACCACCTTAGGCCGTTCGCATTCAGTGCTTCTGAGTTTTGAGTCCTAAGACCCATCGTCTTGCGCCTAATTCATAAGTTACCGAAAAAATTCCGCCATATTTTGCTAATACTGTGAAGAGAATAGTGTTGAAACGTCGAAAGTCATCACATCTGCTCTGAACAACCGCGTTCTCGAACCTTTTAGAAGGATCACCCTTAACGTTGCTGGTCAGCAAGCGGATGTCACGCCGCTGCTACAGGTGCCTCAACTTGGTGAATGATATTCGAGCCTTCTGTATTCACGAAGGCACTCGATCTGATATACAACGACTTGTAGCTGTCCAACTAATGAAACTCATCTACTTTGCCCAAGTCCTCCGCAAGAAAAATATTCAACTTCGAGCCAGTCCAGTCCTGTAACATTTCACACTTCCATTGCGTAAAACGCATTCCGGACATAGTTACTGTCGTTAAGACGGCTGATGAAAATCCGCAGCTCGCCTGAGTTTTCTCTCAGAAGCACGACTTACCATCTGCCACTGTTCTCACATACGAATAAGGGATTTTCATAATCATTTCTCTTAAAGCTGCGGATGAACGAGGATAGATGACTACTTTTTATGAGGAACTCAGGCAAGAAGTGACCTGAGGAATAGACTTCGAAAAAACTAATCTTTATAACATGTACTTATTAGTTTCTGACCCGTGAATTTGGTAAAGCTATCCATTTTCTGCACAGTTCTCACATGGCTGGTGTCCCCTGTCAGTTAGGCCCAGGTTCACAGAACGGATGTGGTTATTTCTGGAAAGCGAATTAAGGCATTAGTCAACTAACGGGGCGTGAGAGGTAGTTGGGATCCAGGGGAAGCAGGTAAATGTTCAATCTTGGTTCGGATCCGACGAATAATGTTTGCTCAAGTGCGCTCTATTTTTTATTGCCAACTTGCAGGACTGTCTATTAAGGAACAAACTAGACTAAAGAATAGAGTGGGTGAACAAATAAAGGACATTAAGAAAAAACCAATGGTGCAGCGCAATTGGCTGTCGTTTCATATCTCAGACCGTCCGATGGGAGAATCTCGTTGACTCCTTCGCGATAGCGCAGTTTGCCCTGCTCAATAGGGCTTGCTGACTATGGTTTTCATGCTTTTTTATGTGCTTTGGGCTTGCCACTTTTACACATTTCTCAACTACTGCTGTTTTTGGAAAATGGGAGACATCGAGGAGGCCCATTAGCGGCCGTCCACTTCCATCACGTCACAGATCGAAAGTTTTTCATGATGCAATTTCAGTAGTTGCGGACGATGGCAATACCGCAAGATGAAGACGAATGCGATTTTTTCGAGTCAGCGATAAGTGAGCCCCTTTTTATCGGGTTATGCGGTTGTTGACATTGTGTAGCTCTTCTACCATGTACTTCAGCTCTCAACTTTGCTACAATGCCGTTTTTTTACTTTAGTTGTCCCTTAAGCGCATAAATTCCTCCGGTTTCGGTTTTGGACTTTGCCATCCTCCCATCGTAACCACTTTTACTATTCCGTAATTCGGATTTCTGTTGATGTAAATATATTACATCAGGCACGATATAGATTCCCTTCGATTGTATCGCTAGGATCCACATGCCCTTTTTCAAAATCACATTTGATGATGTTAGTTTTTCACTACTTGTGAGTAAATTGTATGTATGTGCAAGAATGGCACTAAGAGGTTCGTTACACACTTCATGCCTCTACTGGTGATATCTACAGACCAGCCAATACACTGGTGATAACTAAGCAAGTTAGAAGTAAGGCTGTTTGGTGAAATGGGCTCACAGTTTGATACATTTGTTGTGGCTTCAAACTCAGGTGCAGGCATAATCACGCACCCTGGATGGTTGGTCTGTCTGGCGGTACGCTGAATGCATCTGCTAGTGGATTTTTATTAACATTCAGTCTTCTTATGGCTTATACCGTAGCAAGTAGTGTTACTTCTTCTTTTTAAGGAACGTGTCTCTTTCAAAACAATCACCCTCAACGCCAGCTGTATTGTTCACTTACTGCCGTTCATACTGAAAGGATATAAGTGAGGGCTCGTACTTAAAGAGGTTATCCTGTTAGTTGTTTTTTTAACACTTCGTTAACAAGTCCGTAATTTTGATTTGATGCTACAATCTAATGCAGGCTTGATGTATGGAGAGTTGTGTAGTTTGCTACATATTTTCGTTCGTTGCACAATATTGTCTGCATTGAACGCCAGAGCACCTCTCTCTCTCTCTCTCTATATATATATATATATATAAGCAGGAAGTAGTATCTGGATGCGTAAACAAAATTAGCCCGGGAGCACACGACCGGTTTGGCGGTTATTGTCGCTCGTCAGGTATGCGTACCCGATGCTCTCTTGTCTAAACATCCACATACTTGTACACTCCGAATTGATTGATATATATATATATATATACATATATATATGTATATATATATATATAAGGTTAGAAGGTGTACACTAAGTTATAATGTTTATTTTGACATTTCGATCCAAACTAGGACTCGTCTAACGCGAGTGAGCGATTGAATGGGATCGCTAGTTCCGTCCCTTTTGGCACACTGTCTGTTTGATAGCGGAGTCCTTGTCTCGATCGAAACGTCATAATTCATGTTTTATGTCGGTTTACGCCTTCTAATCTCTAGCATTTACAACCTGAGCTGCAGATATTTTTACTCATCATTATCATCATATATTTATATCTTATTCAAGGAGCGTTACCTCGCCTTACTTACCACTATCGTTTTTTTAGTTTTTTAATGATTTAGGTTCTCCCGGTCGACTGAAGAGCTCTTCCTCTAACACTAGTTGGTGCTGTGTTGTTCTTTTTCCCGCAAAACATAGTCATTTGGTTAAAACGATCTATTTCATGAGTGCTGTTTTCTGTTCGATTTCGTTCTCCTTTCATCCGACTGCTTGTTCGCTCGTCGTTTCGAGTCATTTCCTGTCACTTTTTGTTTCCTGTTCATTACGAATAGCTTTTCTTTTTTGAATGATTACGGATCGGACATTGCACGATTTTATTGATACGTTGCTTTTTTGTGAATGAGCCTAATGCTGCTGTGAGTTCAAGTGAATTTCTGTCCTCCATACCTTTAACTGATATCGACAATATTTTTTCATACCTTTATATTTTCAGAACTGGTAATCAAGTTCAATAGGAGAGATTTTCGTTATCTATTATCTTAGTCCCGCTTCTGAAGTTGTCCGTTTTTCGTCGGTCAAATGTCTAGCAGTGAATTTGAATGGCCCTGGCAGTATAGTTTCCCCCCATTCTTTACTCTTCAACCAAATGCGGAGACGCGACGCAAGCAACATGACGCCTGGTGTCAACTGGTGCTAGATTACTTTAAATCGAAAAATCAGTACACGGTTAGTGTGACAAGTATCCGTGATGCCTCCTGCCCCCTGTTTCATAACAAGGATATCCATCGAACCGCCAACGCAGAGCTGGTCAGTAGCGTTTTGGAAGAGTTACACAAGCGCGGGAATTTGGAGTGGATGGATAAGTAAGTCTTGTTTTTTTTCAATCGCTGACCTAGCTTTTACGCACACTGGTTGAGGTTATGGAAAATGTCGTGCATCCCATTTGCGGGGAAAAGGCATCGACCGGCAATAGTCAAGTGGATTGAGCGTCTGTTACCCTAAGAAGTTCATAAGTGCAAATTTCAGTTCCGCCGGTCACTTTGCCGATAATCGGCTGTTTGCTGCTATTCAGTTCGTTTCTGCACCTCACGTAACGAGACCTTATGTGATTCTGTCATTCTGATTTTCGGGGTTGTAGTTACCAGTTACTTTTGTGTGGTGAACCTTGACGGTTGTATAGAATGCCCAATTTTACTATACTTGCGCTAAGTATGTAAAGGGAAATGCCGTTTAAACTAATAATTCCCATGGTCACTTTGGTTTGCTGTGTTTGCACTGATGCCGACAGTTTTTTACGGAACGGTGCATGGTCTGCTGTCCACGTCCACCTTAATTTCGTCAATTAATGGAAATATCCTGCGGCTTTTTCACCTGGTTCGCTAAAAAGCGTACGTAGTCAATATACAGCTAGTCTCGATTATGACTCGAAGAGTGGTTTGTGATTCCGCACGTGAACACTTTGGTTACCTGTCTTCGCCTTAAATATTTTGTTTAGTGCTAACGTTACGTTTCGAATTCCCACTGATGATATCCGCTTTAAAGTGGTTCTGCTGTGACTGGAACGCACTTGGGTGCATATTGTAATTTCGCTTGAGGTTCATGAGATTCTCCTACCACGTTTTTACACCCACTAGAGAGAGGGCTTTAGGAAAACTGTTCTGCGTATATTGCTGTATGAAGTGCGGAGTAATTCACATCATAATGGACTTAGTGATTGAAGAACTGTATGCACAGCACGGGACTTATTGTCTCTGTTTAGTATATTCCCTAAACCAAAAGTGAATTTATTTAGATGTAAGGGATATTATAATTGCGACATCCGCAGTCACTCATTTTTGTATGAGAACACGTAAATAAAGACACTATTTTCAGTTCAGAATGACATTGTCGATTTCCATTATTCCGTTGATAAACCAGTGCGGGATTTCGTGCTAGTCCTTTTGAAAGGGACTAATGTTGTTAACTTAACTGCGAACTATTACGCTTGGTTGACCATGAAATCGTGACGGGGAGCCAGTAGTAGTTAGTCAGAAATGATTCTTTGTAAGTGAGCCGGACACTTTAGCAGAACCGAACAGTCATGGTGGACGTGTCGTCTTTGTCTGTTTGTTTACAACGTACGTTCGGATAGCGTTGTCTGTCCGGAAAGCTAGGCGTGGTGAGTTAGTTTCAACAATTTCTAGTTACATTTTTAACGACGGCCTATCCGAGTGGAATTTCTGGTGCATAAAAATGGATTTAATTGCAATTTTTCATTCTTTGTAGCAATTACCGGAGTGGCAGTATTTCGGTTATCTGCAAATCATCGTCAATCGTAGCCTTTTTGAAATTTTGGCTTCCAAAACATTACTTCTGATTTTCGAGCATTTTCTTATCGTTTTTTTTAAGCCAGGGGCCACGATGCCTCATAGAAAACCACTGTTACTAGTAGGGATTTTTGGTTGAGAGAAAGAGGAAGCAGTCTTCAGGATCGATCGTAACTCATCTTTTAATTATATTCTGCATCTCCTTAAAGATAATTTGCGGTTTTTGTGATCCACCCTCCTCCATCCCAACACACGCAAAGACGCGTGCACATAAATGCACACACGTACCGACACAAGTGCATTGTTTTCGTCCGAAACTTACTGATTTTGCTCATATTTCGATTACGCGATGCGACGTAGCTCTAAATTTGTGAGATTCGTGCTGGTCATGATTTGTATGAATATTCGCTCGATTCATGTAGGCTCACTTGATTTAACTCGTCATCATTTTTCAGGGATTGTTTTTACTGTACAAGTCTTTCCTCACGTGACAAAAAATGTTTATTCTGTATCAACTTAGTTTTAAGAAATCAGTAACAGAAATATTCGCGTCAAACACTAGATGCTCACGCTACGTGATTATACACACTGATGCACATCGCTGTTCATCCGTCCCATATAACATTTTGGTCATGGTTCACCAATCTGCAGTCTGTCAATCGTCTTTCCGAAAGTTCTTTTCTGGGATGAAAAGATGCAAGGGAAACTACGAAAAACAAGGGTTTCGTACTCTGATTGCACGCTTGTTACCTCCATCGTATTTATTGATTGCTCGTCGTACAACATATCCGCGACCGAAACCATCATTGTCTCTCTTTACTACACAGGTCGCACAAAAATGCTCGTTTGATCTGGCGAACTACAGAAGAGTGGGCTGATTTGATTGCCAAATGGGCACGTTCGACCGGTCACGGCAATTCAGTTTGCACACTCTACGAATTATGCGAAGGTGATGAGACTGAGCAACAACCGTTCCATGGCTTGGATCCGTCTCTGTTATTAGACGCTCTGAAACATCTACAGCGTAATGGAAAAGCTGAACTAATGGGAGAGGAAGGTGTGAAGTTCCTGTGCTTCTGATCAGACACTTTGATTTCATCAACATGAAGTTTTCCGGCGTGCCAATTCTTCCTCCTTTTCCCTGATAGGTTTGGAGTTCGATGCTTTCGTTTTTACAGCCTAAATTGTTGAATGCAACGCAAAAAACAATCGATTCTTTTCTAAATAGTTAATTGGCGATGCTTTACTTATCGCGTGTCTCTTCCGACATCACTTAGGTCTGTGAATCAAGCAGGCCGGTTGTCAGTCATTGCCTGTTTTTACGATCGAGTATACATTTTTCTGTCTGGCTCTCAACGCTGCGCCTCAGATTAATTTGCACCAATTACAGGGACACAGTTGCCATTCACTAACTGAATTAATGTGCGGCCCGATATCTTGATTTATTGTTTTTCCGTTTTATTTTCGTTAGGCGCAATTGTCTTGTAAACAGGTAAAGTCGGTGGATTTACTATGAAGTTAACTAGCTGTTTGTCGTTTTTCACAGAATAAATATTGAAATAGGACATGGATACTGGAGTTAGAATTATCTCTTCTTTTGTACTGTTATACGTCAGCGAGAGAAAAACAGACCACGTGGACAAACAATGCATTCATTTATCTACCGAGAAAATACCTGGCCGTCGACACGGTGATTGTCTCGTTTAGGATGAAACAATAAAAAAGCCCGTGTCCCGTCTTCAGGTATTCTGTCGACTCAGATTTGATGAGTTGCTCCCCAGTAAAGCGATATCTTACTCTGAGCACAATGAGGCAGTTTGACAATTCTACGCACGCACGCATGCATGCTTGGGCGCTTAAACAACGCACTCTCTTGCGTCGGTGTTTTTGTTGTGTCAGATTCTACTACAAGGTTGGTGTGTTCTGTCACACGGAACTAATGAATCCATAGGTATCCAATTCCGTCAGCACCGAGTCGTCAGTATTCTGGGCATTAGATTCCTTCTCTCCGGTCACCATCTTTAAGGTGAACTCAAGAAAGAATCGATGGACCAATGGATGAGAAGGCTGGAGCGGAAGATCACATACAAATTCGATAGGTGCATGACTAATTGGGAGGAACAACGAAAAATGAGCTTTTTAGATAAGTATATCATTTGTGGCCAGACTGATGCATGCAATGATACGTTCCCTCCACTCCAACGCTATCGGATATTCATCACGATTTATGAATCTTTCTTGGGTGGGTGGTAGCCGGTTGCCCAAAGTGAACACTTGACCAAATGGTCTAACTGGCAAAGAAGCAGGACGATCTGCGGGGTCATGTAGCCCACTGAAAACTGATGGTAACTGATTGCTCAGTTCATACGCCCTTCGGCTGAGGCTAAGCATTCTGGGTGGCCTGTATACCTCTCTTACACCGGCGTCGATGAGCATAGAGCCATAAAATTCGTACGTCACTCGTGGTTGGTTTGGACTCAAGATTTGGCTATCTCTCCTAGACAGATTACCAAAATTCAGTCAACCCGACGGAAAGCTTCGGGTATTTGCTTTCCTCCTCTCACTTTTGTGAGAGCACTTCGGTCATGAGAAGGCAGTGTACAAAACGTCCTTGTGAAGGACTATTTGAGATATAGTTCATTTAGAAGCATTTTGCTAGGCGTTTGTGGCGAGTAGCTGACACGAAGCCTGAGAATTGTACTTCCGATCATGCTGAGGCAATTAAAATCTCCACGAAGTTCGCGTTATCAACGCAAGAGGAGACTGTGCATGGAGGCAGAGTTGTTTCAATAATTTGCGTGATTGGGAAGAAATACCGTTTTTGATTTCCTTCCTGTCATCGTTAAGAGGAATTGGCGAGTTGCTTAGTCCAAAAACCCAGAATATTTCCTATTGGGACATATTGGGACAGAAATATCCGTAAGTAAGGGAATAACGAATATCGAAATTCGTTTGTTTGCCGTTTCATCGTCAAAGTTCTCAGGAATTGGACGAAGTGGATATTCGGAGAAGTTTGGTTCAAATTCGACTTATCTCTGGAAAACTTGCAACGTCAGTTATTAGCAACATCCATTAGCTCTATTTAGCAGGTGACGCTGGATTTGCATCGAAGCCATCGTCCGTCGATCCGGGGAGGTGTCATCTGATCATCTTTGGAATTTCTTTGTATACCAAACTAACTTTCCGTAAATAAGTCAGATCAGGTGTCGATCTAAACTGCTAGCAGAATACTATCTGATTTCGCTCTGGAAATTGATATGTAGAAATGCATACATTGAGCCGATAACTAAATTTGTTGCATTGAAATGTCCACAGTACAACGCTGATCAACTTTTCTATGATTACTGACTGATTTATCGCTTACAAGCTGCCTGTTTTTGATGACAGACTGCCACCGTGAACCGTGATGTAAGAAGCTTGTCCAGAATAGAGGTTAATGCTTAAATAAGAACTATAATGTTGCGCCTTCCGAAAGTGGGTTGACGGTAATGATCGATAGACCGGTTGATGGTGCCTCTTAAGGAATTATTGGTGGATAGGAAAATTGTGTAGGGACTAGCCTTAAAACCATTCAAACCAATGGTTTTTAGTGGTTTTTGTTTACGGGCATCTACTATGCTACGAATAATCTCATTGATATGTTTAAGCTAAGGCGGTTCTGAAGCGGATAAATCTCTAAAACTAGTTGGACGAATCAGGAGGGAATCGCACACTGGGATTAAGGTCAAATTTATCTGCCGTCACTCTTAATTTGGTGTTTTGTCAGGAATTCAACTGTCTGAAACCGGTATACGTTACAAAATGGAAGTAGCAAGGGGGCAGATCAGCCAGTGGAATGTGAATGTTGTATCACGTTGTGGATGGATGCTGTACGGTATTCCATATTGCTCAGTCTAGTGAGTGAAAGACTATCACTTTATAAGGACTAGGAGAACTTAACGATCCGGTTGTGTAACAGTGAAGATTTATTTCAAAGGGATAAAGGAATTTGTGAGCTCAGTGGTTAGTAGAACACTTTTAGGCGTACATTTTGGAGATCGCTTTGAGAAACTGGATGTGTCTAGCCTTATGAATTTGGGAAGTTGAGGTTCACAAAGCGATTATGTGCCAAGACTAATGAAAATTACAGCTTAGAGTTATTTTCGAACGGTCGAAAAAATCATAGACTGAGGATTATTATTGCGTTGAGATGAATATAGGAAGAGATGCACTACGAGAATTTTAGTAGACTCAAGTGGGAATTAGCGAGCAAAAATTAGCTGGATGTCGAAAAGGTCCCACGAATTTACTAGTCAGAGGGGTCGTAGATGAAATACTGCTATAGTCAAGGTACCTGTCAGAATCGGGTGTGCGGATGGTAGGCACGTCATTAATTTTCTAGGAAAGTCAATGGGAAAGAGGAGCATCTGGGAGTTTTCTAAAATGATTTCAAAATTCGCAAATCGCGCGAGAACCTGGGACTTATAGCCAATAAAAATCCACCACTCAGTGCCAGTTTATGTTCATTAAAAAGTGTGAGAATTTTGTGTGCATCAAAAGTAGCGTAACAATAGGCGTAACGTTCTTTGGCTCTTTGTGTGACCAGTGCACATCCGTTCCCGGTTTGCACAAAGTTGTGCTGAGAAGCAGGAGCGACTGAGAAGCACCAGCAGCGAAGGGCTTCAAGCGAACATGATTGTATCCGTGGTTAAACCAGTTGGTTGATTCTAGTTTTCCCTGTTGGGAAAAATGCGAAATAAAAGGATTTACTGTTTGCGAATTGGTGCTGTCGTAGGCAAAGACGGAGGTGGAAACGTCGCAAGTGAAGCAGTCTTCCCAAGAACAGAATGCCAGTGAGTAGCGAAGGTAGTCACTACTTACTGATTTGTAACACCAGAATTATAAAAGGTTTTGGGGGTCAAGGCTGGTGAGATGGTTAATTAACACTGTTCCAGTAAGCCGCGGGGAGGGCGAGGGAAAAAAAATTATTTAAGATGATGGAGAGAAACAAGGATAGGACTGGGCGTATGGGTGCGATGGACGTATCGATCGGTATGCTTGTGAAGCGGTCACCATAAATTGTTGACCATAGAGAGTTGTTCGGTTTCGCTCCTCCCCGTGACTAACACAATGATCGCTACACTGAGACTGGATCTTGACATGGCGTGACGACTTGGAAACCCCATGAACCAAAGATCTATGAAGCATGGCTTATTTTAAGCGGTAGATTTAATTGTGCTTGGGACATCAGTGAGTGGAGATCTAACAATGCTATCTCTTGGTCCTTCATGTTAGTTGGTCGGAAAAATCTGGGGAAGGATAGCAGGTTCAAACCCATCGGCTTCCACTCAACAACGCCTCAAGACCAGGTTCTTGTAAGGACTAGAAGCTTTGATTGAGAACCCTAGGCATTCTACTTAGCTGCCGAACTGCTTGACAATATTTGGTTATCATTTCTAACAAATTCCACGCTAAATTGATTGTCGTGCAGTTTAATCAGGGCCACATTGTGGAGGAGGTTGGCAAAGTAGATGAGTTTTGTTAGTTGAACAACCGCATTTCAAAGTTCAATTCAGTTTGGACAGCCACTAACCTTGCAACAATCTGCTCTGGTTGTGGTTGATACCTTGCAGCATCATCTCGTCAAACAGAAAAAAGAAAGGGGAATAACAAGTGATCGACTTCACAATAGTAAGTTGAAGAACTATACAGAAGAAGAAAGGTTTCGAATGCAAGAACGCCACTGACTGCTGCACCGAGGCAGATCACATTGTCCGCAACCGTTGCTTCGGGGAATCTAGTGGACCCCAACCCGGTGGTCTAACTGCACTAACACAACCAAGTCCACTGGTTAAAGTTTTCACACTTCTTATGCCATCGACTGGCCACCCCGAACCGTCCTCCAAAGATTGCCTGCAACGAAGGATAAAACAACTAGAAAGTCGTTTCGTGCACATGCGCTAAGTGTGTCCATACCACCTTGATCCTTTCTGATACACTGTCTGTTCTAAAGAATGGACCCCAAGGCCCAGCACCTTACGCCTAACTTCTGAGTTACTCGCAAAGTTCTCCCACCAACTCCTACCGATACCACGAAGCCATGTTTCGGAGCCGCAGCACAGTACCGACCTCATTGCTATTGCGTATCATCGATCTTTGATCGACAACCCGGTGTTACGTCGATCCCACAGATGCCTCAAACTAGAAAATATCAATCGGGTCTTCTATATGCATTAAGATGATTATGCGACCGCTAGGTGAGATACAACTATCCAAGTGTCCACCTCACCCAATTGTTCCCATGCAAGAACAGGGTTCGGGTTTGAACCAATACAGCAAAGCAACGGTATTTTACACTTCGCTTATCAGACATACCTACATTCTCGTTCAGATGGTCGAGAAAAATTTGCAACTTGCTGGTCCACCTATTCTTAATGAGACAGGTATCTGTCTGAGCAAATATTGGTGCCAATATTCTCACGTGAGGATAGGTTTGTCTCCATAGCCGTCTCAGTGATAAAGTTAAAAATGAAAGATGAAGGGGGGCATACTTGACGAACTCGGGTGAAACAACGCCATGAGTACGAAATCGGCTGTAGTTGTTAGCATGCAGAGATTGGGTAAGTGAAATGAAAGACATTGCCAAAGAAATACGCGATCGACTGAGTCGAGAGCCCCTTTCAAATCAGGAAAAGTAGGAATCTTGGGCCTATGGAATATGCGCCTCTGTTCTAAGATTAGTCGCAAAGTGAACATTTAGTCCATTCAACTCACCGGGATGGAAACCAGCTTGATTCCCACTCATACACCTTTCGCGATTACTAGATAATCAGCGGAGAATAATACCCAAGAGTAGTTTGGATGCCATGCAGACAAAAATAATTCCTCCCCAGTTTTTACATGACGATCTACTACCTTGCTTTTAAATCTGCGCAACCACCGATTCACATCGGTCCTTTGGCGTTTGATCCTTCCCCAGATTGATCCAAAGAGTTTTGTTGACGTTGATATTAGCATTTGGCCACCATCCTTGAAGGAGAACTGTCTCCTTGATCATTACCATTTCCGATGGAGCCGGTATCTATCAACATTGGTTCCCTTGCGTGCACAAGTAGAGTAGCCACTGTGGTCATGAGCCAAGTAAACTGCTCCCTAAAGTCTTCTGCTCAATGCTCCAGTCGACTCTCCTGAGAGTGAGTGTGCCAATGGATTTTTTATCCCTTACGCTCGGTTTTTGTGGGCCGGTATTCCTAATCAGTCGGTGTAGGTGACGACTATTTTCGATAGCCGCAGCTTTTTCCATTTCCCTACATTTTCCTACCCACCATGGATCCCGGCCATTTCTCAGACTCCTGGAAACTTGACGTTTCGGGGGCCTACGTGTCTTATTGTATGTTGCATCCGGGTGGACGGATATGCGAGCATCTAAAAGATCAACTGAAGTCTAGGAAATACGTCGTTTCTTAGGTTTGTGTGGCAAGGGGTGCAGTGTTTCTTTCATCTGTTCGCGGCATTCACTACCTTTCCGACTGGAACTGTAGTCCAGAACCAGCTGTGTGGGATGTGTGGTTTTCGTGCAGACGTGACCACAGACTGGACGCGAAAAAACGACCTCGGACCAAATTATGATCTGAGTCCATAGGTGTGAACCAGAATGATCGGCAATCTTTGATTGACCCACACCACTGCTGACCGATGACGATGTAATCAATCTGAGTCCAATGCCTTGATGGCGAAGGTGCGGCGTCAGTTGAACTGATATCGCATTTTATGACAAAAGTTGGTGTTCGCCAGAAACGGTGTGGTCAGAACGAACCTGGATGAGATCGTTTTCGGTGCGATCGGATGGTACAAAAAATCGCACTCCAATGTGCGGTTCCATCTCTTAATTGGCCTGGTATAGCATTAAAATCATTAGCAACGACCACAACGTCTGTTGAACCTACGTTGCTGGGTAACCGAAATAACTCTCTGTAGAATTCGTCTTTCGCCTCAGGGTAGCTACAGTCAGTGGGAGATACACAGATACGCCAGAAAAATAACGACGCTTTAGTTGATAACTATTGGCACACTGAACCGTTCAACTGAACTGCGCAACCGAACTGCTGTTGATTCAAATCCAGTCTAATAGTGCAAATTCCACTCGCATGCTCAGAGCGATTCCAACGCCAGCCTGACCTCGAGGGCTGGAAGGCGGATCATCAGACCCGCGAAGAGTGAAATGGGAGAATAAGGTTGCATCCAGCCTGTGAAGAGTGATTGAGGAAGTGCTATCCTGTAAGCAGGTTTCGGAGACATACATGTCTTAGAAGTTTAAAGATTTCCATCTATGGCAGCTTGTTGCTTTATTTGATTGAGCTTGGGGACATTGAAGGCATCTAGGTGAATTGAAGCAATGCCTGAAAACTGTTTCTTCCGCTTCTAATGCTGCCATCAAATGCATCCATCGAACCGCATTGAAAGGACGGAAATTAGAAAGCTTCCCTGTGGAAAGGTTGCTTTAGGTTTTCGGGCCGTCGATACTTCTCGGCTGTCCACACCGCAGTAGAGATTATTCTTTGGGAACCCTAACCGGAGCCTTTAACTGAAAACTCTTACCCACAAGGCAATGGGGCGTCAATCCAGTACTGCATATCGCAGCAGGCGCATGCCTATCATCATCCACCCTGCTCGAGGCAACGGACAGCGGGGTCCTGATTATCCTGGGCTACAACTGATGCAGTGTAGAACTTTTGGGCGAACACTGCTAAGGATTCCAGCACTAAGGAGAAGAATGATTAGGGTTCTCAGCCAGTCTTTGGTTTTAACGGGAACCTGTCCGCAGAGCAGCGGGGAGTGGTGAGTGGAAGCCAATCTAATGGGATCAATTATTCATCCACTCAATTTCCCGACTGAGTTATTAGCTCATATCGACCCCAAACATAGAGTAACGAGATTATTTTGTCGGGCCTCTACCCACTAACCTTTCAGACATGATTGGATCTTCGGCTTGAGATAAGCCATCCTGTATAGCTCGGTGGGTCATGGAGAATGCATGACATCACATCACGCCAAGGTGCAGTATCTTTGTGACAGCATTACACAGTGGCCCAACATGGCATAGAGGGTGTTTGTACATAAAGAAGGTTCGATCGACACTTACCAATATGAGGCGTCGTTACCACTGATATGACATTCGCTTGTCGATCGGGGGGGGGGGCGAATTTGCACAGCAGTAATAAGATCGATCTTGGTATGCCTCTTACAAATACTGCCATCGAGAGCAGATGTGCGAAGCGTTTCGGTGTTTAACATTATTGTTCCATAAGTTATTATTAATATTACTATTAGTGTTGTTATTATAATTATTTTTAGTATTAGTCATGATAGGTATGGTGGGAGAACTTTCCAGGAACAGTTTAGGTGTAGGGTTTGGGGTATTGTAAATTAATATTTTAAATAGGTACTGAGTTTGATGTAAGATGGTTGGAATTTGTTATACACGTCCACTGATCGGCTCTTTCGGTAAACACTGATGATAGCTAGGAAATGAGTCAAGATGGTCAGTCTACGATCTGGCGGAAGGATGTGGAAACAAAAGCTTTCCTTAGTGGCCCGAGTTACTGGGTTAGGGTCCACGACATCCTCCAACGCGGTGGTTCGATATTCATGGGACACGGCTGAATGCTGTTGGAAGCCGGGCTCTTGCTTCCAAAATATTTTTGCTTGTTTATAACTTTTCTGATTTTTTTATTGTGGATTTTGTTTCATTATTATTCGATGCCATGTAGCACCAAAAGCCAGGGCATGTTCGTGCAAGATTACTGATTATACCAACTGCACTCAACTAGGATTCTGTTGTATATGAATGAAGAAACAAAAAATTCTTGGGGTAGATATGTTCGGTTTCGCTTTTTAAGGACTATTTTCGACTAACGGATGCAAATATTTTCATCGTAATGGTTCATGAAGGGTTTCGCCACCCACACACGTTCCTAATGACTCAAATCAGACTCCAAATTACTATGCATTTGTAAAAAGCACAATGTTCTCGAGATAACAAATTGACGTTTCGTCTAACATGGACTACCGGTTGAAACAGCTTTTCCAAAGATCGTAACGTGAAAATGGAATCGTCGGTTCAGTTTTGCTTTTACAGATGCTGGTGTTTTTGATAAACATTTTCATTTTAGCCCTATACATGACATATCGTTTTTTCTATCCACTCTCCGTATCATTCGGATCTGATATTTGAAACGCGTTTGCTATCTCGCTGGAAAAGTGGTCAACTGCATATTGCAACGTTGTTAACAAAAATAAATTTAAAGATTTTGTGGCCAACAAACCGTTTGCTATCTACCGCTAATTGCCGTCTGCGTGTAACACTTCCGCAGTTTTTCAGCCAGTAATCAACTAATTTTTTTCATGAGGCTCAACTTGCTCGCATTTCTACGTATTGAAACATCCTTGTTTCCCACCTAGTGGGTTTGCACTCAGAACTCCTGATAAAAAGCGATTTTTTAAGATTACTTCAACCAGTAACATCCGCGAACGGTTTCCTCTCATGGGAAGGGACCAATAGGTAGAGCTGAAAAGACCTGCAGATCCACATACGAATTGAAATAGAGTATCTTAATTAAAACTCAGCAGTTTGAAATTTATGCAGCTCACTATGTCACAGTGAATCTGATTCACTGATTGTGTTCGGTTTTTTGTTTCAAACCCCGCGAAATCCAATCTCTATCTAGTCGGCACATCAATCTAAAAAAAATTAATCTTGTTCAGTTAGAATTCAATTCTTTATACGGTTTTGCAGCACATACGTACAATGAACTTTAAGACTCAATACTTTCCACGTTTTGAGAAATTCCGAGAAAATATGGATAACCGCAGCTCATCTTGGTTGAATTCCTGTTCTCTTATGTGTGACAGGCGTATCGCTACCATAAACCACGGAAAACACTTGTGCTTTGGTTTAGTCTTGATTGGGGATTTTCATCGATAGTGCCCGGGTATTGCTTTGGTTGTTGGGATCCAAAAAATAGTCTAAGAAACAAGATTTTAAGCTGATCAGTTTAGGATACGTGAATCGTGTTGTATATTTCCTTGGGTATAACCCTACAAATTGCATTAGTGTCCGACACCAAAAATAAGAAGGCCACAAGTTTAGGGATTTGGATCATGAAGGTTTTTTAGACAGTAGAATTCATTTACGATCACGTGTTGTGATTAGGAACTGAGATGCAGATCTTGATAGTCCCTAGATAACATGTGGTCTTGACTGTGAGCAAAAACCTTTCCTTCACATAGCTTTTGATAACGTTGTTAATTTTACCCTTAGTAGTTCACTTTTCGATGTTTTATCTTTTGTTTTAAGCAGCAACTAGGAGAATCAATAAAAATTAGTGTCGGAGGGATGCAACTTAAAATAGATCCACGCCGCGATTTCAATCCTGTTCCCAAAATATATGCCTAAGTTCGAAATGGTTATATAACTGTTTGCTTTGGGATCAGAACCGGTCCAAATACTCTTCGAAATCTTGGCCTCAGTTGACCAGAAGATGGTACATGCTGAGGGTTCAGTTATTCAAGCAATTTCCAGTTCACCAAAACTGTTCACTCTCCAGGTGGTTGAATACGATTATAACTAACTCTTGTACAATCACTTGGACTTGGTAGTAACTCTTCCAAAGCTGAATAGTTTTCCAAAGAAAAGCGCCGATAAATGGAACAACGACCTTCAAGAAAACAAATCCGTGGATGGCAAATTTGGAATCAGGAGATCAAAGACAGGCCATAAGTGCAATGTGAGTACAAGCAGTCGTTTATATTGTACTAACGCAACTCATGTAACCAAACAGGACGAATTTAAAGGATTTTCTAGAGCTAACCTCGAAAGAAGAATGACGAAAATCCATACATTATTCTCTGTTCTTGGAGAATCAGGCAGTATACAAAATTAATTAAATTGCCAATTCTACTACTTTGTGAAGGAATGGTGGCTAAATACGGTTTTGACGTTTGGTGCCTCTAGTTGTGAATTGTGCGCTTGAATTTACTTGAACTTTTGGGCTGATCTGCTTCGTGAAGTCATTTGTTCCAATAGGATCTACAGATTATTTAGTTGTTTGGTCCGCTTTATAAACGGCAATTCAGGAACAGATTATCTCGACAGATGTTTGTTTAGTGTCTATTGTAGGCACCCAGAGATTTTAGAAGCCTACGGTTTGGGAAGAAACCAAGCGAAACTTGATACTCAGTCGATCAACTTGGAAAGGCGGGGGTGGTGTGGAGGCGGACCATGAAGAACGGTTGTCATTGTCTAAGAACCTTTAGGCCCATATATATTTAGGGGATAAAAAATATAAAAATTTAGATAGATTATTTCTACGGCTGTTTGGTTATCTTCTTCGGATTGCATTCAGTCTTTTCTGCCCCAAAAATACAGTTTTCAATAAGAATAGTAATATTAATAAACATAATCACAAAGTAATAATAACAGTAACAGAAGAATCCACAGTATTTCGTTACGCCCGTTAGTTCATATAGGGTATAGATGCAACATTTTGCAAATGTGAAACAGATCATTTTGGTTGTCTGTAACGGGGAACGGTGGAGAGTGGAGCTTAAAGTTTTCGGTTAACAGTTAAAAACGTCTGAACGCAACCGGTCTAATATTTATTAACCACTCTTGGCTTTCTCATGTGTGTGAGGAATACTATCATGCTGAATAGCGCAATTCTTGAAGGCCATGCATAGGCAAAATTATTCGTTCTACTCGGAATCGTTGGCTGCAAACACAACTAAGAACATAAGATTGTGGTATTTTTAACCTTTTGATCGGATGGGAAACCTATTTTGAGAAAGGGTAATTAAAATTTTGATGCTAAAATAGGGCTGACTCGTGTTCCTTTTATCTGATGGTGTTGAGCTGAACGGATCGATGATCAGCTTACCTGTTTGACTAAATCAAATGGAATCATTTCCCGAGAAGTCAAAAGCCGAAAAACCCGTGCAGAATTCAAGCCCTTTTATCCGCCCATATGCATTCTCGTGCGCGATCAGTCAACTAATGAGGCTAATTGGTTACGAGAGTTACTCTCTGCTCCACGTTTCTCCCAACCACCCAAATACGCATCAGACAGTTTTTCGTTTTATCATTTCATTGTGCACTTTGTCACTCGTCCAATATGCCGCTAATGAGGACTAATTTATGGGCACAAGTGTATACAAGATCTAATTGCCTTGCATTGGCTAGTTACACGAAGCTTTGCACTATGAGGTTTGGGTGACAGCTTGCCGAAAAATGCATACTATTCCCTCGACTCCGTTATTTTCTTCCCCATAATGATTGGGACTACTTTGAATAACCTCAGACTATCCAGTTGGGGTAGTAAACACACGGAATCAAGTGAAGCATTTTTAAAATTTTCCTATCCATAATTCAAGTAGCTTGTTTAATCCGACTATTATAAATCATCTTCAACCGCCGTAGTTTCAGGTAAAGCCATTCATTACATACTGTTACTTAAACATGCATTTATTTTCACTGTTTACATTGCTGATCCCAAAGTTGCTGCTCTGTTTCAGCGCAAACCTTTCACGCGTGACATCATCTTGATTGAACAGTTACAAACGCTATATTATAGCGTTCATCCAGAGAATATCATTGCCTATTTCACACGCGTTTTATGCTTAGGCAAGTATGGTGCTGTTTCTGAAACCTCATGACCCAAAACACTACACTGAGTAATAAAACTAGTGATAAAAATTTCATTACTTCTACTGCCGCTGTTGCTTCTGCTCCTACGTGAAGCTGAATTTGTGATTGTGTTGAAATCGTGCCATATGCTGACCTGTTGGTTGCAGCCACTCCGTGGCAAATCTAATCCGAATTGTCTCACCGCCATAGTATCTTTTCAGTTTCTTTGTACCAACTCGTTGATTTTATCCATCCGAGTCAGTCCATCACACATGTGCATATCAAATTAGCTTCATAGATTTGCTTACAATGAACCTCATCTCATCAGACACCAGTTGCGTTGTCACTTGTTACACACATCATATTTTACTCGAAGCAATATTACTCTTTCCCAGGCTCCGGAAAACGGTCGATGGTCCGAGGCAACAAACAAATTGAGCGGTTATGTATTAATCCCTTGGGTCGTTAAAGCTTCATGCAGAACGGGGTTTGTTTCTCCAGAACGGCCATCGGCTGACAAAATTCAAAACCCAACAACTCCTGTTATCGATTACGATTAACGCAAAATTTTCTAAGTACGTGATACGTTTCCACACATAATGCGATAGAAATAAGTGCAAAATAAATCAAACGAGTCGACCACATACTGTACCGTTGAAGAAGCAATGCCATGGTGAACCGTTGGGGAAATAATATAGTTAAATACCAAAAAGTTAACAAAATTTCAAATTACGACAGAACTTTAACAATGAAAAAAGGAGAATGTTCACGGATACGGGTTTCGTTTGCTGGCATCTCATACGAGAAGCCTATGATAGCGGTACAGTTTACACTGATTTTCTGTTTCATATCTGCTATTGGCTGCTACGCTGGTAAGGTGTTGCAAGATGGATCAAAATTAGAATCTGTCCTCGAAAGGTAAGGACTACCAAAGCGACAACTGAAAATGAAATGTACCTCAGGTGAGACTAGAAAATTACTTAAAGTTAGGCCCATCTTGTAGCAGAAAAGGAGCAAACTTACAGAGCAAAATGGGCAAGAACGTCGAAAAGATTAGCAGAAATGATCGCCAGCAAATAAGGTTTATGCTTTCAAGGACTTAAATTTGTAAATATCGGAAGCGAAAGAGGCCGAATCAAAAACTAGACAAAATATCAGTCTTCTTATCTCATCGGTCATCGCTGCTAGACGTCTAAAATATTCTTTTTATCTCTGAGCTCGAGGAAAATTAAAGTCATATCTAGTGATTCAAATATCGCATTGGGATGACAAAAAGCGCCGGGAAAGTTGAAGATGTTTTACCTATCTACGGGAGAAGTCTTCGCCGAGCAACTGGAGAGAAGCCTCAGGCAAAAATGTATAATTCCAGGTACTTCCTATCACGTCACTATGTTGCAATATATATATATATTTATGTAATGTACTAGAGCTGTAAAAGTTCATACTTGATTCGGGGCTTCTTTCCAGTCATCATAAAACAGTGTTTCTAATTGATATTTTCATTCCAATAGTCTGTTCTTCGGTGTTTCTGGGTGAACGCATCAGCTGATTGCTTATTAAACGTCTTAAACTAATCCACACTCTCCTTTTTTCCACATTCACGCCCACGTCCACCCAGACAGCAGCTCATCCTCACCGGATCCGAGTGTTCATTGGAACAGTTAAAGAGATTTACCTTACCCGTAAGTCCTCGTTTGCAAGCATGTTTTCCTGTTCAAATTTAAGACTGATTGAACTTCTTTGTTTTTCCTTCTCTCTCTGACACGGGAAGTGGATTTGCGTCCAGCGAATGTAGAAAGAGACTCGTTATGACCACCATTTTCCATGTTTTGAATTCTCCGCGCTCCGCAGAATTGACGTTTCACATGAAGAAAGTACACTAAAACCTACACACCATATGTTACCCGTCTTTGTGACTCTAACCCTAAAATTACTTATGCAGTCTTGAGACAAATGCGAAGAGCCTTCGAGTTGTTGGGTGCAACCAAAATGGTATCTTATGCAGCAAGCATCGTCGGATCAAGCAAATTCACTTCCTTCGACAGAATGCCCGCTCCTGAAATGAGATTTGAGCGTTAATCTACTAATGCAGGCCGGAAGACGACTTTGTTCAGTTAAAGGGAATACTAACTGAGGTTGCTCTCTAAGGAAAAGAGCTTATCTTCGTCAGATTTATCATACTACACTAGTTGAGCACTCAATTTACGGCCCACAAAACTATGTTCTTGTATGAGAACCACATACACACACAGAGAGAGGCAAATACCTCCTAAACAACTAAGTTAACATTGGGGTGTACGGGGCTCACCAAAGAGGTGTTATGTTAATAAAATCGACATTAAGCTACAAGAATCGGATAAAGTAAAATGGTGGCATCAGAGTTTTCTCAGATGTGACGCAGTGCAATTAAGGTTGGAAATAGAAAACTCCGCATGTCCCGATAGATCAAGCTTCTTGGATAGGTTAGTGCACCTATTCTTTGGGTAACATCAAACAGTCGTTTTTTTCGACAACTATCGTCGAAGACTGTCTGTACACATAGTATTTTTAAAGCTGAGCTGTCCGCCGCCAGGCCTGGCAAATTTACTTACACGACTTACATTCATATTAATTTTAAGTAGTGTTTCACGTACTGAAAATTAGGACCTGAGCGTCTCTTTGGAGCTGACTGACTTAGCGTGCTGCAACACTCTAATTTGCTGAGTAGTTTGCAATGCAGAGCTTTGAAGAAATTATTTAGTGAGCATGTTTTAACGTCCTTTTGACCAAAGAATGGAAAGCTTATCTTACACACAACTCACAGATGTATGGTGATTGGCATGCGGCTGCCAATAATTGACCGCAGATACCAACGTAGTGAAGCGGAAAAGATTCCTTATCAGGTTGTGCAAGTTTACAAAATCCTGAAAAGCTTTAGATTCTTGTATGGTTACTGACTTTAAATGACTTTGGCTATGCTCTCAAATGCCAAACACCTCATGCGATTTCTTTTGAGGAAATATTCTTCCGGTGCATGTTCTTCTCAGAACGAAAGTGAATTTCCGATGTCGTTCACGAGATTGATCGAGCCTTTGTAGTCACTCTTGAGAGATGGCTGAAATCTGACTGCATATCACCTGCGGCCGGAGTATAAAGCATTTGGCTCTATGCTCACGGATGTCTATGGCTCCCAGTTGGTAAAAAGATTCTCAAATCATCCTACTGCTTTGGAGGTTAGACTCTTTTGACAAATTCTGTAGGTAGGACCATTCTACTTTGCCCTGAGCCATCGTGCATTATCAAGGCCACGAAAAATACGGAGAAAAATCGGTTATGAGGGTGTGAAGTATGCATGAGTTAGCCTGTTAATCTCTAATGTTTCTATTTATTTTGTTCCACTGTTGTTCTCTTTCTTCATGATTCCGATTAGACTTGATATATACTCAGATTTGTGCATATATGGATACACATTCAGATAATTTCCCTAACGGGCAAGTCTCCTTTGATATTCTATGATTTCGGTTGCCCTCTTGAAGCACCACGTAATCACAAGCATAGTGAAGAGTGGATAATCTGTATAAAAATGAGTAAGATACTAGTTGAAGCTATTGCTTCGTTAAGGGGAAGATTAGAATGGGAGGATTTATGGGCTGACAGAATTGTTTCGAACGACATAATATCTTCAGTTATCCTCGGAGAAAAGTTTTTGGATCCGAAGCCTAGTCGAACCACTCTATTGGGTTAGGTTTTACAAATTTATCTGATACCAAGCACGAACTACTTTAACCCATCTCCTGAGTTCCAGCTCCTCGGAAATTCAGGTACACCAAGACGTTTAATCTGTGAATGCGCATATCATATACATCAAACAATCCAATCGAACATGTTGCTTCTTCTTAATACTAAACCACAAACTGAAGAACTCAGAAAATCCACTTCCCTAGGTCAAGAAACAAATTCCTCCAACACGTGCATTATTCTACTAGTTATTATTTGGAGAGTGTAAACTCGGATTGCTGGGTTGTTTTTCTCCAGGTATTTCTTCATATTGATTGCTCCCTAGTAGGTGAACATCACAGAACATTATTGTATGGACTAAGGATCGTGTATATCCACGGCCTGTGGCGGATAGTTCTACCTTCGGATCAGTTGTAACTAGCATTGGACGGCGAATTCCCATTTGGGACTCTGAAAGAATAAACTGCCTGCGATTTTTAAGAGATGTAGTTCTGCTTGTTTAACGAATTTGGTCAGTATTTCAAAACAAAAACAAAAGATGGGACCGAAAAACTTCGGGAATGGCGGCATGTGGTCTGAATGAGTAATCGTCAACACATAAGGGCTTGCTCCGAATTGCTTCCGCTAAGCATAGCATTTAGCAATGACATCCGCATCCGACTACGATGGGATTGGTATATGTAGTATTCTGTCGGTAACCGACTTGTGAAAGCTTTCATGAAGGGGTGCCCAGTACATCACAGTGACTTGATTACCAAATCACCTGGTTGTTGCTACTACAGACTGCGTTACTGCGCTTTTTGCGGTACGTTGATCTTGGGACATAGACTGCAAACTGTAAGTGTCCACTTACGTTTTTCCTATATTAGGACGCTCGGAACTTTCCACAAACCCAGCGAAACACATGTACATTCTCATTTCAGATCTGTTGTTCCTCCTAGATCTTAGCAGATCTTAGCACCACATTCTTTGTTTCTTATTTTACCTTCACATTTCGTCATAACCTTTGCTTAGATGCTACTTCCGTTTTATTAACTAAGTGGGAAAAAACCCTTCCTACTTAGAGAGCAATGAGTTGGGGAGTTTTAGTTTGTTTTTGATAACTTCATTACTAGTCTTAAAATGGAGCGAGCATAAGCACTACCTCATGGATTTGGTTGAACAGCGAACGTGAATATAGGAATTACGATCACACTGGGGTACCTACATCTGCCATAGGATTTCTATTTAAATACATGCAAATAAATTTGGCAGTTTCATTAGCTTATTCCTGTGTCATACTTTTAAATTAACGAAAACCGTATCTTTAAGAGTATCTGGGGCCGCTTGAATCCACTCCGTAGCAAAATACAGGTTCTGTTTAAAAGAAAAAGAGACGAGATGAGGCTCGTATTACATGCTAAAATGTGGCGGACTAATAATTCGGTCAGTTCGCCTACTTTAAACGGGGTAGATTCCTCTTTATTTTGCAGCTGTTGTCCACATTAATTTTGGATGCCAAATTTTAAGTAAGAACGTAGTGCGCAAGAAGCAGCTACTGGTATCGGTTGGTCCCGGATTATGCGTTCTGTTTTTAAGATCACAATAATCACTATCGGTGCTTGCCGAAAACCTTGTCAATAATGAATCATTTCGTCTGACTGGTGACTCCCACGAACGACAGTACTGTGAAAATTGAGAAACTGAGATGTCCGATGTTCCATGCGAATCAAGACAATCGATCAGGACGAGTGACGATATGCTAAATTACGTGATGGTGATGATGCAAATGACGATACCCTACCATTGGAACATGAGCACAACTACTCGGAATAACAGTGAAATGAAAATCCGGGTTGTCCTTTTTTGACAGTGCTTATATGAAGGTGACCTTTCTTACACTTTTTCATCTAGGATGTTTGTTTGCAGATTAAAAAGATATAGATTTGACCGACATTTGAGAAGTCTTCGAACTCGGCGGAACTCGAACAAACGTTTGGTCGCAACCTACGCATTTTCGACCCCCTGTGCTCTACCAGTCGAGCTATTTGGTCACACCGAACGGTGTTCTGTCATTGGTTTTCAAGTGAAATGTCCAAACTCCGGTCGGCGTCCCCTCGTACCTCAGCCGGTAAAGCACAGGCGGTACGAATTACGTGGGTTGCGTCTATGCATGGTTCAAATCCTGCCTAGTTCGAAGACTTCTCATAGTCGGACCAATTAGACATTTTCTCATATATTTCTTCCATGAATGTAACCGATTGTTCGAATTTGAGGTCACGATGTAGATGCGATGGTTTGATTTAGATTTGTAAATCATTGGTCTTTTAAACTGCTGAGAGTGTGACAGTGAACCTAATAGCTACCGAACGCACTTTTCATAGGTCCTATGGATACAAAGCCGCTCCTATAATCTCACATTTGATCTTGTTTACCGCATGCTGTGTAGTATTCTTCATTTGAAAGGTCGAGTTTATGGTTTTATAGGTGTGTTCATTTGCAGGATAGCTCGTACAAACCAACTAAAAATGTAGTTTCAGGGATCTTTCAGCGACTTTTTCACCACAAAGTTGGTGACGAAGGAATTTTTAATAGAAACTAGTGCACACTGAATTGCCAAGATGTTTCCACTGATTACAAAATCAGACACGTCGTGACTGCCTCATTTAGAAAAATGCATATATGGACCATGTAGCCACATGGCACAGAACACAACAAGTACTGATCATGCAGTCAATACCGTGGGGTTTCAAAGATGTCGCAGTTCCAACGACAAATTTACCGATACACAACCTTTCTCTGATCATGGCTTCCCTACGGACACATGTGATTTTTGCCATATGATAAATGAAGGGGTAAAATATTATTATTATTATTCCCATTAGTAATAATGGAAAAAACGATGTGAAACATCTTTCAAAAGAACACTGTGCTTACTGATATTGGCAAATTGCTAATATAACAGTTCGTCCTTGAAAAAAATCACACACCCGTCCCGTAGCGCGTAGTTTTCAACATTGCACTTACCACCTACCTTGTGGTAACGAAATCCCATTTAACGAGAGTCAAAGGATAAATTTGCAGCGAGTCGTCTTTCCGGAAACAACAATCCCACACATTTTAGTAGGTAATTTGTTTTAACGTCGGGCGCCTTTGGTGATGGCTTTTATGCATTTTGTTTGCACATCGCCTTACGCTATAAAGTTCAAAATAGAGATAAATGGGACAAAATAACCTCATCTAGGCTAGAAAATAAGGAGTAAATCCATGTAGTTAATTTTGTTCCCAGATGAGGCAAAAATAATTCAAATAACGCACAACCGCTTTGTTGCTTTTCCTTCCGTGATATCACACTACAAGGTAGGGATCGTTGAATTGGTTTGTAGAATTTCATTCCGGTGAATTCGACCTTACGAATTTGTCCCGTATTTGGCCGGAATTCGGGGGCGAATAATGACATATTTGAGGTCACTACTAAGTGCAATCCATCTCATAGTCCGTCCATGTTATGGTTGGGGTGTTTTTTGTTATCAAACAAATCATACAAGCTCACCCAAGTGAAATCGAAAAGATAAAGGATGTGAATAACAAATTTATATCTGTCAGACAAACAGCGGGAACAAAATTTAGACTTGCTAGACTTTTCTCCTCGGTCAGTTAGGGGATTCATTTTCTAATGAAGTTCTGGTATGTAAAGGAAAACAGATTCATTACGAGCACTTCGAAAGTTTTGTACATTGGTCAGGCAAAGATGAGCTACCTGATCATGAACCAGAAGAAGCGGATGATGAGTGACTCGTTTGATCTGATGCAGGTATGACTCACTATGCGCTTACATCACCTGACTTCCAATTAACGATGAGTATTTGATTGAGGGATATAACGATGTTCATTTGGTTTGTCATCCTTGATTGGTTAAGCGATTAAATTTTGTTCTATTTTTCAAAACAGTGTAGGTACGTTTCTAACTAAACTACACAATGAAATACGTAAGTTCTTAGAGTTGGAAGTCCTCTATCATTTACTATGCCCACCATATTTTGTCCTCACTAAAAGGCGGCTTTTTGTTAAATCTCCACGATGGCCTCACAGATGAAAAACATGGCGATTCAGAGTAAGGGCCGCCTCAACAGTTCACTGATTCATGTTTAATGGCTTAATGCAATATCGAGCTGGAAAAAACTCCCGACTAAATATTTGGTGAAAGATTGGGGTCGTAGTTCATTGGAATAAAATTACTATTTTGGGACCAACGAATGAATTATTTCGTCTCCCACAAATTTCAGGATAACCTGTTTTGTAATTATTCCAAGCTGTGCAAAATAAAGGGAGCCTGGATTCACTTTAGTGTGTAGTCGCCTACTGCAGATCAGATTCTAATTATTTGTTTTTTTACCGTAGTTCGTGAGTGTTCCGATGTGCAGAAGGGAGTAAAATGGAAAGAAAGGCTATTAAATTTAATAAACCAAACTTTTTACACTGTCCTCAACGTTATTCTACACAGCTTTTGCGAAGTGACGTTAGCCCAAAATAATACTGGATTTGAAGAAAGGAAGCCCCATCTAGATTATAAAATTTTCTCCTATAAAAAAAGGGAAAGGTGAAAATCAAAAAACATCAACAGTTTGTGATGGATGATTAGGAGCTGATGTAAAAATGTTTGGTCAGTCCCTGGTACGTGCGGTCAGATATTATCATCTTGACACAATGCCCTATTTTTATTGGCAATTTCCCCTTTCATTTCCAGATCTGGGACTCAAACTGGAATGATATCGTAATTTTTGGAGAAACTTGCAAAATATAAATCAATTAGCTCTAAAAACTTATCACAAGAAATAGGTGTGTCTAACCTAGTATCTTCAAAGAATGTGTGATAGAAAACAAACAATGTAAGGACGCACTTATCACGGGAGCACTTAATGAACTGCACTTTTGGAAACTTTTAACAAATTTTCCAGTCCCACAGTTGCGTTATTTCGGATATTTTGAGTTTGATCAAGTTTTGAAGGTTTGCGAAGACAATACCGAGGTTTTCCAAGTCCGAGTTTGTGATTCTGACGACTTTTGTGAAAACATTTCGTGGAACAGGTGATTTGCCCTAAGCAAAATCATCATCGAACTCACGTGATTTTTGGAAACTGCATTATTTCCCTCACTCTTTTTTCGAAGGACGAAAAGTTGTCACCAATCGGATACGAAAGTTTTTACCGTGGATCAGTGAGTTGTTTTTATTTGGGTAAACAGTTTGGCAAAAAAGTTCGTTTTTAATTATTGGTACTCATGCCATTGCGTCACAATAGACTGAGGCAATTTTAAGGGGTTGGATTAATCAGCTAAAAATATAGATGGGAAATGAATTGGTGGTTTCTCGTACATAACCCTGGGACAGATTCGCATTTAAATATAAAAACGTTTATTGTGCATTTTTTCCAAGATCTCAAAGATTGAGCTTAGCGTTCATGTTGCGACCATTTCATCACCGGTCATGGTGCATAGGCAACACCATCACCTTTATTTTTGGTGATATATTTGCGGCCTGAATGACGAGCTCAGTGATCAAGAACTTGTGAAAACCCTCAGGCTGAGTTGCGAACAAAATCAGGTTTCAAAGTTACTGAGGACATTACGAGTCCTAACAAATAAACTACGATATGGTTAAACGCAATGTGGGTTTGTTTCAAGACAGTAGAAAACTTATTTGAAAACGTTCAGAACTCTTCGCACAAACTGGTAAGCATCCGACTGAAGTCTAGTCGTTACAGTATGTCAACAAAGGCGTTCCCCTGTTTTTATCTGTCTGTTTTTGTTTCTTCGAGGTGCCGGTTATGTTGCACACTGTTGCGCACATGTAAAAAACTTGAACGCCTTGATTGATGAGTTATTAATTGCCCCATCGAGGGAGGATTTGCGTGTTCACCACTAGACGGTATTGTTTCTCCTGCTGTCTCAGTATCGAGTACTACTTATTTCCGCTAAGTTTAGACGAGAATGATGCCGTTTCCCGATTAGGTCAAGCACATAAGTAATAAACCTTTAGGGGCATTGTGCTCTCTTCCGGATTGCATTGCACCATTTTCGTTAAAGAAACAGAACTCAGTTTTCCGGTTTCTTTTTATGCTGAACATTCGATTTTATTAACAGAACTGTCTTAAGAAAGTTTGCGCAGGGTGACACTTACGGATACAGAAATTGGGACAGCATTAGTATACACCCATTCATCACTTTTCCCAAAATGGTGGCTGCTTCTTAATTGGCCATGGGAATTGTCTGGGACGAAGTCGTTTAGGAGGAATACTCGGAGTATGTGTCCCGACGCCCCCCTCTCGCGGAAACGCAGTATGGACATATAAAGGCGGCTGAGCAACGCAAGCGAGAAAGGGAATTTCGTAGTTCTCTTTGAAGATCTAAAAACTCACGTACTTACGTACTCACTGCAACAAAACCAGACACTTGAAATGTATTTCGTACTACATTTGAATAGAAATAAGCTGCTCATTAAGCGTTGTGTTTAAATGTAAAACTTTTATCGGCGGACACATCTGAGGCAAAAGATAGAACTGGTGTGAAGCAGTTTGTTATCGGTAATCTAATTTCACAAGGAAAAAGCGGTAGGACATTGTGCCATATATCTATTGGCCTAACTCCCCTTTACCTATCGTGTTAGGTGATTTACGTGGGGACTTGGGTCCATGTGTATAAAGTTACTTAAAAATGTTCAAAAGAATTTATGCTTGACGTGTTCGACAGTGCTTAACGCACTGCTCAGCTCCTTTGAATGAATGGACAGTTAGGTCCAAAGAAGTAGTGATCTATTAAGTTAGGTTCCTTGATGTTGTACGTTTTTAGAGTGTCATAGTGGCATGAAGATTTAGGTAAGTGCTGTTATAACCAGCTGATCCAACTACCATCCGGACGAGATGTCTCAGCACATGCAATGCTTCTCCGATACGGACAAACATACAATTCAAAATCAACTGATTTTCACTATTCCGCGGGCGCTTTGCTTATCTCAGATTTCACTGGTGCCGTTGTGAAGCATTGTTGGCCAAACGCGGAACAACAAATCGCTTCTAAAAGTTGGTTTAAACGCTTTTTATCCAACGTAAATTACTCTGAAGCCTGATTTTGACTACGCGATGATTGCTCTATTTCTAGTATAACATGGAGTCGAAAAACGGAAACTTTTCACAGCTGTTGTAAACTTTTCGTTTTCACTTATCGTTCGAGCATGAACTGTTGCTGGGTCCGTTTTTGTAATTTGCTCATAGCATATTGTGTTTATGTCGAACAAACCCATTGCCAGATTAGACAAATTTATTTTGCAAATCAGCTAACTGCCTTGGGTTTGCTTGCGTCGGCTTGTTTTTTCTTCTCGGTGCCCAGCAGAAGACATGTGTAAATGTGGCAAATTAACCTATCTCGGAAATCTAAAGGACCCTTGGTTGTTTGGGATGAGATCAGTTTCGGTGTACGCATAATTAGTAATCTGTCTGTCCGTGGATTTGGCCTTTTTCCATGAAAACGCTGCTAGAAGTATATTTTTAAACTTTAATTCACCAATTAGTTGAATTTAGTGGTAAAGTTAGCTAAAACTAAAAAGTTTTTCTGATTCCCCCAGGGTGTGCGTTCAATGCCCAGCATTTGAACCATACTAGGGACAGTAGAAATTTTGTGCCGGTTTATTTTGGATGAGGCATTCTAAAATTTGGATTGCATGGATGAATGGGAACGACAAACAAATAGATCGTCCCCTAGTTATTGGGCTCGATTATGTAATAGCTTAGGGTTCAGCAAGGTCTAGTTTGCTGTTTGACAAGTTCGGTTAAAGGAATATTAACCTCAGGGGGAGATTGTAACAGATCAGAAGTCGCGGTGTATTGCTTACTCCTTGGCTGCTGGTGCCAGGGAAGATCACGGGTGAACAAACAAACAAGACATACAGAGAGCACATTGGTGGAGGAATTTGGGAACGGCTGTCTATGATGTCCGTCTCTGTCTATCAGCTTTCACAATTACAAGCTCGGTTTATGGACATCTCGGTGCATCCGACTTCCCCATCTTAGACAGACCTGTTACAACACTGAAAAGGAATTTCGCGCAAAATAAAATCGAATCTTTTCGAAAAAAGGGAAGTCAGACACCATAAGTGCTTCCCAGGTGAGCATTGGGGTTCAGTTTTCGACCCAAAGAGAAAGAGCGACTAGTTTTTCAGACAAACTTATGAAATTTCCAGGAGTCGAAAGAATCCAAAATTTTTGATAGAAAATATCATGATGTTTCTGGTGGATAAATTCTTCCAATGCTACAGGCAAAAGTGGAAAGTAAAAACAGACCAATACGGGATTTTGGAGCCTTCCATAATTTCTGAAAACCTTTTAAGAATTTGTGTCTTGTTTTGACTTTCTAGCCCAAACTTGCTTTCGTGTATAGAAAATAATTTGTCTGGGACAGTCGCCATCTTTATCCGTTTCTGTAGCGATAGGATCAAATTAAAGGAGAATGGTGAAATACGTGGCGGACCGGTTGCACAGGACTGAAAAAATATTCATATTGTGGTCTAGACAAGCTCAACAGCAGCAACAACATACGTGAAAATTAAAAGTGTCAATTGATACATTCAGATGCTTCTGAAAAGGGACGAACCGTCTTTGAAGTGGCCTTAGGAATGACTAGGAGTTCACGTTCTACTGAACCAAATGGTTTCTCTGCTCCGAATACATTTGAGCCTAAGGGAAGCGGAATCGGGCCAGCAAAACACCGCGGATCCCGAATGGAATATTTCTCACCGCGATCAGTTTACGTTATTAACGGAGAACATCATTTTCCAAGGGCAGAAGACTATCTGGATTGGCAAATGAAGTACAGAAAAGTTTAACTTTGTCAGTTGTAGACAAAGACTCTAGATCAATGTAAACAAAAGAGAACATAGCAGTTGATATACATTAGATGAAACTTGAAAGGCTAAGTGCTTCTCGTCAATCTTATGACTTGAGTGTTTGATTTTTCAACTATATCTGACCTTATACTGTCATTCATTAATGGGAGAAGGTACTCAGTAGAGAATGGTTCTGGTCGGATTAGACTTGCTGGGATTAGTTGAGTGCATATCTAGACTAATGGAATTTGAACAGGTTTGCCGGCTCTGCAGTCTGAATAAAGGAAATAATGTAAAAGAATTATAATACTTGCCTTGAGAAAGACTACCCACGGTAGTCGAAACGTTTGCGCATTACATCTACCAAAAACGCTATTATTAACCTTATATCATTCACAATTAAAACCAATACATGGCGCATCGATTTTTTAATGCACTCTTTTCATCATTTGGTCCTGAAATGTACGGTCTCATTTGAGTGGCATTAAATGCAGACAGTATGCACGAATTAATTCACCAATGAAGAAAATTAAGGAAATCATTGGAAGGAGAATTGTCGAGAAAGACAGGACTAGGCAGTTAAGATAACAGGTATGAAGACAAAACGTATTCCAATATTAGACGCGAATAACTTGTGGCAAATGTGTAAGTGAGTTTCTGGTCACGAAAGAAGTACACTATGACCAGTTAGTTAAACACACACATGTTAGGAAAACACAATTTCCCTCCGAGAGGTAAGTATTGATGCCAGAAAACCCAAAAGATGTCAATAAGTAATTACTTATGTCTTCAGAAAGTCATGGGACGTTTTGATTTGGGAGAGGAAGAACTAGAAATGATCTAAATAGACAAATAGCGTTTCGTATATGTTAATTACCATAGTGCTTAGAAACTTAAAACCCTTGGGACATACCTAATAAATGAACAACCACTAGTGCCTGAAGAGCATTTAGATGCGATAGTGAAAATGTCGGTCTATAATAAACTGCAGTAAGTTATCGCTTTGTCTTCAGCAGTGATTCTTAAAAAATGTCACTGATAGTTTTTCTTTGGGAAACAAAACCCGTTAAGCCAGAGGATACAGAGAGAAGTAACCTAACATCTGCCTCGAACGAGGAAGGAAAAATTCTTTCGGCCGCAGGACAAAAGTGCAATTGAATGTCGTCCGTCATCAAGGTAGTTTTTATTATCCCAGGAGGACAGTTTTATGTACTTCAAGTTACAAAACTTGATGAAAGTTCCCCGAAATCTTGAAGCCCTTAACTAATTAAAAAATCGCTGCTGCATATGCTTTAAGATTTAGATAAGGCCAGGGAAAATAAACGACTAACAACTTGGTATGGGTTGTGACGAAACTCCCTTGATTGATGGTGAAAGGTTTGTGACTTGAATGTTAATTAAACTGTCTGAATCCCTTGGCAACCGACGGACTGTGCCACGATTAGTAACAATTCTTTCAAACTGTCAATGAAAGGACATTCCACAGTTTCTAGTTCTGAGCACAGAGATAGTAATGAATTGCTGATATGAGTGACTGGTTACTCGTGTATGGGACCCTGCTATTGGCCAAGGGAAGATGCGAAAGACAAGGAAACTTGGGCGATTCAGAAATGAACAGGCTACCTGTCAAACATGACGGCAAACTGAATGTTACTCTGTCCATTCCGATCAGATAGATGATTTTATATTGAAACTAAAGAATAAAAGATAAAAGACAAAATTAGATTCCTCACCAAAATCCCATTTTAATCACCAGGATTGTACATGTCCATTTGTGAACCACAAGGGTGGCCTGTGGACAGTTTCCGTCGGCTGGTCAAGAACAACCTTGGGAAAGAGCGCATGGGCGTTAGTTTTTGGTTTTTAATGTATATGATATCGTCTTTGGATGAGAGAACCGAATTCCCTTCAGAATCGCACATCGGGTTTCGTGGTTATTGCCGCTCATCAGGTGTGTGTACTGGACTCCTGTTCGACCATCTTTATAGTTGTGCACTCTGACGTTGATATTTTCACCAGAATCTCGGAAGACTTCTGAGAAATAAATGAGCTAATAAGTGCACAGAATGAGAGGCCATAAAAGGTGTTGATAAAACGACAAGATTGGGAAAGAGTACAATGCTTTCCAATCATATTTTGAATCGTGATACGTGCACTGTTGGTCCCAGCCAGCAAGATTTTGGGATTGCATGCGATACACACGTATTTCCTTCCCCTCTTCATAGCCCTTAGCACAATAAGGTTTCAAAAATTGGGTAGACTTGTGCTGAGCTATATTGTTCGGAAATGTTATAAATCGGAATACAAAGTGCATTGCAACTGAGGGTAGTCAATGCAAGCCCATATGAGATGCCAGAAAAGCACAGGTAATAATGAACGAGGCTAGTTATAGGCACCGGAATTAGTTAGTCACACTAGTCCTAATGCAAGTCGGAAGTACGCAGAAAAAATTGGCCAGTCAGTGGATGAACGCAAGAATAATTAAATTATTGTGACGATGATTCATTCACGGTGAGAGGAACAAATCCATCCATTGACTTTTACATGTATAAACATTCGTTGACAATATCCGACTCACGAAAGCTGACAAATCGTTTTTAAAATATAAAATTAAATTAAAGTACAGGCACAGTACTATCAGAAAAGTTACTAATGGAGGATTTTCTAAAGTTTGTGAGGGTGAAGTAGGGAAGGCATTGACTTTCCAGAAGCAGAAAACAAGGATGAAAATTGGAAAACACACTGGAACTAGGTTTGTAACTCTGAAAGGAGCAAATTTCGGACGGCTTTTAATAGAAGAAAATCAGGTCAGTACGACTGCATTACCTAACCAAGGGTGAGTATGCTGAGGACATCATGGTTAAAATTATCGGTAGGGCGGAAAATAGTGGAAGAATTGCATTCGGTAAGGAACAGAAGCAAAGTGATTAAAAATAAACTTTAACCGAATATGCTAGAATCTCATGGAGGTGTTTTGCGATCACTGCAGGTTAACCCTCCCGGAGAAGATTTGTTAATTAACACTGGAACAAACAAAAAATGGGACAAACCGGGGGAAAAGAAACTTTGACAGCGCACAAGTCTGATAATCTGTAACGCAGCAAGCAATAGCCTATGCAGCGTCATACAATGCCGATAAAAATGGAATAAGAGTCGACATGTAAAAGGCTACCAGTAGATCAGCTAACCCAGTAATCTAAGTTAGATAAAGCATGGCGATTCGTAACCTGGGGGAAAGAGTTCAAATTAATCTACTCCATGATATCCCAATGTAACAAGATCGTTGGAGCAAAAGGGCAGCAGTTTTATGATTTGGAGAACTAGTCTGTTTTTGGGTTAGTGAATGCACTGCCTTTTCAACAAAACAGAGAAACTGAAAGGCCAAAGGAGCTAGCAGACAAAACAATCGGGAACAAAAATCTAGTTCTTAGAATACATTTTTAGAATGAAATGCTAAATCTCTCTACATCCAGTTTCTTTCTTGCTCTGAAGTAAATGTGGGGTTTGGTGATCGGTTTCGGAAGAAGTCTAATAATGAGGGAGAAAAAGGAAAAACCAGGAATTTTAGTAAGTAGCTTTGGCTTGAGGCAAACTTCTGATGACATTATTGGAGTGAACAAAAAGTTCGGATTTTTAATGAAAATCTTGTCATGCTCATTTTGCCAATCAATCAAATGTCTGTTATAATTTAGCAGAAAGTCTCTAACAGCTGCTGGGTGGTTCAAATAGCATTGGATTCCCGTCTCTGGTGCTATCGCCGCGCAGTGTATCGCGTTTATCCGTGCAGAGACTCATTTGGCGGCAGAATTGTTTGAGGCTTAGAAAGTTGGGAAGCATCAGCTGGAGTTTGGATCTGAAAGAAAGCAAATGCGGAGTTGGATTTGGTTTAGGAAAAGACTGTTGGATTTTGGAAAGAGGACTGTTCTGAATAAAATGGTTACAGTCGTGAAAGGAATACATCAGACGAGATGTCTTCAGTTAAATGTTGTGCGGGATGGGTAGACTGGAAAAAATGCAAAACAAGGTGGGAAATTAGAGGCTTTTTGATTTCCAGTTGTGTTCGTCGAGCCAAAAAGATAATGGATCGAAAGCCATCGTTTAGCTCTGTTATTTTTAAAAATGTTTATTAGGAGATTACAAAACCTGTTGTCTTTCAGCTCGAAATAATTTCTCTGTTTTATATTTTTGTGACTACAGAAGGTCATCTCATTTGCAGTTCAAAGAAAATGATTTTCATGAATGGGGTAGCGGTATAACAGAGGAGCCTTAATTAGGAAACTTGCCTGAGAGTGGGAAAAATCGTGCATGCAAATTTTGGTTGAAATGTTGCGATGTTGATCAGTTAATCACTACCGTTGTATCAAGCAATAACAACCACGGAATATGTGGTCGGTGAATATGAATCTCATCCGTTAGTCATAATCAAACGATATATATATTTGAATGCTGGTTTTAGTGGAAGTTCACTGGATGCATGCCTTCAAACTGGGAAACTTCGTTTCTTTTCTAGCCAAAATTTCGAGTGGCGCCCCCACTCTCCTCGAAACCTGTCACAAAAATCAGGCCACCCAAACTTGTCCCGTATTTGCAACAAATGTCTGGTCTCACATTTGCCTCAAGTTTCGGTCGGAGTCATGGCCTCCTCTCGGCCCCCTGGAGATGCTGTTCTGATTTCCAGACATCGGATAACCTCCAGCCCATTGCTTCACACTTAAGTGACAGCGGGTTGACTGGCTGCGCTACAATTCTGTGTCATCCTATTTCGGTTTTATTTGTCAGATACTTATTTCGATTATGTTGTCCGTTCGACTCTACAACTGCTCGGAATTACTTTAGTTCAAAAGCCGTATCGTTTCTCAACATATACTGGGATCTTGTATTTCTGCACCTCAACGAGCTTCTAATCGATCTAAAACAGGCACTCGTGCTGGCTGGCAGGCAGCTCTTGAATGCACCCTTTAAATCAAGATGTCCATTCTGGCACCGGTAAGTACCAACATCTGCTCTCTGTTTACAAAAATGTCGAACTTGGCTGATCTCTGCGTTTCTCTCACCAGAGGTAGTTCCATTTCAGATAGAGTTATTATCAACCACCCCAATTTATTTTCTCGGAAAATGTGTGCTCCAATTTCAGGTAGCCATCATTGTTTGCTTCCGTTAAGGTCCAAGATATATTCTAGGTCAGCTTTCCATTCCTTCAGGCGAACAAATCAAATCCCAGTTCGTCTCCTTAACCTTCCACACAACAACCTCATTCTTCTTCGGAAATCTCTTTCGCTCGCATCTACCTGTTTCTGTTTTGAACCCCTGCTCAATGACAATGTCAAACTTTTCAGAGACGGCCAACGCAATCTTTGATATCTGCTGCCCCTCAGAAACACTACTCGACTCAAATGGCCGTATCTCCAACCAGAAAATGAAATCTCCAAGAAGATGTAAGGATCACTTCTACAAATCTCGTAATGACTCAAGCGTGCGGTATATTTCGAACCTAATAAAAGCTGAAATCCAATGCATCGACACTGCATTCGCCAGCCAACTGTTGAGTGGTAACAACAGTCGATTCTTATGGCAAGGCATACGACTGTTGTGTGGGAAGAAGAAGCATACGAAAACTTCTGCGGATGTCGACAGCACCAAACGTGCTTTCATCCATCCTTCCACTTATACTCCGGTCATATTTGGTCAGGGTGATGATACAACAGTTACAAGTTTTCAAGATACGAGGTGCTCGACCTTCTGCGCACCGATAAAATTACCACAGGGATTGGTCTTGACAGTCTGTTCTCAGCTCTTTTAAGGCATGGTGCTGTGGCTCCGACCAATGCATTTACTTCTCTAATTAACCCGTCATTAATCTCGTCTTCCATACCTGACTGCTGGAGACCCATCACTATTAATTTCATCCCTAAATCCAGCAGTTCTACTGCTTCGGCAAAACGTTTTCCCCTCATCGCCTCAATATCTCCTGGTCTTGAGCTGACGAACCGTGCTATACTTAAGCGCCTGTGTTCTTTTATGTATCCTCCTCACGACCCTTTTCAGTTTGCCCATTAATCTAACAGGTCCACTGTGGACATTGTCACTTCTCTCATTCACCACGTTTGTAAGTACTTAAACGCATCAATGAAATCCGTCCGTTGCGCCTTTCCAGACTATCCTTCGACATTTGTCTCCGTCCCGCGGTCTCTTCTACTTCACAAACTGAAAACATTTAGTTGTCTCAGACCATTATTAGCAAGGCTGTCTGATTACCTTAGTAACCAAACCTGGTGCACCCGAATGGACGGTAAAAGTTCAGAACCGTTGATTAATAACTCA
>LUCM01002832.1:60606-190829 GCA_008360955.1 Fasciolopsis buskii | reverse complement strand
CTTTACAGTTCTCCAGTTATATGTCCCGCTTTACTTAAAAAAGACTAAAATTTTCCACCGGGGGCTAGCAATTATTAGCCGTGTCTTTCGTACCACTGAATGTGATCAACACTTAACAACATGTGGGAGATTTGTTAACAAACTTCTTTCTGATCGCATGCGTCCTCTGCACAGCGATCTATCAAAGTGTCGCTCTCATATTCCTACACGCTCCACTTTTCGTTCCACATCCTTCAGAATCAATATCTATATGAATTCGATTGTCCCATATTTAGTACGAATTTCGACAAACCGTGATCGGGTTTCAGCCGAATCCCTGAGCAACCTGTCATCATGTGTTCTGATTATTCCTGGATGAGGTTTTATATTTTTTATGAGGGGTTAGTATATTTTTAATTAATTAATTTATTTATTTTTCCTCTAGCAATTTTCGACTGAAATTGCACATTGACCATTGTGTGGAAAAGTTTTTACGATACAGTACAATATGTTTATCACTAAATTGGAGATATAACATCTGCCTGTGCTAAACTTCCGTTTGCTGTAGTCTTCAAGTACATGAGCAACAATGATATTTATGGAACACTTCGGCTGCAAATTCCAGTAAACTAAGGCTATCATGACGAGGAAGCAAGCCAGTTAGGGACATACTCATTGGAAGAATAGAGCAAACTATGTTTGAGAACCACTTCCAGGGATAGTGTTATCTTTTCAAAAAACCATCCTAAACATGACCTTTATTCCTACTAGCCCCTTTTTAGTCATTTGGCCACCGCCATTGGCTCCATTCTTTTTTGCGATCCTCCTCATGTTTTGATCTGTGCACCTTGCTTGATGGCTTGAACTACAGCTTTCCACCCAGAGCCATTTAATACTAACTTAGAGTCCTTCTGTTACGGCTTAACAATCAAAACCTTACTTACTGTGGGAGAGAATTTGTTGTTTGAAGAGGACTTCATTAAAGTGTCAAACAAAAACAACTGCTGTTGTCGAGTTTGTTATTTAAACTCTAATTTTAGACCTCCCGGTTTCGATAGTTCTCTTTTGCCGGTTCCTTTTTAAAGCCACTTAGATTTCATCACGATTTCTTCTAGAAAACCTTTGGGGACTCTTTTTGTTTCTGTCTTGCGTCTGACTTTCTAACGTCTGACTCAAGGCAACAGGTCAAAATTATGGCTGTAAACCATTACATTTCAGCCGTTGCAGTCAGGTGTTGGTATTAGGAAACTTAAGCGTAAGACATTAAACCCGAGACGAAGCAATCCCGATCTCCATCGACATTTGTCATTTCAGTATTCCATAATCCAGATACGGCACCGATTAGTTGTGGTTTAGAATGCTGGATTAGATTCCAAAAATCCTCGCAGTGGAAATAAATAAGAAGCCAATGACATTCTGATTAATGTTAATACTTACCGGTTTGAAGAAAATCTTGGTCTTGTTGCTAGATCCACATTGACTGAAATTTCTTGCGAATAGTGAAAACATTTCGAAGGATCTATGCGCTGCTAGCCTTCTTCGCTTGGTGAGCTAGGTCATTTTTGATCAGTTTCACTCGGGATACGACGCAGTATGCTGATTTATTGGGTCGCTTAGCAAAATGAGCGCAAGAGTTTGTTGAAAAGGTTCTAAGTGGGTTTACTGTTATTAAATTAGCATCAACGAATGATACCTTATCCACAATTTGCAGCGGGACGGGATCCGTGACTTTGCAGTCCCGAATAAATCCTGACTACACTTAAAATCTCCTCAATTAATAGTTTGTTTTGTGCAACTGTAGGCCTGGTATTGTTTGGGAAATTGCACTTGATGGAGATCGATTATTTGTAGGTAGAGAGGCGTTGGATTTAGCTATATCTTAGATTCAGACAAAAGTAAGGAATATCAGCGAAGGAATGTGTGGGTTGCATTGCACTATGATAAGTAAAGCCACGTAAAATTCAGAGAAAATCCTAAAAGAAGTGAGGACGCGGTGGTTTATATTGACAGTTTAAAATGTGGAAGGTGCGTTCGATTATTTCTGTGAATGACAGAATTAGGGGTACTAAATCTTTGATAAGACCAGAGCAGCCTATGCTTATATCAGGGTACCCGAATAAGAATAATAGATAAAGCGTGATCAGTGACGAACCTCAATGTCTAAATTCTTAGAGCATCTAAGGCCAGTCTAGCCACTGAGTCCTTTTTTGTTACATACCTTGAACATGGATGTAGGTAAATGGTCATACCCCATAGCTAATAAGGCCCACTAAACCGGGAGGGGAAGCAAAAATCATGATCCCAAAAACTTGGAGTGTGGTGGAACCACATGAGGTCATATAAGGTCAGGTGTGGTAACGCATATATCAGATAAACTGGACGTAGTCGTCCTTCGGGACCCAATATGAACTTTTGAATCCAAGAAACCTGATATAACTACATCATCAAAGCATTATTCGGAAATGGATAATCGGTTAGCCTTATTACACAGTCATCGATTACACATACGGTATGCAACGTTTGTCTGACTGATTATCGGCCCAACTTAGTCATCCGCTGTTGATGCTTTCTTCCGAGGGAATATTTGATTATGGCTCGAAACTCAGCCACCTGACTGACCAGGTTGTTTTTCAGCCGTCCACTGACGCATCTTTTGTTCGTCACTGTTTTTCAGGGCCGCTGACAGTCCCTTTTGTGAAGGTGGGCTCTTCGCATGAAAAGTGATGTGGAAAAGGCGTGTCAAATCATTTAAGTGATAGAGAAATCCGCTGCTATTCAAGTTGGACAAGAAGGTGCAGTAAATTTCATATCATTTTGAATGCATATCAAGCTTAAGATTCCCATATATATGGGGAGCTTCTAAGTCGGCTTATGCAATAAAAAACAAACAAGAAAATGCATTTAGTTGCTTTTAGCAGTAGTCCACTGAATTTGAGCTAAAGTAATGCCTGCCTCTTTCCTTCAGCTGGCCGTGGAAAGGCGATTTTTTTTGTACCTTTTAAAAATGCTTGTCTTGCCAAAAGTATGAAGCAAAACTCTACTCAAAAATTTCGGTAAAAATAAAGGTTGGAACCAAAGAGTGGAAACGTGACTCACACCTGTTTGCCATCAATCGTCAACTCATTAATTACCAAGAAAAAATAACGAATTCATCGCACGGCTTTGAACTTAACAGAGAACAATTCCAACTCCGTATCGTTTGGTGTGTCCAAACTGCTTTGCTGTCTTCAAGCAAGCTGTTTGGACATTGTGACCTAGTATGGGTTCTAGACATTTTTTTCTGAATGTTCTTACTGGCACTAGCTCAGCCTCGTTTCATTGTCATGGAGAATTCGTTTGCAAACATTATATATATGTATAAATGTATATATGTATATATGACATCGTTAATGCAGCAGTCTTGCTATGGTCTTCATATTATTATTTCCGCTGACGATGTAAGATTTGCAATCAAACTTCCATTCCGGTGATCCTAGGAGGAAGGAGATCATTTTCTTAGCTCATGAGCTTAGATCATCGACGTGTAATCAATGCGTCAGAATTCCCCACGAACATTTGCTAACTTATGGTCAAATAGGACTCATAAATGATTGCAATCTTTATGAGATGTGGTATAATTTTGGAATTTCAGGCGAATATTGGAGCAATATGATATTCCAGTGTCCATCTAATCGCACCGTGGTATCAACAAGACCAAGGGCAGGTGGAGAATAGCGAACCAGCCCTGAGTTCTCATCACTGGTTTTGTAGATGGAACAAAAGACACCATTGTCTCATTTGAATTACTGGATTATTGTAAAGAATGAGTCCATTGTGAGAATGACAACGATGATGAACAGCCGTAACCGTGAGTTCGAGCTTCTGATTTATATATGACCAATAAAAGCAGACAATGTTTAACTGAAATTCTTCAGTGACTATCCATTCATCTATGGTTGGCAATGAGTCAGTTTTAGGCTCACGTGTCTGAAGATTGTGACCACCGATGGGTCCACTTAGTTCCTGTTTTCTCGCTGAGATCGTGACGCAACCTCAGGAAAAGATTGCACTACCACGAATTCGGCCAGAATCTTGGATAAGGCATTTGGTTGGCACCCTCGTCTTCATTAATAAGACACAAAACAACCAGCAACAACTTTAAAGAAGCCAAATTCTCTATGAAATGGAAAGAACATTGGAAACTTGCACTCCTTGATGTGTTAGCAAGAGGAAACATCAATGGCAAATTGTATAAGGCAGTATATCGCAAACCAAATACCAAGGATTCGCAGCAATCTCTCAAATAATCACAAAATGTCACGCACCCGAGCTTTATTCACGAGAGCTAAAGCTCACTGTAACACAGTAGAACTGAGGAAACAACTACCCTTTCAATTTGTTCCAAGGAAACGGGTATAAAAAGGTTTCCCATAAGAGGAGTCATGTGAGAGATGGACAATGCGACTGGACAAAAAACGGCAAAACAAATATGACAGAGTTATCTAAAATAGCCGCAATATTACCGTAACCCCAAACAATCAAAACGGTTCTTAGACAGTGCAAAACTATAGAAGAAGCTGGGATCGAAATCAAAAGAGTGACGGTAAACTGAGAAACTGCGTCAAATGCCACAGTGGTCAAACCGATAGAATAGTATCCACTGGGATGCATGAACACAAACTGGCTACAAGGAGGCATGATCCACTTCATCTCATATTCGTCCAAAAAGAACAGGAATGGCACAAACTCACTCTGAATGAAGGAGAAATCCTGGATCAAGCAACCATGAGACACGCAAGGGACCTTTTGAAATCTTGGTACTCTTCAAATCATTTGGTCGCTAGACATATCGAACTATACAACCAGATGAAGTACAAAATGCGGAACTAGATAAGAAAGCCGAGAATCAAATCGTTATTTCTGCAAAAAACAACTAAGAAATCACGTCATCAAATATTCACATACTCGAGATAGAAACAACTGTCCACAGCTGAAGGGATAAAACCACTCAAGCCAAACGTCTTTCGGAGTTACTTTTCAAGCCGGCAAAGGTCAAACAGTAAATCAAACGTATAGTTACGAGGTTAGAGATCAGGGTTATTGACACACTTACACATGCAGAAGACCATCATCAACTGCACACATGCCTCGATAATGTCACCATGTCGGGAGATGAAACATTTATGGTTTAAAAGCTAAGCTTGGCGATCAGAATATCACAAAAATCAACAGCCTGAATTAAGACCAACACAAATTTTTAGAGTCATAACGGAGTCCCATTTTGGATTATCCGTCACTCTTGCCGAAGAGTTAGAGTCATAGTCCCCTGAGGAGCACCTAATGAGATTGTGCAGTGAAAGCCATAAAACAAGATGGTTGTAACACGTGGTCTCGAGTAATTTAATCTTGCTCATTTTGGATTGTTGGAAGAATTTCTCCACATTTTTCGGAGTACTTTGTTTACGACAAAATTCTCAAGATTATGCCCTCGTATTATCTGCTGATTGACGGGTTCCTGGAAGCAAATATCAGTATCCGAATGGTCAGAATCGATAGGAATTCAGTCCGTTTTGTTTAGCTGTATACGGAGAGCTGGTATTATCGGTCTATTTTATGCATAGTTCGGTTTTTGGTCAGTTTCATATGATCGCTTAATTGCTGCGGTCTTATCTGATTTTTGTACCAGGCATGGAGATATGTATGCTCGCATCTCGATGACAATTCTCAAGAAAAAAGAACATGATGTTCTTCATCCCAGTCACACAGTGCTATTGGTTGCTTGCTAAGGATTTCTTTCCCGAATGACCAGTTTTTTTCTTTTGAAATTCGTTGATGGTCGTTTAGGCTGCTTTGTTAGCTGCTATTCTTCGTGTCACTGCCATAATACATAACTTCTTTGAGGAAGGCGTTAGACGCAAAATCTAGATGTGCTGTTCACTATCTACTTATGAACTACCTTCAAACTGCCTAATTGTTGCGCACAAATTTGGGATTTAATTTGCACAGAAGTTAATGAAAATAAGTGAAATCTAATCAGTTCTGCGGACTTATAGGTCAACTTCGGGTTTTGAAAGGTTGAAATCATAATTCCTGCTTCGAATTAACTGAGCAATGTCATTGGGTTGGTAATTCTTCTTGATCAATTAAACTCATTTTGAGAGCATTTCCGCATCGAGATGTAAATTGTCGGCTGCATTCAACCAAAGTGAGTTTTTGCTGAGTCGATGAATCAAACCCAACGTTTTATCGCTAGGTTCTTCTTTTGTTTTATATTCGCTTAAACTTCATTTGCATTTGTCAGGAAGTTAAATTGTTTCGATGAGTTAGCTGGTCTGGCAGCCTTCACAATTTTGCCGATTCGCTTATGACCAGGAGTGGAATGTCAAACGAATTGACAAACAACTTTTTAGACACTCGTTTTTATCCACACAAATTATAACGTGTCACTTAACTTTGCATCGTCGTTATAGATTGCGAGCTTAATTAAATCAAAATCACGGAAGCATACGTTTTTACAATTTTCATTCAGTTATTCTGCTGATTAACCGTATTTTGCCTGGGAAACGAAGAACCCCGCCTATGTAAGCATAACATTAAAACGATAGGAGAACACCCAGAGACAAACGGTTTCTGCATTTCCAAATGGAATAGAACAATTTGTGCTCGAGTGCTATTTCGGTAAGTTAGTAAGCAGCGGATGTACAAAATTTTATTCCATATTTGTTATAAGAAGTAATCAACGGCAAAAGCGAGAATTCCGTGGCACAAGAATACTATCAAATGCACACCATGGTTTCTCTGTGAACAAGGCAAATGTGCAATAATTAGAACAGTTGTTCGGCATTAGACCTCTGGCAGATCCTTTTTGGGGAAATGACTTTTAGTTGCGTACACTCACCAGCTTAGTTGCAGCTCATATATGCAACTGATTGGATTCATCCAAAGATAACAGCATGCATCGTTAAAACGATGATTTGTCAACATCAACTACGACAATAAGGAAGCAAACAAAATTAGCAAATGTTACTTCAGTAGAATAAAGTATAGGTGAAGCACATTTGTTAGCAAAAATCATTATAGGTCATATAGAACAGGAATGAAATGAAAAATTCTTTTCGACCATTGATTCTCGAACATTTATGATGACATATAGGTTTAAACAAAATGCAGTCTGCAACCACCCTGTCCGAAAACTGGCGTGACCAATATGTGAACAAAACTAGATTGTCTAGCGCCTCGAGTTGTTCTGTTATTTTATCCCAAACCTGAGAGTTGAACTCCACTGGTATGCCTATTTTTAACTTATATCTTATTACAAAAGTCTGAAAATGAATAATGAAAACGAATTATTCTCTGCATTCTTTTATTTTATGAAATAAAATGAACGGGAAAATTTGGCAATATTATTCCTGGCACTAGACAAAGTGACCCGGTAATTCGACTGGCAGCCGCTTATGTTCTATCGGTTCGGGATTGAGAATAGGCAGGACGAATGAACGCGTGCGTAGCTAGAAAATAAATCGTCGTTCAACCTCACCGTGAATTGAGTGAAATTTTTGTCCAAAATATTTGTCGGTAGGTCGAGAGAAAGCAAGAACATCAGGAATTGAAACTAAACTTTCACGAATTTAGTGCATACCATGCAGTTCGTGTTTTGACGTGAATCAAACCTGTCCCGTGCATGCAGCACTTACTGATTGCTAACATTTTTAAGAATATTTTCCACTTGGATACCTTCTGTCTAGTTCATATGGACAATGAATTTGTTTAGAAAAACGTTTCGCCAGCTGTTCCAGATGGCTTATTCGATTAAATTAGGCGGTAGGAAATGTTCCATGGTATTGTAAACGAAAATAAAGAAATCACAGGTTAGCAAGGAGTACAGAATTTGTTCGCCAAAGACGATCCACAGTTGGTTTAAGCCAGAATAATTTGCCTAGCGATTCGAAGGAGAATCATGTATTTCCTTTATGTACTGGGACTCACGAAGTGATATTCAAGTAAACTACATCTACTGGCACACACTAGGAGTCCCGTTAGAATTACGGAGTTCCTGGTCGAACTGTAAGATTGCGAAAAATATCACGGAGTTTTGAGGGGAAACCGAGTGCAAGGAACTCTTTGAAAGTATGTGGTTCGTACCCTTGATTTTTTGAAAGCATCTAGTGCAAGTCATTCATTTACAGTTAGTAAATTGCAGTCCAAAATGGTATAGTCACCACGGTGTCTCAGAGCTGAGAAATAAGAGGGTCAAAAATGTTACAAATTTGTGAAGCAAAACATTGACCTAGTGCAGAACTTTACCCCGCGTGTTGTTGGTTTGCAATTTCGAATGACAATCCGGACTGCTTATCTTTAGTATTCCGTTGGACCGATGGGCTCGTCTAGATTTCTAATAGGTCACGTGCATCATGGTTTCTAATGCACCGGCGAAAAGATTGAGCACTGATTACGACCAAATGACATCATTTCCTTGTATAAAGAAATGACCGGTTGAGTGAATCGGGTATTCAAGCTGAGCAAGATTACCCAATCAGACAGATTGGTTCAAACAAACAGGCCACATACTTTGTTGTTTTATTGACTTTCTGCTTTGGCCGACTTGATTCGTTGTTAATTTTGTTCTTGTTATTATTATAGCTGCTGCCGTGGATGTTGTAATTGTTGAAGTACTAACTGAAACGAATAATTAGGAAATTTGAAAGAATATAGCTGTTTGTTAGTGACTGATATGAAGTGTCAAAAACAGGTGGACTGAGAACATTATGTAGCTCCTCGAGTCAGCGGCCGCCCCCTCGAACCGTTGATTTATTATATCCTTTGTTTATCCCATCGCCTGTGAATAAAGAGCTATTAAAAGAAATTATCTTGTACGCCATACAACGCAATACATTAAAGTAGTCACAAAAATTAAGCGATAGTACAATTCACAAACCGACCGCAGTCGTAATACATGTTGTATGGGCCCTGCGCCTGCGGACTTGCTCTTGGGTTGACACTTTCTGCGTGGTGAACATTTGATTGTGAGTTCAGTGCGGCCCAGACAGTAAGTGTATTTCATCATGTGGTACCTCTGTTTGGAGAACATATCACAGACACATGCAAAGAGTGTTTTAAAATGGCAGCATTGGGAAAGCTGTCCTAATTCAATCGCACGTGAAGGATTGCATAGCAAATGCTTCATTTGTGCTGCTTCCTACTGATAAACAGCCCGTTGATTAGGAACTATTGTGCTGAACAGGAGAGAACCACTGCAGTGTACAACGGAATTCGCGAGAATAAAGTGGAAACTTGACATTCAGTTGACACTTGTTAGGAAAAGGCTGTTATCAAATAGAATATCACAATAGGTGTTGGTTTGGTTTCTGAGTCCCGTTTAACTTTTCTTTGTGGTTGGTGATTTTTTTGATTGCTACAGGTCACAGATAAATCACACAAATTCATTGTATCTCATGTAACACCTGACAGTCACACACTTAGTGGTTGAACGTCTGTACTCAGCGATGAGAGACAAATATTAAATTTAAGGGAATTTCTGGAAGATCCGAATTAACAAATCAACAGTGAGTTCTATTTCAGTAAACTACCGGTACCAGCTCTATGATCGCAAATCAAACTGTAGACCTCGAATTCGGATTAAAGAATGAAATCCAGAGCTACCAATTCAGTATTGTCTAGTAAATTGTTATGGAACATCAGGTGTAATGTCAAAGTACATGTAAAACTCATTGGTTGTTTAGTTTGTGGTCCATTTGGCAACAATGCGAAACATGAATAAATTTTTTCAAGTGATGTTTCGTAAAAAGCGGAAAAAATTAGCTGGAAGTTTTGTCAAGGTTTCCTAGTTATGGGTTTGGTACAGCCACGTTGCTAGTTTGACCAAAAGAGAAACAGGTGGCCATTGAGAAGGACGACAAATGTTGGGAACAACGAAGAAAGCTATGCGAGCTGGATGTCAAACGTTTGCAGTTGACAATAATTCGGTAACACAAGAATGGCCACAAAACCAAGCGGGTCGCACAAATCCGATCTAAACGGGCTAGTGGTAAAGGTTTTAACAAACCTAATTAGTGCTTGGCTGTTCTACCGATCCATCTGTTTGAATGGTTTCCTCTGTTCAGTGGTTAATATCCAGCTAAACACGTGTTGAGGCATAGAACCGATGAGCATTTTTCGCCCATTCACTGCTTGTGATTTTGGCGTGCATTTAGCATTGCAGCCGGGTCGCAAGTTTTCAATTTTCATTTTTCCATGCAACTGTTACCAAACTATGGTGAGAGAGTTGTGCGCAGTGCGAAGTGAATTGATTACCAGACTTGTCCGAATCTGACTAGCGAAATAGCTTTATTGTCCTGTGTAATTATTCCGACAGTACGAAAATATGGGTTCATCCGAATATTTCTTTGATCTTTCGTTTTGGTCTAACTTTCCTTAAAATCATGTTTAAGCATCGAGACGAAAATGTTAATAACCAGTGAAGAAATTTTTCGCCTATCAATTAGAAGGAATTGTGCCCACCAATCGAGTAGCAAATCAGAATACTGAAGTCTGTTTCTTCTAAACCCCATTTTTGTTCTTAGTACTTTCTGATTTAATTTATTTGATTACAAATATTTTTGGCAGATCAGTACAAGGCAAAATCTGTCCATCTCGGCGAGACAGTGCTGAGGACAAAACGTTTCATTCAGACTGGCTATTCAGGAAAAGAAAGAAGTTATGCGACGCATTAACCAGTCCAGTTGATTTGTGTTCTAAAAACAGCCAAAATGCGTTTTCGTGCCACCTGAACGAATTGGCCTGGTAATGTCGGTTCATATGGAAGAGATCGCTTGATTATTTTGATCACACGAACCGCTTGATTCCCATCAGTCCCTAAAACAAAGATTGGTTTTTGAGTATCTACTTTGTCTTCGTGTTTTTGCTTAGAGCAAATCCCCAAACACTTGAGAAATGGAATGGAATTGCTCCAACTCTGAAATCCGCATGACAAATCTTGGAGAGCTTTCTTTGGAAAACGGCTTAAGCAGTCGTCCTGGTTGACTAAAGATCACTGCTTTATTTAACCTTGCCTACATGAGGAATACCAACCACGTTATTGTGGACGGAGGCGAGCAGGAATGAAAACTGGACTTTTTTTAGCTTAACACCTATTCGGACGTTTCCAGCCTCTTGGATGTTGAGATTCAACGAACGACAGTCGTATCAGCTGTTCGCGTTGCTTGCCCAGAAAGTGTTGTGAGCGTAAATGATTAGAGATTGTCAAACCAACGTTATCAGTTTATTATACAAATAGACTAACTTCATACTACGAGTTTTTGATTCTTCGCATTCGCAAGCGAATGTTTTCTCTGACACAATTAGGACGAGACTATATCATATTGTCCCTTAAATTAAAGCCTAGACAACATTAGACCCGTATAGTTCGTTTCGTTCATGACACTCCCGACAGAATTAACTTGCTTAGGTTTTTGGCAAAATAACGTCGGATTGGCATTGACGTCAACTTTGCTTTTAAACTCATAATTCATTGGACGGCGAAAGCCTTGGTGATGCGGAAAACATGTATTTCAGCTGTCGGAACAAGAAATCGCTAGGTTTTAAATCTATTTTCTATACAAGAAAAAGCATTAGTCATGCTTTCAAGAATCTATTAATTCTTATGCTGAGGATGAGTCTTTGTAACTTAACATTTTGCTCAAAACCGTATGGCCTCTAGAAAGGCTCTGAGAAACTGATATTGTCATATTTATCACACAATCGTTACTAGTTGCTTGAAAAAAGTATAAAACACAATTCACCTTTAGGCAGTCCTACTAAAACCAATATCGAGCGTATGAGATACCGTGCAGTGGCTGTGCAGACAGCATTTTAGTCTTCCTTTACCTAAAATGAAATAGTCTCGGGGGATTACTACCGACACTAAACGAAGTCGGCCTTGAATACAATAGTAGTTCTGCTCACAATCACAAAGAAGTACACACAGCCGTGCCGTGTTTGTGTGTCTGCATGCACGTGCAAGCTCGTCTGCTTCAATGAACGTATGATTGGAACGTTTTTGATAGACGTAAGCCATGACCGAACGGTGGTAGACGGATTATAATCGTGTAAAAATTGCCATTCTGGGTACACTCTTTGTAGGGTGGAGTTGGAGATCAGTGGTGCGCCGCTTTATTTTCCCATCGGACTGTTTGCTCAGGTGTCAAGTCAAGTAGATTTCTTTTTCAATGCCCAGTCAGTCATGGAGATTACACTCACAAGAACAATCCAAGTTTGTTATCTTCTCGTGTTTGTTCATGCGGTACTTAATCAAAATACCTGTCGAGACATTAGGTACAGATGGACTTTCACTACACAACTCCATTAATTACTGCCTTGGATAGTACAAAGTAGAGAGGATAAATTATCGATGTTGCGAATATTCCCGCGTGAACATTAGGTTTCTACGTAAAACAAGTTCATAATTTTGATGTCAGATAAAAGACGTGTTAAGCTTTGACCAAATATCCCTCATTAATGAGAATGTACCTGGAAATCTCACTCTATGAGAACGTGGCCTCTGTGGAGTACTATATGACCCCAGGAAGAACCCATTCGTCTATATATCTTATAAGATCAAAAACTATTTCCAAGAACACCTGTAATTAGAAATTTTTAGAAACCAAAGAAAACGATATTATCATCCCTTAAAAAAGTCATGTCTAAACCTTGCGTCGGTGCTCATTCTTGATTTCAAGTTTGAGACGAGAAATGTTACTCTAGGATTTCATTCTTCATTTGTTTTGCATAGTGGAGTAAAACATAGAACAAGAGAATTATCAAACGGTATATGTTATTTCGAGGATTTATGCACGCACTTATTAAGCACGCTCACTTCGGGTTATCAACTTATCATTTTCGAGTTCCGATTAAATTAGAGCAAATTTGTGTTGATTCAGTTTGAAATCGGGCTGCGCAAGCTGACCCTGAGATTTGAGTCGGCCAAACCCGAAAAACGGGTGTTGTGATCAGTTAAATCCATAACATTTCGCCATGATTTTGACACCTTTTGTTCTATGCCATAAAAGTAGTCGGTTCACAGTGATGTCATTGTTCTAATCTTTAGGCGGCTTGATTTTAGTGTGGGCCAAAATACAGTACACCATTTTTGACCGAGTCAGTGACTCATGTTGACCTGATTTGATGGTGTTTTGCCATTGGAAGGATACTTATTAGCTGCGCAGTAGAAACAGTTTAGTTGTAGTAAAACGTGACCTGCCATGTAATATTGACTCCATTCATGGTTGAAAACCATATAGCTATTTCACTGCTGTTTGATATCAACTATGGATGAACTAAATCGAACTGAGCATCAAGTGTGTTAGACTTGTTGAAAAGTACTACCAAATAGTAGAACTATACGTTACTTTATTTGGTTAATGTGAGCGTTCATATTTCATAAACAAATGTTTTAAGGACAAGTTTACTGTTCTATCCTATGTGTGGAAGCGACAAACAGCAAAACCCAGACACGTTGCCTTTGGACTAATCACTCTTATTTTGGCAGTGGAATTCAGATATCTTTCCAGTTCTGATAAACATGAACAAGGATGTCCACATAAAAAGGATTGGATGGCACTAACTACTAAACTTGAAATTGGGATAAAACTTTCAGTCGGGCAACATTCTTTCAAAGTAAAAAGATCATTGCAAAATTAAAATTATTTATGATGATATAATATTCTCCAGTTGCAGATTAGTATAAAATATTAGTGGCTGATATATGCAAAAGTAGTCGATTGTGGTTTATGGCTCATGTTGTACAACTCAGGCAAAATCGGTATATTTAAGCAAGTACAGCGAGTCGTAGCATACCGGTCTTTGTATAACGCATTTTATTGGCGCACAAAATTTGTCACTAGGACCGTCATCCTAGATAATGACGTTTATTGTCTCGATTAATGAACGTACAGCCCCTTAATCACGGACCTCCGGGCCTAATTAAGACTTGTGTGATGAGTACATCATCTGTTAAATCAGATTTTTAATATCACACTGAGAATGTCATTTATGACTCAACTTGCCAGGCAGCTGTGCTCAACAGTCCTGATCTGACGATTGTCGCAAGCCTATCACAGAATCACCGGGTTCATCTGGCCGAGAAAGAACTCCTGAGTACAGGTAATTTTTGGATTCGAAAACATTCGGATTGTCCAAAACTATCTTGTGGGGTAATTTTCGCACATGTAGAATAATTCTGCACAGAAGTCGAGTCGTGTCCCAGATAAGTTTTATTGTCCGCGAACTGGTACAGCGACATGAAATAAGAAACTCAGCGAAGCGAAACTAGACAACAACATTATTAGTCTTTAAATAAAATCGATAAATACATTGAATGTCTCAAAACAATTCCATGGTAACCCAAACAAAATAGTTAGTTTTCAGCGAAAAAGATGGTAAGTTATTCAATAATTCTGTTTGGTAACCATTGAGTGCAAAGTTAAACCAGATTTAAAAACAGTCAACCATACGCGTTTGATATTCAATTTTAACTAATGAAATATGTTGATATTTAGTGTTTAGTTTAGTTGGCAATCCTCGCTGGTGGTGAACACTCCTGATTTTCTACTTACCTTACTTTTTGCGCAGGGCTTTTGCACAATTCAGACAAGTTGCTAAATTATGTATTGCTGCAATTGGGCGTCAAATTCTGATCGATTTTTACATCGGGAGCTTTATGGAATTTTTGTCTGAATAAGAAGCTGATTTTGATTAACACAGCGGAATTAAGCTCAAACGAAATCAGCGAGTTTAGTACCGAAAATGATGTCCCGCCTTCTGCATCCTCCTGAGTTTATTGGCATCTGTACAATTGATCTTGGTTGTCGAGAGTGCAAGATGTGTCAGGATAAACCATTAGAATTATTTCACTGGTTTGATGAACAGTTCGGAGAAAATTTAGGAGTGTGAGCTAGAAGTTCAGGGAGGAATTTTGCTACTTCAATGTTTAGCACTCTGCTCCAGTGCTGATTCTGTTATCCAAGCCGTGCTCATTTTTGCTGAGCTAGAGTGTGTATTGCTTCATGTGAGGAACTCCCATCAGCAGCCGCATTGTATGGACAAGCTTCGCGTGTTTTATTCCCAAATCGTTTCCATTTCCATTTTGCAGTTAATATAAAAACATTTCCTACTACTTCTCGTTAGAAAACTTCCACAGCTGATCTATTATGATCCTTGCAATTAAACGGTATCATATCATGGAAACCTTAAGACAAACAACCACGTTATTTTATCATATAACTTTGCATCTGCGAAACATAACGAAGTTTTTTAAACTTGCTCCTGTTTGCTGCACAAAGGTCTATATACTCCCGGAAGGAACTGTACTTTAAAAGACAATGCAGCAAGGAATCTGATGTTTGCACTTGTATTGGTTTGTATGCAGTATCGGAATACTTAATCCAGACAAATCACTGTGTCATCATCCAAATAGTTGTTTCCAGCGTGCCCCGATGATTTCACTGACTTCTGCATGACTGCCTTTCATGGCTATGAATAATACTCGGCAAAATACCTGGATCTTATTTTGGAAATGGCTGTCGATATACTGCAGGTTCAAAAGAAATCAACTGACCATTGTAGTTCCATTTAATGAGTAGAATATCCTGGCTTGATACAGTAAAACAGGAAAACCACTAATTATAGGATATTAGAAAAAAACCTTAAGAGAAACAGAAACAAGCAATATATATTTACTGTTGAGATATTAACAAAGTACCTGTGGATAAGAGCCAACCGTTGTGTTTTAAACAGCCTGGCCATGCTGCCACATGCTCAAATTGCTGAGGTATATTTTGATTTGGATGTACAATTCAAGCACCTGTGATGCAGTTTGTGGGCTCCGAAATCACGGGGTTTCAGGTGATATTGTTAGATATCGTTTACTAGTAGATCTAACTGACCTGATCCGGGTAGTGTTTGCATATGAGGTTTCCACACAAATTATTCAACTCAATAGACTGCAGTGACGTATGTGGTTATTGTCCTCCCAGAAAATAATGATCTAGGCATATGAATCAATTGACAGGATGAATAATACACAGCTGTTTTGTTATATGCAGTTTTGTGACAAGGACTGACCGCATATTCTTGAAGCATTGCGAGCCCTTCAATCAGCAGACCATGTTTCTATAATTTCATTACCATATGTGCTTTTCTTCAAACTACTCACTTGTCGTAACCTTACATGACCCAATCAGATGCCATTTACATGTACGGTAATACCAGGTTTTAATAAACAGATTAAAAATCTGCTCGTCTTTTCATTCGGATTCGTTTTTGATGCAATCCAGCTCAACGAATCAAAACAGCCATGTGAATTAGCGAAATAGAAGTTTATCGATGATACCGTGCAATGATCCTCAGGCTTGCTGTCAAACGGATATGACTCCATTCGAATGAGTACAAGGGCAATTTGGGTTTTCTCACTGTCCTATGGGAAAGGCAATTGAAACTGCTAACCGCGTTTTGTTTCGAATGTGACCATTTCCTCACATTCGGAGTGACGTCTCATAAAAACGTGTAACAGAAGTACACGTTCAGCGACGCCTGTAATAAGAGTTCCGATGTTCTCAAGAAGTCTGCAAAACGGGCCCACTTATAATCACTAATGGGTTACTATCGCCCCCATAGGGAAACCGCTACGAATTTCTCCTCAGTTGCGTCCGGGATTGAAAAAAGTAGCCGAATTCTCACTCCAGAAGTATAGACCAGCACAGAGAACACGCATTTCCTCGTTCTGCATGATGTCAGCTCGAAGAGGAATGCCACAGATAAACTGAACTCGATTGAGGAAATTGAATCTAACTTCGCTGGCAAAAGGCTGACGGAGAAGTCCGTTCTCAGTGGTGAAACAAATATTACTGTTGATATCATTTCTGTTAGCACTTTAGTTGCGATAGCCACGTAAAATTCCTTCTTATCGGTAAACAAACTACACATGGACCACCAGCATAAAGAGATAAAAGCTTTCTGGCCTTCGAAAAATTCCGAGAAACTGTAATATGGCCTATACCAGGGCGTTCTGATGAATTTTTTATTTTTTTTTGAAGGAGCGGGTGGCTTGATGCTTGCCGCCTCTTACAGGTTGCATGCCTCCGCAATAACTAATAGTTTAAGAAAAATTCATTTAATTTTTATTGGAGTAATTAATTTCAACTTAAAGTGACAGCATGGTATATATAGACATTAATTGCAACACACCTATTAGGAAGTAAAACCAACTTGACGGACATTCCCACTTTATCTGTGATTGTTATTCCAAACAATATTTGCAAAGATTATTTTAACTCACGTGATCGATAAATCTGTCTTCATGCTAAACTGTGGGATGAATCGTTCTTTTCCGACTCGGTGGTCACCTGACGGTGACTCCTGTTTTCCCCGACAGATTTTCATTATTTTCGCTCGAAGGAAGCTTCACATTTCCTATCGAACACCAGTCTTTTAGATAAATGCGAGCATACACGGACAGAAGATGACAATAGGTTTTTATATATAAATTAATCGAAAATCATTGGTTTCAGTTTCTGAAGACTCAAGCCTTGTGATAAAATTGTGATATCTTGGTGATTGATGATTATTTTTTATTAAAAACTTGCTTGCTTTCATTGTCTCTAGTCCCTTTTTAGGGGTTTGGTGTCCATGTGTGTAGGCGTGTATGTGCACAGTTCTGTTTGTTAGTTGATCTAATGTCCAGTGAACAAATAAATATTTTCCACTGAATTATTCTAATTATTTCATTGCAGTTGGCCATGATGTGAATTCGTGTTTGATCACGCAAGAAATATAAAAATGTGCGAGCATGTAATGGTTTGAACCAGGCGCTTTCAACGTCCCCCGAAGTTGGAACTCGGTACAGGCTCTCAACGATTGAAAAAGTAAAAATAGATGAGTAAGAGCAATTTAATTAGCTTACGTGATTTTCGCGATGCTGTTGCCGTTGGTACCGGCGGTGCTGGTGCCCTGGTTGTTGTTAATGTTGTTCTAATTACCATTCCTTCTGCTCTGATTGTCGTTGTTTTTGTTGTATTCCTCATTGTTTTGCCCACTGTTGCTTTTCCCATTTGTTGTCATTAGATTCCGATTTGTTTCCGAATCTCGGTCATCTTCGGTAGTTCTCATAAGGTAAAAAATGAAGAATTCGAATTGCTTGAGGATGGTTGATGGTTGACCAGGACAGATTTCAGGTAGGTGGCGTCTTTTTCTTCATATACAATTAATATTCAATTACAACAAAGTGACGATTGAAAGAACACCTTTTGAATGGATTATGCAGTTCCAAACCTGAATCCGAAAACCGCAAATATTGCAGTTATTCATTTTTGTGCAGAATTCGTGGATTGCTTTTTACGGGATTCGAAGATTCAATGTAGAATGCAGAAGTGTATTGATTTGCCGGAAGCACTGTTGAACAAGAAATTGTACTGGCATTATCAGTTCCAATCTCTGCTCATTAGTGGGGGAAACGGTTGTGCAACCCTGATAAAACTGTTTAAAATTTCCGGCGTCTAGGAATTTGAAATGATCAAAATAGACTAGATTTTGCTTTTAAAAAAGCATGATAAAACTAAGCACGTCTTCTGGAATATTCAACACAATCATTAGATAGTCGTCATTCGCAGATTAAAACAATTTTACAAAGGAACACGAGAAGGTGTGTGGCTGAAAGCTTGTTATTTGTACCTTGCTCAGGTATGTGTATCAAACTAGACTGCATTTAAATTAGACAAGTGGCCTTTGTAAATAACCTAGAAATGGAATAATGAGATGCATTGGGTTTCAAATGTTTGCTTTTTTCACGCAACATAATTTCAGAAGATCACGGTTTTATTGTTTCGGCCTTTATTTCCCTAGCTTGTTGTGTTTATGATCATTTTAGTTGCTGATCACTTCCCGCTGGACACAATCGAATCATAAGGGAATTATACTGGTTGCTTATGTATTTCTTATCTTAAAACAGACACGGCAATGCTGGAAGCGGTCAGGAACAGGAAACGTTCGCAGTTAACATAATTTTTCGACGTGCACTTTTGGTATGGACTTAAAATAATAATGAGCTAGTTGTGAGAGCCAAAAATGTCTAAAACGGATAGTTCGCTCCTATAATGACTTCTGTGGACTTTATATGATGGTCAGGTGCTGGTTTTTCTAACTAACTTGCTTTGAGTGACAGATGATCACTTTCGAGAAACGATCCTTGGTCGTCATTCAATCAAAGAATTATTTTGAAGTAACTCATAATGCATTAGATAGATATACGCAACCTTGTCTATTCTGTGCTTGTCTCTGGTTCTGTCCCGCAAAATTGCATTTCTAATTATTCGAGCTAGTGCCACATGCCTACAGACGATTCTGGAGATGCCTACATTTCTCGCTAGCAAGTGATAACATTAAATAGTACAAAGTCTCTGGAAAACTGGGACTAAACCTATCGTGTACGCCAAGTGGCTAGGATTAATTGGATCGGGATTGTGCGGAACCTGCTGCTACGACGTGATACTTATCATATTGTCTTCGCTTGCTGCTAATTGTTTGATGTCTATTTCTACTACAAAAATGCATTTTCGTAAGTCATATAATGTTTTCCATTTAAGTATTTATGTTTGAAACCAGATAAGACTACAGTCAGTCACAGTTTGAACAACATTTCAAAAAACACGGGATACTGGTAAACAATTTATATATAAAATATATATATAGAGAGAGGAAGGATTCATTTCACAGATGCATTTTTCTAACTGTGGTAATCTAAACGTTGTTCTGCCGTGCTGTGGATCGTATTGTTTCTAAATAATAAATGGATATCACTATTACTGCAAGAATCACTTCCCAAATTCCTGTGCCCAATGAAACGTCAAACTCTCTGATGACCTTTTCATTGCTCTGAGAACCCCCCAATCACCACAAGTTAGCTAATGAAGTGTACGTTCGTAAAGCTGTGGAAGCAGCCTGCTGAGCACTCTTGAATTCAGCTGATAAGGGATTCAGAAACGCACCAATTTGTTTTGGTGGGTACATGCCTACGCAGTTTCATCATGTAACCAATGAGATCTGCAAGCAATATCTCCGAAGATCTTTCGGTTGGCCTTAAGTTTTAGTTACTAATGCGTGAATACAGATCCCGTAATGAATTTCATTGGCTCTAATGCGACATTCATTAAATCCACCAAAGCAAAGTTTATTTCCTATCCGTCGTTCTGTGGAAGATGGCAACTCAATTGTGTTCACCAAAGACTCGCTTGTTTCAAATCAATTGTGAATAAAACATAAATTGATTTTTTTCGTCGTCTTCAGCCATATCAAGTATCTGTTCTCGGTACTGAGCATCGAATAGCCCATGTCGTTCCAACACATTACTAGCACAGTCCATAAGTAAATTTATTAATACAAAACCGATAGACAGTATGCCAATAATTGCCTTGGTGATTCAAACTGTCGAAAGTGAATGAGGTTATCAGTGGTTTTTATACTTATAATCAGAAAGGTAAATATGTGTAGGAATATCCGGAAACAAATGTTGAAGCTTACAACAGTTTACATTTTCTGAACTGTGTGGATTGGGTAAAAGATTAGGGCCCATTTGGGCGAGCAGAATAACACGAAAAAATTAAATAGCATGATAAGGATAAAACAATTTATTACCCAGATACTTTAACATTATACCAAACAAAAGATCATCAGACCGAATTGGATGCAATTTTCTTACTCGTTAGCAGCTTTCGAATAAATCGGAACATTGTCTCGAATGATTGCATGAAATATTGTTTTGCATCCATCCCGTCTGCACTCCCCCGACAGGGGTAATCTCGCGTTCGGTTTACCCGGTCATTTATCACTGAGTCTTATTCCGACATATTGTTCATAAATATTGAATTGTCCATAATGTCTGCTGTTTGTAGGAATGCTCAGTGCTCCCATCCCCCGAACTAGTCGGCATTACGGCGTAATTTCTGGCTCACTCGGTCTGGTCAAACAGAAGGTTTCGGTCCAGATAGCAATTGGTTGTTTTTACCGAAAAGCTTGCTCGTCAAAAGACTTATAAAAATACCAAACACACATTATCATGCCGCAGACGGTTTTCAACTGAGGAAAATTGGATCATTTTTAAACAGAACGAGATAATTATGGGAAATTCACTTTCCCCGTATATTCAATCTCATTGGACAGTGCAGTGGAGTTTTAAGGATGAAAAATCCGAATAAGAATTTGTTACCACTTTTGATCTAGATGATAAAGCCTTAAAACATGCGGGCAAAAATTACACAAATAAATAAATTGGTCAACAAGCAAGAATTAAAACAACCATGTAATTCATACAAATTCCCTTCTAAAGCATACAATGTTCTTGACAAAATCATCTCTCAAAACAGTTTATGAAAATCCAACCGTTGTTATACCATTTACGAATTCCGTGGGCTTCAAGTGGGGCAAATTACTTCGCAGATGAATCTTAAGATAGATACTGCCGAAGCATGAAACGAGCAGTTCGACAGAACTGGTATTGTTCCTCGATTTTTGCGTTCACGTTTGCTGGAGAAAAATTCACATGAATTGTTTCGCTAAATTGCATCAGGCGAACAGTGACAATGCAAGAGAAACGAAATAACATGTAGATTTTGTTGTCGAGTTTTCCAGGGAGGTTTGAATTTATCTATTGTTTAATTACAACCACAGCACATAGACCTTGATGAATTCCTTTGCAGATTTCTGTTTTTCATTTAGTCGTTTGCCGGTGAGCGCCTTGTGTAGACTAGTTTGACTAGACCGTCGGTATAATAAACTTTAACAATGCTGTTTTATCCAGACTACAAGATCACCGATCCGATGGGAAATTCTAGTTTATCTGAACAAAACTGCGCTGTAATCGATGTTTTAACCATGGTTTTGTTCAAATATTGTCTGCGGCTTAAGCGACAGTGTGACAGTTGAATGAATTTTACATTCTAACGTCCCATTTACGGTTGAATACTTTTCATCCTGGAAGGCGATATTAGTTTAAACAAATAAAAGGGCAATGTACAACATGTAATGGAGATTTTGAGTGTCCCGGGCTCCGAGGAGTAAACTTACTACTATTGCAGTTCTGCTAATACGGTTGCTCCACTTCGCTTAATGCGGAATCTCTCGTTTTTAAAAAAGCAATGCCATCGAAGGCTTATGGTTGCCGAAAGTAGTCGGTAAAAAAACTTCCATTGAAATAAAGATTTTTTTGAGGAGTTGGACACAAAAACGTACCTTGTATGTCTTCTTATTGGCGAACAGAACGACAAAACGTCTGATCACCCCAATTATTGCCCGTAACTACTTATGAGTACACTTATCAAGAGTTATGTCTGTCCATGGTGTTTAAATATGGAAAAAAAGTAAACTGGAACGAGTGACCAGTGGAAACCTCCACGGGACTGCTAATCCTGATTATTTTATGATAATCCCCGGTCTATATTTAACCTCGTTTGGGTTGTGTGAGAAGATTAGACTGACGAGTCAATTATTTTGTCGGGTATCGAGTAAAGGAGAGAAATTCGTGTTGTCTGGTTTTTTAATATTGTACTTTTTACTTTCTTCCCTAGTTATATAGCAAAAGCAAGTAGTTTTTCAGCCAAAGGGCTGAAACTAATTGAGTGCGGTCGAAATGAGGGAGAATATTTATAATTTTGTGTACACCACAACCCGTTCCTAGTTGTCACTGTGTTCGCAGGTACATGTCAATGCAATTAGCTCTTTTGCGGTTGACAGAATACAAGTGAAACGCTCACCAAACCGGAAATAATCCCGTTTGCCACTGTGGTTTAGACGCATTTGGCACAAAATACAGTGCAATGAATTGCTTACCATTCACCAATCCATCACGGTAGGCAGGCATCTACAAGGACTAAAATGTAGTTAGTCGAAATACTGCATCGCAGTTTACCTGGACGCCAGGTGGGTAGATCAGCAAGTTCTGTTTATCTGACAGTCGAATAAACGTTCAGACACTTGAAAAATATTCGAAGATCATTCTTCCGAATGCGTGGGGTGGACGCATCTGCTAGCAGTAAAGCCACATCATGATCGATCAGTTAGTCAAGTCAGAGCGTACATCTGAACGGATTAAAATTGATCTTGCGAATCAGTGTACCGGAATTCCAGAAAGAAGTCGATTATTTGAGTTATGAATTTTAAAGGATTGAGTTGTTTGAATCTTGGAGGTGGAACGTAAAACAGTGGGTTTTCAAAAGACAGCACTAGCCATATCCTGAACAGCAACAAAAAGTTGAACACTTAGTGCTTTCAGACAAACTTTTAAGTCAACAATGGAGTGTAGACTTTAATGGTGATGGTTGCGGAGAGGATTTATGCATGTATCACTGTCTGTATTTGAAAATTTCATTGAAGTATTTCAAGGTAAACTCATGTGGTATAAACACTAGATAAGTGGGTGAGTTTGTACGGGAAAGTAAGTGCCTATAATGTTGAGCCTTTTATGATAATCTTTTGGAAGCAAAATAATATGGAAATAAAGGTGGATGGGGAACGAGCTGCGTTACTTCAGGCCGAATGTAGCTGTACCTGAAGTGTCTGACATCAGACCGAGTCAGGGAGTTGTCGCCTGATTCCGTCAGGATAACGTGATAGTCAGTTGCTCATTCTCCTCTTCCGCCGTCGGTAGTACAGAGGCAATTTAGTGCTCCATAGTGACCTCTTCAGATGGGCAGCACCTCAAGGCTGTTCACCGGAATATAGTCCCACAAACCGCCAAAACATGGTTGTTTTGGAAGGCACATTAGCAAAAGCCATGTGCAAATGCTGAGAACCATGCTACTGATTTACAACTTTTGTAATCAAGGATCACTGCTCTTTAGTGGAATGTATTGTGGAAGTCAAATGTGGGAATCGCTTAGAAATGTGATTTAAAATTAACTGTAAACTGAAATAAATGGGTGTGGCTAGATTAGTTCTCCCCTTCTGACCGGTTGGTAAACGCGTTTATGGCGTAAGGGGTATGGGCAACTCTCAGAGGATAGCCTAACCAAATGCTTTCAGCTTCCTAATTCCAGGAGGCTCTTTGCCTGGTCGATCCTCAATGTCTACTTAAAACAAAATAACTTCGGTCACATTTACTGGGATTTTTGACTGAACTTAGCATTAATTGTCTCACCGTTCAGCCAATCCGGGCGATGCAATGGGATTTATTCGGTCCTGAGTCCAGTTTTGCGGTCTACATAAAACATTCCACACAGAGGGAAGAAGTAGAAAAGATGTAGCGTTTGGAGTCTTATCGTAGGCACATCAGTGGTTAGGATGTGAAATGAATTTGCAGCTTCACAATATTCAAGGCCTTTTCAGCTGCATCTGACAGACGGCGATGTATAGTGTTGTTCGCGTTGCATTTTTTTTAACTAATTTCACATTGATGTTTGTCTTTCAAGTCTTTCTTTCATTACTTTTTATCTTCTGGTCACGGAAGCATTCTGCGAAGAGCACATACCCAAGAAACGTCTGATTATTTATCTGCAGTAGTGTCCGCATACCCCGTGGTGTTTGAAACAAAGATCAATATGAATTTGTTTCCCTAATAAGGACAAAATATAATTATTGATAAGTGATTTTTCTGTAACCTGATAACTAAATTGAATCATCGATCAGATAATTTATGGGACTGGTCAGCAGGGCTATTTTCTTCCAGTTTGCATTTCTAAAAATGGGAACCTTTCTGTGGTGAAAAGAAATTTTTCTGTCGAGATTCTTGTGACGTCTGGATTTGTAGCATACAAAATATAATTACCATAGTATTTATACAGCACGGATCGTTTGGTACACGATGCTACTTGATTGTAATTACGCTTAGTCATGTAACACTCAGCATACACTGAAGCACGAAGTGACCTTAATGCTCTTACACTTTCCGGTGGTGAATTTCCCTATTAGATTTCATTTGGGTATTTTGTCTGCTTACAAATAGCATTCATTTCATTCACTGTTTTTCGTTGGATTTAGTTACATTCATATTCTATCGGTTCATCAATCAGGATTTACGTGAATGATAAAGCGCAATCAGGGAAGGACGAATAACCTGTCTGGATCCGTTTATTTTGAAGCAAACTTCGATCTACACAACCTAAGTGCATCAATTCCCGCTTAGCCATCCATTTTGAACGGACACCTTCCTTCCTTGTCCCAGTTGATAGTAATCGTATTTAATGTGATCTAGTGATGTGATTGCAGATCATCAAAATCGAACCTCTTCGCCACTTGTTATCCCCAGTTTCATGTTGCCTAAACTCACGGATTGGCTTAACAGCAAGGTAATACAGACAAACCCGATTGGAAATTGCATGTTTACCGCAAACGTTATTCCACATATTACCATGTCACCGGAAAAAATTATTGCTGGGATTTGCTTGTGATAAAAAAACGGAGATAAAGGCATGTGGTTTTGCATTTCATAGACCAGAGTTATTAGCTCATTGCGGCCGTTCGAAGTTATCAGTTCGTCCAAATTTGCATAAGCAAATGAAAATCGGTGCAAGAAGTTCAGCTGTCGGACAAAAGTTGCATTTAGACTTAGGTTAATCAAAATAAATTTACCCTTTTCGTCATCCTTCCTTTAGCCGAAAAGGTCAATTTATAAGAACTGACAGTTTCAGGGTGGACTTTGAGACCAAGAGAAAAACACAATTGTGATAATCAGTTTATTTCGATTTTCCCAAAGAGGTCGGCTTTATTAAGTGCTATGTCCACATGTCCTGTGCCGATGCGGGCTGATCGGTTTTAGACTGGGAAAATGAGTGGCTGTTCAAAGAAATTGAGAAATGAAGTATAATAAAGTTCGGTCTTCTACAGTTTCATTTTCTTTTTTGAATATTGCTGATAGTGATGACATGAAAAGAAACACTGTTTTAAAGGAGAAAATGGAAAATATTTTTTTGACCTTAAGTGTGGAATCGGTTGCCAGGCCAGAGATTTGATTTCGCGACATTCAGACACAGGCCACAACAGTGACCACTAGATTACCCTGAACAGAATAAGACCATTAACCCTCGAAATGAATTAGTCAAACCCCTTATTACCAATTAGAATTGCATGTCTGCAACCACGATGTTTGCAGGTTTTAGGAAAGGAACCTGTGATTCGCAGTAACATGTTCTTTTTTGGCATGCATTGTTTTGTTTGATACCACTTGGCTCTATTCATAAATCGCCTCCGGGTACTGCGTTGTTTTATTTGTGTTTAATGACAGCATGCCACATTCAGTCTTTCAGTTCGTTAGTGTATGAACAACGAATGAAAGAAGGGTGTAATGTTAGGCTTTGTCACTTGAAAGCCAGCTGCCAGTGTAAGTGGATGCTTCACTAGCGGGAGCAGGGAATTTTGTCCAAATCTGTTGGTGTTAAAGGCAATATGCACTCAGTGCAAAGCTCAGTCTCCATTATTACACAGCAATAGCACGACAAAGGTGAAAAATCTACCCATACACAACTGATGGGCATGAAGCATCGGAACGTGTCACGTTCGAATTCAGGTTGGTGAATTAAACGACGAACCGACATCGATCGTCAGCCCCAGTGTAGCAACTGCACATGCATATTTGTATATGCTGTCCTGGAAGATTTGTTTGTCCGATCAACAGCGAAAGGTGCAGTGCATGTTCAGAATCCACTGTCAGTTGAGTCTCCGAGAAGTGCGGAGTTGAGGTTTCTTCAGCGAGCTGACAAGCATTTAACCGAATGAGAAACAAACCAGTCGGCTGTCATTTTCATTAACCAGCCACGGTTGCGAAGGTGAGCGTTTCATTAATCGGCAGTATCCGTTACGATGGATTTTTATGCTGTTGTTCATCATTTAAGCATACAGTTGTTTTGTGTTCAAGATACACACTTGTTTACTATACTCATAATTTTTATCAGTAAGCTAGTGCTAACATACTGCACTGCAAGATCATTTGAAATTTTGCCCTGTTTAAAAATTTCATTCTTCTCACGGGTAATCTTAAGCCAGAGAAATCAGAATTTTAGGAGACTAGGTCGTTTACCACTTGACGCACGCACGTACACGCACACAGGATTTCAGTGATTCGACAAATCAGTTAGATATTGCTATCCAGAGTTGTGCATTTCATCATAGCTGATTGCTCCATTTACGGAGAAGCTGCTTCATTCTGGTTTCCAATCATCACAAAAGTTCGCTGATTGGGCTTCAATGAAACTTGGGGGTGCGTGAGAGGGTTAGTTGTTATACTTTCTCGAATTGGCTTGGTCCAGTTTCTCATCCGTTTACCGTCATTTGGGAATGTTTGATTCACTTTCTATGTAAATGCAGCGGAGAAAATTTATTTTGTATTCATACTTCCGACAACTCGAGACGTGAATCGAAATTTGCTGTGACTGTCCCTCGTTATTTTCATTCCCGGTTAACGTGCAGACGCCATATAGCGAAACATTTGAAAGCAACGTTATACCGAATAAACAAAGCACCGTTCAATCGGAAAATCGTGTTACGGCAAATGAAAACAAATTCAGTCTAATATTAATTGACCAGTTTCGAGATTTCAATTGCTTTCGAGATGGTGAATACATCAGCAAAAATGGTTGTGCACACGTAAATAGTCTCCTTCCAGTTAGTTATGGCCACGTATGTGTAGAATTATCTGTGTTCTTACTTGACAGAATGGACTGAGATGGACCAGAGGTAGCTACTCGACTCTCACTTATATGGGCACCGTTAGGTAGAAAATTTGTGATACTGCTCTCTTGAAATGGTGTATTGCCGTAGCGCTGGCCCGAAAGAAACCAACTTGATTAGAGCAAATGAACCCGGCCCCTAATGCCTTTGTAGTTTGCTATCCAAGTATGTTTCACCGCCTAACTTAGTGAGCAACATTTTCGTGCTGCATATCAGATCGCTAACAGTAGCTAGGATCAGCTGCAGTCATTTTTAAGCCCACGAGCATTCGTCCTGACTGTCCGTCGGAGCTTCTAGGATGGACCAGTAAGATTATCCTTTGTCAGTAAAGCGTGGAGAGAAATTCACTGGGAAAAGTTAAAAATATCTGATCATTTTCCGGACGGATTTACCCAAGACAAATGATATTCCGATTGCCGTAAATGGAAAAACTCATGGCAGAGTCACAATGTTACGTTCTTACAACAAGTCTAGTCTGAAAATAAATCCAAATTAAGATTAAAGTTCTTACTATTTAGAAATAAACGTGCAAGATCTATATATAACCAGTTATTAGAGGTAGTCGGGATTCTTGAATGAATAAATGCAAAAACGAGCATACTGTAAAGATAATAATTATTCACTGATTAGGCCATCCAATGGGAGTAGTGATCTCTCTTCTTGAATCCGGTTATCAATCGAGCAAAATTTCTGGGAAATCAAAGTGTTTTCAAGCACGATTGAAACGAACTTGGTGTCTTTTTGGTGTCTGAACTCAGCAAGAATGGCACAAGAACGATCAACAGCACATCAGTACACCGTGATTGATGGCGTTGTTTTGAGCGTTTCAGCAGCAAGTGCCTTGTTAACCTGGATCCAAAAAAAGCTAAAGACTTGCGCAAAACTTGTTATTCTCCATTGTTGCATTTTATTCCTCGAGCAGGTGGCCTTTATATTCGCAAGAATTGGATGAATTATCGTGGGCAATATCACCGTGAGCCATTTACGCCTCTTGACGCGTTCGTAAATGAAACAAGGAGCCACAGGTTATGCGGAATGAAAAAGCATGACGTAATGCGCGTTCAAAAGTGCACGTCAATAACCGTAATTGAACTGGTTAGGTTCTGTCAAATTAGACTTAAAGGTAGCATTTTTGTGCATTCTGGGCCTGCGAGAATAACTTTAAATTGCGTTATGGTAAATCATCCCAGGGTGCAGTTAGTCCATTACGCTGACCAATAATATATGGGAATTGATATAACGAATAAAAAGTAAACACGGTCACCTCTAAATTTGGATTCCTATCAGAAAAGATTTCGATTAAAGCTCATTAACCAAATGGCCCGTTGTTTGGCTGATCGTAGTACCAAAATGGTGTACAAGTAGACCATTGATTTTGGGTCTGTTAGATCCTAAGTTTTGTCGTCAGAAGTGTTCCGATGTACAGGTTATAAGCAAAAGCCTAGCGAATAAAGGCAGAATTCCGTATAGACAAGTCGTGATGGTAACTGTTTGAGACACACAGAGAGACGAAGTGAATCATTGATTCACCTGTTTCAAAGCGACTGCCAAGTACCATCCAGAATGTGACCACTTTTTAAATGTCTACAAACAACAATAAATTTTTAGAAAATACATTTCAAACACAGTTTGTAATGCCCGTGCGCTACGAAAAAATAAAGCAGACCAGAAACGAAGACTGCTTTTTAATACACCGTGAGCAACATTCTCAGGCTACGGTAACTGATTCACTAAAACTGTAATCTGCGGCTACAGAAAAGTCACTTGTGAAAATCTAAAACCGATTACCTCTTTCTATTTATTTGAACCGTGAAACATATTTTTGGAAGTTTACTTGCGCCAAAACAGAAACATTCGTTTGATTAGCAATTTGATTTTCATGAGTAATAATTCTAAATCTTTTTGAATACGGAGGAAACGTTGTTTGTGAATGATACGTTAGCTTATGCAATAGTGTATACGGAGTTGCATATAACTGCCAGATACAAACTAGGGCCGAGACAAAAGAACAACAGACTGGACAGTTGCTTCCCAAACCTGGTCATCCTAGTCTTGGAATCTGTCTTCCTATAAAAGGAGCAATCTTTAGCCCATTCAATACTACTTGTGGACCTAAGTCGGTAACGTTTGCAAAGCTTAGAAATAAAACTGCAGAAATATTGCGCTGTGGTAAAACGATCTTTCTTTAAATTTCTTTTATAGGTTTTGTAAAAAGGCAAATTTACTGACTGTGCACTTTTACTAAACATTCCGAGTGGATCTGAGCTTACAAGGCAGTTATACAACCAAGACAAAATCGTATGAGATCATCTACCTGTCTGATTATGTCTTTAACAAAATAAACCGGAATTTCAAAAAAAAAAAACGAATCCAAATTGTCAAATATTTCCACTCGTCCAGTTGATTGAAAAATATTTTCCTCTTAATGTTGGGTTGGCGTTAGCCATTTGTACAGCTCTCAAGTAAGTGAATTCTTCTTCTGTTTTTTTTATCGAGTGATTACGAACACTGGCAAACAATCTGAAACGTTGGCTGTTATTCTTGCAAGCACGGTTGACTTTCATGCAGTTTGAATTGATGTGCACATTTCCATAAAAGATGGGGTTGGAAAAAACAAGAATTCTTTTGAATGATTCAACCTCAAAGAAAAACAAAAAAACCAGGTCAAAATCACAATGCAAATTTCTCTTAAAACATAACTGATTCAAAAAGCTGAAATGAAATTACGAAATATCTTGTTTTGTTTTTTTATTCATTCAAAGTGACACCACCGATGCGACAGATCACAATCGAGATGCATTAAAAGATTTTGTGTTGTCCGTTTCCGAAAATGTTTCTGTTTTGAACGGGATAACGCGGTTGATCGGTTTCTAAGTGAGAAAAGCTAAGCTCAGCCGGAAAATCGTTGTTAGGCTTTCAGACATTACCAGGTGCTTGCAGATAAGGTAGTGCTTCTTAGAGCTTATAAACAGCTGGCCGCTAAACAATCTGTGACATGGTTCAGAAAAACTTATCTAGACTTAATTAAAAATCGGAAAATTCGAGGAGAACATCTGTGGCGTGTTATAATCTACTGCAATTTCTTCTACTGTTTACTTTGATTATTATATCGAATAGTATAACCTTTGGTGGTCTATTAACGATATCAATTATGATGGCAGTCATTTCGTTTGGTTTCTCACTTATTATGATTAAAATGCATAATATTTTGGAAAATGAAGTTATTACAAATCAGTCTGTTATTTGTGGTTGCTAAATGTGAAGTGTCGGGGTGTGGATTAATCGGAACTCTCAAACCGTGTTATGAATGGAGCACAACTGGCATGTCCCATAGCCGAAGAATGCCGGGAACCGTGACTCTGGAATCTGAAGAGGGATAAAATCACATGACCGCACAGTAATTCAGGACTGTCGCCTATCATCACAGTGATTGAGAAATCAGGAATTCAAATTTTCTAAAACATTGGAGGCAACGTATGCTCAACACTGCATCGTTTATCGACTGGTTATGGAAGCCATTGTAAAAAAAATAGAAAAAATGATAATACCTTCAATCACAATGCGAATATTTTGGCCTAATATCTACCAGATGATTTGTCATAGTTTATTTTAATTTGATTTTTAGGAAAAAATAGAATGAAGACAAACAACTCACTGTCAGCCAATTGCCTCGCAGAAAATTCTACAAGCTCGAACAATTCAGATTTGAGGTCTCTCTGGAGATCCGGTCCATCACAGCGTAAGCGTATGACCTTAGTTCAAGCCAAGAAATTTCTCGTCACTTTGGTTCGGGGGCTAGGTATGGTAAATAATTGCAAATGATTTTATTGCGCTGGTTTTCCTCTCTTCGTCAATCCAACCTGCGCCCTTGCCTTGCCTTCGGGTTAGTGTGACGGGTGCTTGTTCAAACGAGCAGAGAGAATGCACTGATGGATATCTGTACAACGCATTTATAAACTATGAGTCACCTGGTTGAGTTACACGGGATATAATTTCCATCATAGCGGAGTTTCCCTAACTTGACTTCAAATCCTGGGATTTCTTGGGAATCAACCAGCCTACGCGGCGTCCAGACGTGGGTGGAGTCCATATACGGATTCGAATTACATCGGACCAGAAGATGTTTTGCATTTCCATTATTTCTAATCTAAAATGCCCAAAACTTCATAATGTGAAATGCGCTAAAATGTCTAAGAAAGTAGCTAGGAATTAAGATTAAACAATGGCTATTGCAACCTGGAAGGCGTTTTCCCTATCAGAAATGTGCGCGCATAGAGGACGGATGAAATCTGTTGAGAATGCCAGAGCTGCCTGCAATTGGTCTTGACAGTGAAATAAGTCAGTTGAAAAAACGTCGCACTGCGAAATCCAAGTTGTCGACTTTCAGTGTTGCGCATATTAAAAAACATTCTTTGCGGATTTTCCCTCTGGGTTTAGCATAATGTCACCATCAAAACGCAGTATCAGTTGAGGAATAGAAGGTAATTTGAACCTAATAGCAGCAGATCACACTTTACAAAGCGAATGATGCCACACTTATTACACATTTTTGTTCGATCTGCTTATAAAATCAGTGACATGAATTGTGTGATTTTGCCTAAAGTTTATCACTTGTTCTAAAGAGGTGTCACCGTGAAATGTTGGTTTTGGTAGCTGTTTGGTTTATTATCTGTTGTTGGGCCAAATGTCCGATTTCAAAATAACTAAAAACATACAGTCTAATCTCTCATCTAAGGAATTGCCGTTTTTATGCAGGCATTATCCATAGTTCATCGAAAACGAGTAAATGTGCCCCACGAGAAGCTGTTTAACGATCTGCTGGAAGCCTACTGAAGACCATGGTGTCTCGAATTTCATCACTTTGTGTCGGTAATTCCGTAGAAACAGACAATTCAGTAAACGTTAATTGACTGTGACAATTTCTAGAAGGTTAATATCGTTAAACCATCAAAATAACTGAAAATATATTTTTGTTGCACGTTTTCAAGTTACGCGTCGGACATTCGAAACTGGAATGAAGCTTTCGCGAGCGAACGGTGCCTGGACTCTGTGGTAAAAGACAATTTTCACACTGTAAATAAGAATCGAAAATGTAGTGCCTGATTTCCTGGCTACTGGTGACAAAATTTAATGCCAAACTAGAATAACAGGTCTTGAGTACATCTTTCATAAACAGTGCTTGAAATAAATATATATCTGCAGCAGATGTGATTAGTATAAGTGATATTTTAAGTCCGTGTCCTTATTGTTCACAAGCAGAAATATAAATGAGCATATTTCTGCAAAGCGGCCTACGAAAGTACTTAGCGGAAAATCGACCACTTGGTTCCGTTGGCTTGCACAATGGGGTGTGCGCAAACCAGAGATAGTAGATTTGTAATCAGAGACAAAGAGAATGGGGACACTGCGAAGTCAGTCTTCTGACGTGACACACTTCAAACCTGTGGTTTGATTTTTCGGTTTATTTGTTGTGCAGGTAAAATCAACTACTATAAGGACTTCGTCCATCTGACAAAACATTTTTTCCTGTGTTTTGTATTCACCTAAATATCAGTAACTTCATACTATTTTTCATGTGAAGAAATAGATTCATGCTTCCATCCATCACACTGTTATATGTTTTAGTCCGTTTTTATTCCTATGCATTTGGCGCAACTCTTTTGGTCATGCACATGTATAAGGATGCTTCTGTCTTATTTAGTCCTTGACAAAATGAGCAATGAATTGTAATGACAATTTATCAAAAAGATTCATATTGGTTTTGATTATCGATCCTAAGGTAAGTAGACATAATTGCAAATGCAGTGAAACCAGTTGGGATACATGTCGTATTATTTTGTGGTTTCATCTTAACTGTAACATTTATTTTCCTAATAATATACCAAATGATGATTGATTAGATAAGCGACCTAAATTTGCTTTGTATTTATTTTCATTATGCTTAGATTATCAGACAAAAGCTTATAGTTCCTTTATGTCTGCAAATCATGTGGGGTGATGGAAAAAGTTTCAGAGAAAAAGCAAACGGTAAGTAGTTTTTAAAAGGTAACATAAAACAGGTATAAGCCATTGGAAATTCTAAAATAAACGTGACAGGTGAAGTGCATCAAAAAGGTTATTGGTCTGTTGTCTCTCGGTGAGTCGATGTTCAACCCATAGCCGAGGCCTTATTCTGACTGACTTCAATTTTCATCATGGTTAGTCACTCTAAGTACATTGGATTTTCGGATAATTTTTCTACCAGTTGCATATTTGGGTGCTCTGCAGTCCCTGATGCCAGTCCACAAAATAGTGGACAAATATGAATCCATATGGCTATTTAATGCAGAACCAATTTACTCATAGAGTCGTCTAACAGCTAGCAGCTGTGCACGTGGTATTGATAGCTGGAGAAACTTTTTACGTAAAAGGCCGATGTGATGGATCACACAGATCAAGTCCAGTTAAACTCCACGATGCTAACAGTTAGCATTTGAAACTAGTTTGTCTTCATCTTTGCTGTTGATTCCTGTCGCATACTTTGTCTTTCGAAATGATTCAAGGTCATCTTGTTGCTGAAACCTAATTGTGGTCTGTTCGGGTAAGAAACAGCTTTTAGGGGCATCAGATTACAATTTGTTTGCAATCAGTTCCTTTAACGGGATGAATAGTTTGAACGACTTTCACAATAGTAACATGACTCTAAAGACTGAATTGCCATTCGCGAACAAGCGCTTTGTTGCAAGATCTCACGTTGGCAAACAACAAGCTCGGACCTGATTGGAGTTATCATCCTATTTGCTTCGTCGATTGCACCTGCCTGTGAATAACTGATAAAGTGGTCGCAGAATTAATTGGAACAATTTGACCCCAACAAAAAAACTTTGCGACGCTTCTGTGGGACACGTTGATTGAAAAGTGATATTTCCTTTGCTTGTTCAGTGCTACATGAGTCGATAAGTTTGAAAAAGAATGCAAGTTATTCGCTTGTTATTTTAACAAGAGTTGTTATGCTAGTTTATTTGTCCACGATTAATGAGGCCGGATATATCCAAAGCCGATAATACAACCACTGAATTAAATCTGCGTATTACTGTGCGGTGTACTTCAACCACAATTGGTTCTCCATTTCCAAAAACTAATAATTTTTTCCACATAGAAAAACGCTTCGAGCATCTGCTGTGCTTGAGTTCCACTGCATGCGTGATTATTTTCTAATTATGCTTAACCTGATACTACAGTATGAGTAAGACTTAGTCTGACAACTAACTTTTTTGTTCACGCTTCATTCATGTATCCCAACGAGTAAGGCTAAAATAGGAAATTCAAGCAGTGAAACCTTGTGCACTAGTATTTCACGATATTGTCTTTGAGGTTACGAAATTAGAATGATGATTCACGCAGTCACGATTCTCAAAAAATCATTCTTTAAAAAACGGGACGTTGCGTTTGCCGATGCAGCCACCCGTCAGTTTATCAGCTTCTCAAATGATGATTCATAGGGATGAGAAAAGACCGGTCGAAAATATTTTTAACAATTTAACTTACATTATTCCCTTTCTTATTTTTTTGTTATCAGTTTCACCATAACACGAATTGAATTGAAATGTGTTAATTCCCAAGTAGAACACTGCCCTACATTATTTCACTTTTTCATGAAAAATCTTGTTGCTAAGACTCATTCATTTTTGATATCAACTGACTTGATTTCCAAAAGCTGAACCATGATGTAGTGAATGGTAATTTGATTTGTGACAAGCGTGCCTGAGTTTATCAACAGTTTCTATGACCACCTTTGTTGTGTATTAGTTTTAATGTTAAAGCAGACCGAAATGATCCACACATTTGGCCCACTGGAGTTCACAGTCTTATTTAAACCTTCCGTCCACGTTGCTGCTTATTAACGGAAATCATACCCACGACATAGTATCGGTATAGATAACGCGTGAAAAATGGTTTTGCTCATGTTTGTTTCCTACCTCAGCGTCGAGAGGTCTGTAGCATTTGGAAAGTTTGAATTACTGAATTCTGACCTCATTTGTTGCGTACCATTTTGTCGGGTGCACTGATAAGAATGATTAGTACATTTGCCTTGTTTCTTCCGGTCATTGTTTTTCTTTTTTATGCATTATTATTAATAATGAGTGGTCATCTTCGGCGGTAATGCACTGAGTTAGGTTTTTATGTGTTTTCCGAACTATTTTCTTGTTTCTCTTGTCCATCCATCTAGACCCGCAGGAGGAAGTATAACAATGGAACAATGAAGAAAAAGAACAGACCATGCGTGACGGTAGATCATACCGAGAGTGAGGCTGATAGATTGCTCTTTCGGATTAGATTGTTTTGATTCTTTTATGGTTAATTGGAATGGCACTAAAGGGCAGTCCCAGCGACTGAAGTCGCCATATATATACATATATATACTCATGATAAGTGTAGAAAGCTCCCAATACCGGACTTTTGAGTGCAACTCAAACCGGTTATCAGGGAAGCGAACCAGGCCACAAAGGATTGAAGCTTGGTCCCCGAATAAATTGAATTCACATCCCCTAGAGAGGTACATAGAGTGGGAAAACAATTGAATGGCAAATAACAGTCGCTGTGTCACACGTCCAATGCGTAGGTATACTGAAAGGAACACATCCATTTGTCTTTAGGGATAACTTTACGAATGGGGCCGGGAGCCATCACTCAGAAATTTGCGGTTAGATAAAATCACATGCAAGCCGAATAGGTCCGATGTGGGACAACCCAAAAGATGACGAATTGCTGTCTACTAAAGGATGGATGGATGATTCCGCAAGCTCACAACCCGCGTGAAAAGCAGAGTGCACGTTGGAGAGACTAGTTAAAATTCGGTGCTTTAAATATTTGTTATTCCTGAATTTTCTTCAGACGTATTTAGTTTAAATACATAAATGCTTAATCAATACTGCACAGAAAACACTCACGTTTAAAGGCGAAATGAACTTCATAGCAAAACTTATGATTGTTTAACAAAAAAATTGCAGTCTTTTCAGATTGGTCTGTCAACTTTGATTGCCTTCATGGAGCGCCATTCGCACCACGTATTGAGGAATATCTTATTCGTGTGACAACAACTATTATCTGAAAGCCGAACTGAGTTCGAATTGCAGCGGGAAACCATGTTGTGTTCATTGCAGATTAACTGGAGTCTCAACTTAGCTTATCGGTGACAAATGCAGTTTGTCAGATCTTTGGTAACGTAGTGTTACTACTCTTGGGATATATTTTATGGTCAGTTATTTTTGCTGGGTGAAGAATTTTTTAAATTTATAAATATGAAATGTATCTAGTCATTTTTAGTTGGAAATATATCAGTTCAGTTTTAAATTACGCTTTGGTAAATGGTGCTTGATTTCCTTCTTCATAGTTCATTTCCTGCTTTTGGGGGCATGAATCGATTGTACAGTCGGTTGGCTTGATTTCACTCGTGTTTTGGCCGTTTGTCACATACTGAATAATTTATAACTTATGCCTCGGATTCAGAAGTTCACCATATGTAAAAAGACAAAAATTAGGCAAAGCATTTCCCACTCATCATCAAACATGTTTGTGAAATATGACGGACAGAAAATGTTTCCTTTACTATTCTGGTTTTTCTTGAATAGCTGAAGGTCAATTGAAACGAAAATAGAAGCCGCTTTCTAAATATGAGTGGAGCAATATAATTGCAGTGAGTTTCATTTTGATGCAAACAACACGAATATTTCGAAAAGTTATACGCACTGACGGAATCGAAAAATATCAGCTGGGTGAAAATCGACTCCAGGCCTTGTTCATTTTATGTCTTTCATCCCGGTCGACAATTTGTGTTTCACGTCTCACGGGAATTGTACGTCGATTTACGCATAATTGCATTATTAATTTGGGGTCATCTTTTGACCAGGTTTTAGGATTGCAACCTCCGGTTGACCTTTCATTTCCATGATTATTTCCACTATTATCGTGCCCCTAGGGTTCTCACTGTGAATTCATTTTGTGCCGCATTTTCCAATAGACGGCGGAAATTTCCGGTCCTTTTTTATATCGGACAACGAAAAAAACGTAAAATATTTTGCAGGTGAAGAAATGATAAGTGGATCGTTCGATGCAAGACAGCTTGAAGCTTGAGCATGCTTAGTTCAGTTCGAAAGACATGAAATTGGTTAATTGTTGCATGAATAATTTCATCCTTTGGATGAAATGTTATTTCCTCCATTCAGTCTACCTAATGTTTAAGTTTTCTTTGACGCAGTTCGATTTACAAATGCAAGCGGGATTTCTTCACTAGGTAATGAGATTTTGTCATTGTTTTTGACTTGAAACCAAGTACAGAGTTTTCTGCCAACGAAGGTGACAAGATGTTTAAGGTGCAAAGAAAATGTTTGTTCCAAATTAAATCCATCAGCATTTCGGTTCCGTCTTCTCGCTGGTTGTTTTTTCACTTATGCAAAAGTACTGCTTCGCACAAGTTATTTTTACGAATATCATCGCACGAAGTATTTCATCATCAATGGAACTGGTGTAGATTATCAACTGTTACAGCAACGACAATTCAGCCAATGGCTGTTCGCCTAGGTTTTACAAAGCTGCAGATTTTCATTGTTTTATTTAATTTGTAAACAGTAGGCACTAAACGGTTTTATTTGTTTTTTCTGAACTGCCCAACAGCCTTAGTCCAAAATGTCAGTTAAGAGTTTGTGTGAAGATATACATACGCATTGACTGTAGAGTTTTCACAACTAGACTGAAGCCCGTTTGTACTGGTAATACGAAAACCTGTGCACTTTTACGCGTAACTGACTTTGTTATTGTATTGAGTAAAATAAGACCTTCATTTTATGCTGACAATTCGAAAGAATAAGCAATCACTGATGAGCTTACTCATGGTTAGTGCAGTCACCCAGCCAGAATCCGTTTGGCATTGATAACAACCAGTTGTAAGAACCCTTCCACTTAGGGCTTTCTTTGGAATTTAACAGATTACTCTAACAAGGTAGGACTCTGACTTACATGGAAATAACTTTTGCGCCTATCGTTTGGCCAAACTGTCTTATTTTTTGACGCAACTAATTCATGCTTTCCCTTATCTCTTATTTCCTGTCTGTTTGTATCATATTTCTTGGTCCATATTCATCTTTCCAATTTCAACTAAGAGAACCGTTACTTTCATAGTATAGAAAACTACTTGCATCTATGCAAAGTCCATTTTGCACGCGTAACCGAAAAGATGGTATCGGTCGTACCAGTGCAAGTAAAACTGCCTGACCAAGCTAACAAGATTTGGCAACAATAGCAGCGAACAAGGACGTATTGCAAGCAAGCACAAGTTTAAGAACTTTTGATAATACGCCGTAACAAATCCACTCAAGGAATGTAATGTAAGGCTTGCGAGCAAGAAGAAAATCAATTTCCCATAATGGAAGTTGGGACCGAATGTTCGATTAATTAGAATAGTATCCATGACCAAAAAACGGATAGTCACTACAAAGAGAAAAAAGGATTGTATTGTATTGTATTGTTTTGTATTAAGCAGACATTGCGTAAAATAAGTAATATTGCATTTCAGTCGATAAACAAGAAGGCAAAAATAAAATAAGAATGGAAAAAATAAAATAAAAATAAACCCATTGCCTCATAAAAAATTTAAAACTTATCCAGGAATAATCAGAACACATGGTGACAGGTTGCTCAGGGATTCGGCTGAAACCCGATCACGGTTTGTCGAAATTCGTACTAAATATAGGACAGTCGAATTCATATAGATATTGATTCTGAAGGATGTGGAACGAAAAGTGGAGCGTGTAGGAATATGAGAGCGACACTTTGATAGATCGTTGTGCAGAGGACGCGTGCGATCAGAAAGAAGTTTGTTAACAAATCTCCCACATGTTGTTAAGTGTTGATCACATTCAGTGGTACGAAAGACACGGCTAATAATTGCTAGCCCCCGGTGGAAAATTTTAGTCATTTTTAAGTAAAGCTGGAAATATAACTGGAAAACAGTAAAGAAGAATTGGAAAAAACACATTGGTTTACAGATCGGGAGATGGTGCTTTGTTTCACCTTGTAGTGCCGAGGCATCCTGATTTGAAATGACAGTCGTCTGAGAATTTTCACACAGGTAGAAGTGTGAGTAGTCCAATTTAGATTTTTATCGATAGTAAATCCCAGATATTTCACAGAATCAACCCTGGTAAGAGTTTTCGATTTGATGGAGGACGTTTCGGATGGGCAGGCCGACCGAGTTTGAGATAACAGACATTCGTAATATTTAGATGTGTCGAGATTTGAACCAGCTCTTGCAGAGCAATCGTAAGCAGAAGATAGGTTGTTGGAAAACTGTGAAAATCATCGTTGTTCGAAACGGCTTGAGAGAGGGCGACATGATCAGCATACTTAAACAAATGACAGGGTGAGCTGGTTGATAAGTCGCTGATGTAAGTAAGGAAAACAGTGGATGAAAGAGGAGCACCCTTTAGCACTCCTGAGTTATTAATCAACGGTTCTGAACTTTTACCGTCCATTCGGGTGCACCAGGTTTGGTTACTAAGGTAATCAGACAGCCTTGCTAATAATGGTCTGAGACAACTAAATGTTTTCAGTTTGTGAAGTAGAAGAGACCGCGGGACGGAGACGAATGTCGAAGAATAGTCTGGAAAGGCGCAACGGACGGATTTCATTGATGCGTTTAAGTACTTACAAACGTGGTGAATGAGAGAAGTGACAATGTCCACAGTGGACCTGCTAGATTAAGGGGCAAACTGAAAAGGGTCGTGAGGAGGATACATAAAAGAACACAGGCGCTTAAGTATAGCACGGTTCGTCAGCTCGAGACCAGGAGATATTGAGGCGATGAGGGGAAAACGTTTTGCCGAAGCAGTAGAACTGCTGGATTTAGGGATGAAATTAATAGTGATGGGTCTCCAGCAGTCAGGTATGGAAGACGAGATTAATGACGGGTTAATTAGAGAAGTAAATGCATTGGTCGGAGCCACAGCACCATGCCTTAAAAGAGCTGAGAACAGACTGTCAAGACCAATCCCTGTGGTAATTTTATCGGTGCGCAGAAGGTCGAGCACCTCGTATCTTGAAAAACTTGTAATTGTTGTTTCATCACCCTGACCAAATATGACCGGAGTATAAGTGGAAGGATGGATGAAAGCACGTTTGGTGCTGTCGACATCCGCAGAAGTTTTCGTATGCTTCTTCTTCCCACACAACAGTCGTATGCCTTGCCATAAGAATCGACTGTTGTTACCACTCAACAGTTGGCTGGCGAATGCAGTGTCGATGCATTGGATTTCAGTTTTTATTAGGTTCGAAATATACCGCACGCTTGAGTCATTACGAGATTTGTAGAAGTGATCCTTACATCTTCTTGGAGATTTCATTTTCTGGTTGGAGATACGGCCATTTGAGTCGAGTAGTGTTTCTGAGGGGCAGCAGATATCAAAGATTGCGTTGGCCGTCTCTGAAAAGTTTGACATTGTCATTGAGCAGGGGTTCAAAACAGAAACAGGTAGATGCGAGCGAAAGAGATTTCCGAAGAAGAATGAGGTTGTTGTGTGGAAGGTTAAGGAGACGAACTGGGATTTGATTTGTTCGCCTGAAGGAATGGAAAGCTGACCTAGAATATATCTTGGACCTTAACGGAAGCAAACAATGATGGCTACCTGAAATTGGAGCACACATTTTCCGAGAAAATAAATTGGGGTGATTGATAATAACTCTATCTGAAATGGAACTACCTCTGGTGAGAGAAACGCAGAGATCAGTCAAATCAAACGTAGTCAGTGGTAAGGTAGATGCATGATTGAAATCACCTATCATAATATGCAGATTATCCTCAGGAGCATCACAGTGCTACCGAAAGCCTAACACCAGTCAACATTTGGGCGAAATCTTGATAAACAATTCAGTGGATTTCATTTGATGCATACTTGCCCGGAAACGTACCAATTTCGGGCGCATTCTTGCACACGGGACCGTTGCTGGCATGGAGTTCGAATTTTTCCGGTCTTGTTGTGTTTCCCTAAGCCGTTACGGTAACATGCTCAATAAATATCATGCTGCGTCAGGTCCTTTCAAACTGAGCTCAGCCATGCAAAGATATTCCATGCGAATCTTGACATATAACAACTGTCCTCCGGGTTTTGTCTGCCGTTAAAATGAACTGGACTTATAACTTATGCAGCAGCAGAGGTGTTTTTTGCTTTTTAAATTTTCTCGGACGAATTTACCCGCATCAAATGCAAAATGTCTTCTAGTAGATGTGAATAAACTATTGTGATTGTTAAAAAATTAGTACTGATTTATCCAGCTGTTTTATGCATTTTGCTTCTCTGGTTTTTGCGGGGTTTTAATGAATTGTTTTTGCTTTTAACGATCGCTTGTGCACATTGACGCATTGGGATTTATCAACGATCAAGTTATCTTAGCTTGGAATAAAATCCTCGTGTTTACTCGCTTAAAAAGGGCAAACCAAAGCTCGTTTGGTTCCTCATTGATGCCAATACCCTTGGGAGAAACAACGAATCGACCAGCATCTAAGTCTAATTTCGAATTTTTATCACCAAATTAATTTTGTCTCTCGGTTTGCGCGACCAAATTAGCTGCAACGAAACTGAAGTGAATTTGGATTTTTGTCTAACACAAGCCAAACAACTATTCCAGAAGAACCAATTCACCTTAGGTGTTACGCATATCAGTGAGCATTTTCGTTTTTCTCAAGCTGCTTCCCGGTATGATTAAACAGCATAGAATGATGAAAAAAATCTTATAGGCCGATTAAAATGTCGGCTTACAAAGACGTTTGTCCTGAATTTCGCCATCCAATTTTCAATGTATCATATTTCTACCAAGGTTTTTGAATCGAACAAAATGATTTGTTCCGAATGTCTGCTGACTTTTAAAATAACCTCCAACTGGCTAACGGAGTTTTGCATATTTCCGTAACTGTCTTTTACCCAAAACATTCACATCAAGTCGATTTTAAATGGATCGGGTAATTAATTGATACGTGAATTATCAACTAGTGACGATGAATTGGCCTCATGAACTTTCTGATTTATCATATTTGGGAACCACATAGTGTGTGGAAATGCGTGAAACTAGTGTAAATAGAGAAAGTGAGTTTTGAATGTTATTTGAAATGCAAGACGACCTACTCGTGTATGCCAGTATGAAATACCAGATCTATCGTGCGCTGTTTATTTCTCGGGTCAGATAGCTCGGTCAGTATATAAATATTACCCGAATAAAATAAGAACAATGAGGATATGAATATGACAGAAATCATAATACCATCAGCAATAACAGTGCAAAAACAAGAAACGTCAACGTTTAAAATGTGCCCGTCTATTTGGTCGTTACATTTTCGTGACGAGGGACTGGTCACATTATCTGCCACGAACACTTACAAACCTACCAAGTGAACGTAAATCGGTTAGGCGTTCAAGTGTTTCACCAAACATTTACTCCGACATTGTGTTTAACTGATCTGTGTTCGGTAAATTGTTTCTGGTTTACAGTTTATATCGACATTAGGTCAATTATTTGCGTCAGTTTACTCCTTAAACCTTTCAGTTCTTTTGTACTGGATTTCCACTCTTGTGTATTAGAAATCATTTGGCCTTTCATATTGCTCAGGGTCCAGACACGTGAAACAGTTTGCCGAAGCGATTTCGATCCTTCTTTTCGAATCGGCGAACAATAAATCCTAGAAAGTACCTCGCCTGTCATTTGAAAAATGCCCAAGGATTTGTCAAGGGTTTCTTGAGAATAAATAATAAATTTATTTCTTATCCATTTTATACACTGTAGTGATAGACAGGTAAAGTAAAATAAACATTTTCGTGTGATGTCATCTCTCGTCTTGTCCATAGATTACGTCAGGCTAATTCACCCTCGGGCTTTCTTTCAGCGCAAACTTGCATAATAATCGACTGATGAATGCTTGAAGAGTTGGGACAACAACCTTGCAACCTGCAATATACCTCGTCGAAGGGGTATAACAAGAAATCATTGGAGATGTTAATCTGAGCGCCTATGAATTCAGATGCAGGTAACAGAAGGAGAGTGGGAGAGGATGTCATGCACATGATACGTCATACACTCGGTCAGACATGCATTTCGTTTTCATTGTCTGCCGACAACTTTTGAATCGTTATCGTGTTCATTCAGTTGTCCGCACATTTTTGGTTCTCACATGGTACGTTGACATAACCGTCACTATTCCGTCACTATTCCAGTCGTCTCCAGTGGATTTGTTGCACTGATTAGACTGCTTCGAAATCTTCCTGGGGGTTTTGTGAATACGTACAATCAAGGCAATGATGGTCAAACATCTTTCTAACATCAACACTGCATCACCTTAGTTACTAACATTCAGAAGAATTATATTATCCGATGTAATAATCATTTAAGTTCCGAAGTTCCATTTTGTTTTGCCGGAATGTACTCCAGCGACTGAGCAAGGACTATTCAAATACGATTCTGCCAGAGACTTTTCGTACTATTATCTTATACATGCTGCCTTCAGGGCTGCTTTTAAACTGAAAAGCAAACAAAGGTTCGCCACACTCACTCATTAAAAACTGACATTATTAGGCTCGAGATCTAGTATTATTATCATTGAACTGTTACTTGAGCCAACTGTCGCAATTTGCATTTCATGAAAATCTACTTTAGAATACAAACAAATGCTGTTTATTGTCTATGTTCAAACCTTTATGCAGCATCCCAATTTTCGTTGTTCCCCGAATTTTTTCTCGTATTTAGCTGACCTTCATTCGTGCTGTTCTTCTGCCTTGGCGAACTTAGGTTATTACTGTTTGTCCGACTCATCCATATAGTCATTTTCATAAAGCAATTATCAAAAGACTATTGATTCCATGTTGCAGTCCTGCATGCTTCCTCATTTTAGTGAAGTTGTTCTCCTTAAAATGAAGACGATCGCGCATTCTGCGGAGTGTAGTAGATTAGAAATGTTATCATAAGGAGAATGATTGAATTATGAACCTAGATAATCCACAGATAACACACAGAGCATTTGGCATAAACCCTGTCAGTTTCTATGACCAAAGCGGTTCTGGGTACTCAGGATTTTGAGCATCTACAAATGGAATGCAATGCATACAGTCACATGACTCTGGCTAGTTCAAGACTGTCAGTATTTGTGTGTGTTAGACCTACCAGTCAGTGATTTGTAAAGGGACCCACAGGTCAACTTTTCTCTTTCTTCTAGGAAAAGAGGCAGTATAACGCCTAAAAATGAACTCAAATAGGATTGCTGTCGATAATCTTTTATATGACGCTCCTCCCAGCAGACACTATTGTCGTTTAGACACACTAGAGATACTTAGAAACCGGATATCGTTACTTTCTCGTGATCACAATTTTCTGTTAGCCCAAGCCCCCAGCCAAAGCAGTTCACGATTAGCTGCTGATAGAAGAAAATTATTACACTCATGTACTTGGGATCACGGGCTACAGCTAACATAATTACATTTGCTTTTCTTTTGCACAGGCCGAGAGTTAGTCAGATAGCCCAAAATACGTATTATGGTACGCACTTTTTAAATGCAACCGAAGCCATCTGCTTTGGAATTATTGCCAAGATCCCAACATCCTTATCTAAACAGCGTCCTCATCAAATCCTAATCTCAGCTGACACTCACGGCTTTCCGGTAAACCAGAAGCTACTATCATGCAACATAAGTTCGGAACTAAGGAGTTCGCCGTCTGAACCACGGTAGTATTAACGGAAAAATAAAATATTTTGATGAAAAGTTAGATAGGCAAAACAAGAGTTGCTCTCGAGTCATTTTGATTAATTTCTTCCCGTATCAATTTATGTGAGCCAAGGGATGAATACACTCCCACTAGTAAGCTCTGGTGTGCGTCATCGATACTAGAATTTTGAAGCACTTCCACTAGGCTAAGATTCATCCTGGGATACTTAAATATCCGGCTACTTCTAGGCGGACCGAAAGACAGTTAGACCTATTTCCATTTTATTTGTTGTCCAGCCCAGCACTTCTATCACTTACCTCTGGCAGGTGCGAATAATGCACGGCTGGTTAGTTGTTACACTGTAATCGGCGACAAATGGCCCAGCCGCCCTATGGCCGCGTGAAATCAGAATTCGAGAACAAGGGTTCAACGCTTCTAGTGCAGAGTACTCAGCCTTTGCATTGCAACCATGATGCGCCTACAGCAGATGCACAATCCCATGTGTACATTAGTTCTTAAAGACCGAACCCCATTAGATATCACTCTCACGAGCAAACTAGCATTCAGTTCCAGGTGAAAGCATGAACAGTAACCAAATATGCCCTTCAGAGTCAGACCGATTTCACAGTGATGCCTGAGGTTTCTTATTTTGTTTATACCTAGCTGAGCTTTAGGAATTCGGATTGTGATCTGCCCTAGGAAAGTGCTACTATCAGTGATAGAGCTCTGTGGGAAGAAGATGCTTACTTGCTTTAATCTACCAGGAACACCGGTAAACGGCGGCGTAAGTTCTTGGGATTGCTAAAGAAGAACGTTACGCTTACAGGGAGCAAAGCATATATGTATCCGTCGCCAAAGTGTTCAACTTTCTTGTACAGCTTGTGTACTGATATCCGGCGATATCACCAAAACCCATGAAGCCATTAAGAATAAAAGCTCCACGCCACCGCTGAAGTCATTAAAATATTTCGACTGTACGTCTTAGACTAAATGACTGAATAGGAACGGACAGAAGAACTGTTAAAATATGAAGCTCAGAAATGCTAGACTCTTGTGGTTTTCTGGGTATTATAAAAGCAGACGGCCAGTAATTACACCTAGTATGACAAAAAATGATGTACACTGAACACCGAGACTCGGATTGTGCACCACCTTTAAATCTAACCAATCAGTCAGAGAGCGCAAAGTCGGTGGCTGTGAAACCTATAAAACCCTTTATTGGTTGGAGCTTTTGGAATGGGATTTCTCCCAGTTTTCTTTCTTACCTGATCATTTCGTCCTGCTTCCAGAGAATATTACCACTTTAACTGTCACCATGATCTCGCCTTTAGAGCAATAACTACGGAAGAAACTGTAGGTAGAAAGAATTTTATTAAGCTGCCACTTCTTATAACATGCCGCTTTTTCTATCACAGGGAGAATCCTCATGGAAACCATCAGTTTCTATTCTGTAGGATATAATCCGTTTGCAAAGGTTCCAAGAACATAAGGGGTAATAATGGTTTTTTCGACTGCTAAAAATCAATCAGTTTTAACAGTCGAGGGAATCTGATACTTTTCTCTGATATCTGGAATTCGCTAGATTTTTCCATATTTAGTGGACTGTCTTTGACGCAAACGACAGTTAACGGTGGGACACGTCGGATTTTGATTAGGTGGCCGCTACCTGGAGTCATCATCCGGTTTCTCCGTATTGCGGAATATCATCACCTATACCAGAGGCCATCCATTGTAGTTTTCCATTAGGCCGTAAATTTGATTATTTCAAACTTGCTGTGCCAATATATATGGTGGGATGGTGCTTTCGTGAATATTATTTTCACTGTAACAGGTGTACCGCGTTGAAGTTCGAATTCAGTCGTGGCATCCCACTCTTACCACACATTCATGCGCTTGAGTTATGGTACGCTAAGTAGACAACCATGTTTAGTGGCAGTATACAAGTTGTCCAGCTAGTCCTTAATCGTATGGAAATTAAATAACACAGTTAATAGGAAGTACTGACTGTGACCAAAGGAGACTTTTAATTCAAATTAGCAAGCGTGTGTGCCTTAAAGTTGAGATCGCGGATACTAAATCGAGTTCCGTTTACCTGGAATGATTCGTTTTTGAAGTAGGCGGTGCCGAAGAGGGAAAGCATGACTAAAAAACCCGTCTTCTATTCATCAAACCAACCTACGTTTGTCGTCAGCGTGACTTTTACCTCTTATTAAAAAGAGGGAATCATGCTAGTGGTGCATGAACGCCAATTTTATCCTGCTGTAAAACCTGAACTGTCTTTTCAACGCACGTGCCCACAGTCTGGTTCTGGAACCAATTACCTGTGGTTTATCTCCTCTATGCGCCAGTGGCACAAAGTAACCAGTCAGGCAGTCACTTAGCGTGTGCAGTGCTGACAGAACCTATCACTGTCAGACATTTTCCGCACCAACTGTATTTTATAGGACGTGTTTTTAGTGCACATCCAGTGATTTCCGCGGCCTATTGTATTTGCGATAGCTGAACAGGATAAAAGTTGTCGACAAGGTAGGTGAATCATATTACAGAGAAATGCAGCGACTAATTAGTTCAAATCGGTTCTCCGCGGTCCCCTAAGGGAGCCACAGATACAGGACATGTTACCTGCTGTAGACAGCCTTGGAAATAACTTGGGATTAACCAAAACAGAGAGACTATTTTCTGGTTTGACAAGGTGACCAATCGTAATTAGCCTAAGCAAAATAAAAAACCATACGAAAACGGAAACCAGAAAACTGTTACTCCTGTACTGAATGTTTATATTGATTCAGAATTTCCTTGTGGCATCCATTATCTGCTTTTGCATGATATGTGTAGTTCATTTAGGAAAAGGATTACTGGTACACCACCCACTTTCAAACTGATTTCACATGGTTGCAGCAGGTCGTCTCAGATTCACAAACGAAGCCACTATATATTAACAAATCCGAAGTGGAAGTATCGATGGAAACGTCATTGGACTGACTCAAGTGAGCAAAATTTAAATAAAGATAGCACCATCATTTGTTGTTTTTTCACACTTTACTAGAAAATTCGTTTCTCATTTCCGTCTCTCAGTTGGTTGCCATCCCCAGTTACAAAAATGTCAACATTATTGTTGTTGCTGAAAAATCAGGAAGGACTGTGATGGACATGCGCAATAGTTTTGTCCCAGGGTGCATAGTTTGGTGTCTTTTGAACTGAGGCAAAACCAGCATCTTCTGGTTCGAAATCAAAAATCAAGCAATATGTTGTCAGTTAGTTGTTCACGTAATTTATGGTTTGTACTGTTTAACCATGGTAAGATGATGTACCAATTAGTTTTTCCGGTTTATGGTTCTGTTTATTTCAGCGACACCGTTTGACATGTACACCTATGGCAGACTAGATAACCTGGAACGGAGAACAATCCCTGCATCTGAGGTTTTATGGGTGATCAATTACAAAGAGTCATATTCCCGACAATCCTCTCGGACAACTAATGATTATTTAAATAGAATCAGTTGCACATACCAAGTAGCCAAGCTCTGTAGGTTATTTCTAAAGTTTTTCTCGTACTTAGGCTACGAGCAGAGAAGTCGTCTATGAGTAGGGGTCGACTGGTGTGCGCTAGCGGCCCATGGTCATGCAAATCAATGACGGAAAGGTGGAATACCATGTGGTGAATTTGAACAACCCATTCAGAATCTGCCCGGTAGTTTAATGGCTAAAGCGTTCGACTCAGCACCGTTCGGCCCCGCGTCCCAGTTCGGGCGCGGTGGATATGCACTGCTGATTGTTCCTAACAGGGATGAAGTAGCTTTATAGTGTTTCCTTTGTTTGGTAATGGTGAGTTGAGCGATGATATCACGTGGTGAATTATTTCATGGTAATCAGTTTTGCTGGACTGTGTGCAGGCTCCGTGAACTTATAGTAATTAGCCAATTTGTGACTTTGATCCTAGGATATAACTCTTATTTGTTGTCTTTTTTCGCACTTTCCTTTCTTACTGAAACAATAATGCACAACACTTCAAGGAATGAGCGAGCAACTTACAGACGGCTGCCAAACGGACAAGTTGGTAGGTGATGAGAGGATTAGAAACCGCGAACTTATGTTTGAGACCACATCATTTACCACTTGAACACCGCCCGAAGGATGGAACAGAACTGTCATCAATTGAATATATTTCCTAATTCTTCCGAACAGGTTATCTTCAGTTCGCATCTATCGAAGTTGACACGATATGCATAAAATGTAGCCGAAATACATCGGGTAGCTGGGAACATTAACCTGAATCTAAATGATGACGATCTTGTTTGAAAAACTCTAAATGATCAACACTAACCAAATCTGATATGAATGGGTCCACCAGGTGTGGATAAGGAAATCGGAGAGTTGCATCGAAAAAAAATCGAAATAGAATCTACAAAAAACATTCCGCGTAAATGATCGGTAAAACACGATTCTTAGTCAGTCTCCTAATAGCTAAGATTAATCAGAAAATAGCACGCACGCAAAATTACCGTTTGGAGAGACAGTGGTAAATAAAACGAACGTGCCGTTTTCCCGTTTTAGCAACTTATTAGACATGTCCAAAACTTAACGGTCCCGTAGCACAGCACCAGATTGGTTTTGGTGGCGACATGACACTTTCCGTAAATGATGACAAAATATGATTTATTTACAGAATTTGAGATGTGATTGATAGGGTTGATTTAAATTTCATTTTTGACCTCAAATACAATGCTGTTTGTTCATTTTGTATGGGTAGTGGATGAGGAGTCGTCAAATCTTGGTCACAAGTCGGCTCAACTGTGGCGACATCGCGTTGACTATTTCAATCGATCAGCTAAACGAAAACGATTATACGATGATATCATTTATTAGTGATCGATCTGGTTAGCCAACAGACTGATCGACCACTAAGTGTGGACTGAAAACTACCAAAATGTGATTTGTTTTGGTCTATTAGATGAATTTTGGTGACTGCCCGAATGGGTAATTTTCTCATCCCATTCAGTGGGAGCTAGTAATGGTGAATCACTGGTTGGATGCATCATCGATGGGTGCGTCAATATCAGGGCAGACTTCACACTCCTCCTTTGTGTTCTATATTAGACCTAATGGAAAATTTGGGATGTTATTTAACTTCCGATGCCAGACCTTTGGGTAAATTTCAAGCCATGCGTTACTGTACGCAACTTTGTGATCCAGTCAAATCTCCAAATCACTAAAACACCAGTGTTTTATTGGACTAAGAGTACACTGCGACAATTCTTATGACTTTTTTCGGGCTCATTTTGTCCTGCTTGTTCGCCCCTATTGTTTTGTGCGTGACTTCATATGATTAAAAGGCCTTTTAACAGCGTTTCCTATTGTACATTTAAATAAAATATCTGAGTAAATAAATTCATTTTGTGCTCACATACACTCGCACTCAGATATGTAGGTTCATAACCTACTTATTGTGACGAAGTAATGTCGCATATTAATTGTGTCTGACTGATTATTGTGACAGTCACTGGACTACGTTTTGCTCAGTCGCGCCCAGATGAAAATCGATTTGCTCATCGTACGAGCTCTTAGATTGATCTTTTTCACAGTCTGGGACACTGGACTAACTTCACACATTGAGAAAACACAAGTTGGCGAACAAGCTCGTTTTCAGTGATTCGTACTCATGCCATTACATCACTATATATATCTTGACAAAATATTTTCACTATAGGAAGGATTGGATTAGTCATTTACAAATATTTGTAAATGACTAATCCAATCCTTCCTATAGTGAAAATATTTTGTCAAGATATATATAGTGATGTAATGGCATGAGTACGAATCACTGAAAACGAGCTTGTTCGCCAACTTGTGTTTTCTTAACTTCACACAGTCAACTATCTGGTAAAGCTCTTTTTATTTGCTTAGACTAGGCACCGGACAAAAATTACACTTACTCGCCTGCCGTTTTTAATTTTTCGGTTGGGTTTACCTATTGTTTCTCATCGGGACCTGCGGCCAATCACCAAGGTCGACTTGAATGTGAAATTCGATCGGTTTACCCTTATGCATACCAATACGTGGCTGGAATTACTGAAAGTCTTCCTTCCAACCCTACCTCTTTTACAATGTTTGAAATTGAACAAAAATCAAGGTAGCCAAAAGGGGTGCAGTGAATGATTTGTATAGGTTTTCATCGGGAAAACAATCAATTTCGTGGTCCAATAGCAAGCATACGCTGGATTTTTACTGCGAGTTTTATACCATTAATCATTCAATGGCGTTACGTTCTATGTAAGTGAGGGTCACTGTGTCCACTCTCTAGGATAATCTACACAAAAGGAGCTCTGTCAATCATTCAGTTGCTTCCATAGAATTTGTCTCGCATACCCATTCAACAAATGGGGCCTTAAGTTGAATCGAAATAACCAACCTTATGTGGAGGCGCAAGAACTTCCGTCAAACAGGATCACTGACAGTGCTGTTCTGGATCCATCAGTCTCCAATATCTTCGGTAGATTTAGCAGATGCCTGTAAAGCGCATCAATTTCGACAGCCACTCTGAGTTTGAAGGTTTTTTCGATATAAAAGGCTTTTCTATCTGCGCGAAAATTCGGCAAATGGAGCTTCTTAATGAACGTAGCCGAATATGATTACTTTTAGTGATGAAAGCTTTGAAATAACTTTTCCGTCTTTATTTTACACCCTTATTACAAAAAAGTCAAGTTAAGATGATGAATTCCAAGTAGACCGGGAGCAAGCAAGCAACTTAAGATTTGCATTATCACGTTTTTTCTTCCTCTAGCCCTTCAAGGGAGAAGAAACGTTGCAACCATTCAGCTTGCTTTTTAAAGGCGCTTAGGATGTTCCAGCATACATAACTTAAACGCAAGCGAATATTGCCTATGGTCTGAAACTCGCATGCCGTCGGATGCAATCTACGTCTTAAATAAATCACCGGGTCTCCATTATTGCTTCGTTTGATTTGTGGTGCTGTTGTACTAGTGGGACTCACGACTGATGTCGGTTAGGTCTGTTACGGCGAGCAAGTTCACTTTGTAACTTATTAAGAATGGTCCAGATTGCCAAAGCGTACCACCACATGAATGGACAAGACTGCACTACTGCGACATATATGTTATTAATGTTGAAAAAAGTCATCATGAACCCGTTCACTAACAATGTGACTATCACTGGCTTGTCTGGCATCTCCTAACTAAGAAATGATTGGGGAACATCAGTATTTCACATCTTTGTAAGTCATGTGTATTCAATGTCACTTTGGTCCATATGGAGCTGGAAGTATTTTTCCTTTCTATCCGTTGTTGACTTATCCAGCGAGGTTATGCTTAATGCATTTATTTTATTATTATCCGCGTTATCAATCAACGCACGAATATTGAAACGAGGCCACGTAAACGTTCTGTATTGCAGATTTGATGAGTGTAGAGTTGTCCCAAACATGTAGTCTTTGATGTCCTCGTAATTTGGACTCGCTTGAGTGCGACTTATGACCTGTCTGTTACACTTGATGCGCCAAAAAGCGAACGGTGATCAGGTGTTCCAACCAGTGATCAATGTCCTCCCGCCAAAATAATTTAGCTGAGGCTACAGTGCATATTAGGCACAAAAACCAGAGTTCGTTCGTTGAGTGTGTTCTAGCTCCCCGGAGGACAAAGCCATCTTAAAACTATACAAATTTAAACTCTCTGTTCGAATTCATGTCACAAATCGGCTGCATTAAATTTCCTTCTGCAACTAATCACATTAAGACTTACTGATGATTAGCGTGTGACGACAAATTTCCAACTAAAACAGGGATGAAAGTATTTGAATTGCTCTCCGTAATGAGGCAATCAATCGTTTTTATATTTAAAAGGCGGTGACAAAATCCAAAGTCGAAATGATGGCTGCCCTGTCGTTTGGAAAGTGTTTCTGCCTCCAAGTTATTGGAATCATGTGCCTCGAATAAGAACCAAGTAATTTACTATTTGATGTTGCTCAACTGCTAAATATGTTTTGATATAAACAGTGTTCAAATAGATTTCCTGGGTAAGGTCTTTCTGTGGAATTTGTGCCACGCCTCCGTTTAGGGCCTCATGGAGAAGAAAAGCCAGTCTCTTTGTCCCGGCATATCATTCAGAAACGGGAGGACATTATTCCCGAAAAGTAACTAAATGTATAATTTTTGGATAAATCACGTAATGTGAGTCCGAGGATGCTATCACGTATCCACATCATTAGGGTGTGGCTGTAGAACACAGCCGTCGACTAATTCCACCCACTTGCTGAACGTATGAGTGGGATTCATCCTGATAGGAATGAATTGTTCACCAATTTCCGTGTAACGCATTCGAAACAAAATTGGTTGCAACAACGTGAATGGCTTTTTGATCGACCGACACTTTCGTATTCTGATCAAGTGGGGCCGTTTGGTTCATGAACATGCAAGTTGCATGACTGCATGCTGTTGCTTAATTATTGCTAGTTGCAATATACTGATGACGAAGCAACCCACAGCTTCATGCAAAATGTAATATCTAATTTCGCCCCAGTGAAGACCGGTACTACTACCAGAGTGATTTTAAGTAAACTTGAAGACCGTTCTTATAGAAGACATTGTTGTTACTTTAGAGATTGGAAAAGAATTTGTTTGACTCCCAGGCACGATATGCATCGCATTTTCAAATAAACGAAATGAATTCAAATATAAATAAACATTGACTGTTCAGATGAAAAAGAAGAATTCATATCTGTATAGTTCTGCCCTTTCATGTTGTTAATAGTTTTTGCTTAACGTGACGGCGAAATGGGAATTTCTGTGCGTTGGCTAAATCATGTGTGTATTAATGACACATGTTTTAACAGAACAGGCATTTGTATATGCATATATATACGTATATATATATTTATATAGTATATATACGTTTATATAGAAATGCACATGAAGTCCGAGAGCTTTTTCTCAGATTACAAACGTGAATTGTCACAACTTTCCAAACATAAAGCTGCAGAAAATGATCAGGGAAACAGAAATTTCTCACCGATTGTTACTATCCCCGATAGAGATATTCTTATTTGGCTAAGATGAGAGTGTCAGTGTTTTATGATTGTGGACTGCTGACACATTATTCATCGTATTACTGATTGCGTAACCTCTAAAAAGGTAAAATGATGAGCTTAGTTAATACGCTGAATGTTCCAAAAAATGAATGATCAGTAGATGAAAAAACTTTATTTCTTACTGTTAACATGCGTGGAAATTTGAAATATACAAATTTGCAGTGCAGATCAAAAAATGGCAGTTATTGTCATTGCACTGTTCACAAATGTACATTCAACAAAATTCTGTCCACCAGTAGGAGGTGGCTTTTAATTTCCTGTATTTCTCGACATGCAGTTGTAGGGAAACAGCCTGTCAATTGTGCTTGCGAAGTACAGCTTAATCCTTGCAATAAAATGATACTTTGGACACGGGATCCAGTAAATGACTTAATTAAATTTCGATGGTTCGCCACTGAGCCAAAAGACAGTACACAATAAAAGCTATAGGCAGCAAAATCCAGGGTGTCTAATACAGTAAATCGCGGCAGCTTTCTTCTTGTATTGTCTCAAATCCGAGATACTTGGGTCGGTGTTCTTCTTGAAGTAATAAGAAAATCAAGCCCTATCTACTCCCGTTGTCATCAGTGGTTCATGCTTGAATTCAGGTAAATCACCGGGTGTTCGGTATTAAAAAACGACGAAATTGGTTTAGGGTTCAGTGGTGACGTTTAATAAAGACCAACTGGTCAAAGATTGTAAAGCAGACCATGTTTTGTGCAGTAGCCTTTCCACAACGTGAATGCAACAAGATCTCAGCTAACGGGACCTCACAGTTATGCTGTCAGACGTCATACTGACAGCAAACATTCGCCCGCTGCGATTGCAGTACATTAGAAAAACCAAGTATGCAAGAGCTTGATAACAAAGGTATCATGAAGGAACAAACTAACTGTAGCGTATAGGTACAAACCGAAACATAATCAAATTTGCAGAGTAAATAACAAACGCCAGGAAATAGGCAGATTTGCTTTACTGCACCGTAGTTAGTTTGAGACTATCTGAGAACTGACTAAAGGTGGGTTGAAATAAAAATTATTATCATACGGTCGTTGCAAAAACCCCTTTTTGATGACCTCATATTGGGTAAAATTTATTACGTTAGGTGCTTAAATAAATGGTAAATCGCGCAATAACTCCATTTATGCCCCAACCAAGTGGCATTGCCTTCCTGAGAATACTTGCACATGCGGAATATGTCAGAACAGAAATTTACTGACGTAGAACAACTCCCCATTAAACAGCTGAACGAGACACTTCGTGTGAAACCAACCACGCAAACTTGTGTTGCAAGCGGTTTCTTCCCAATCAACACGTCATACTACTCTGAGAACTATTGCTGAGAAGATAATTATAAATCGGAGTCGTTTGTAAATTCCGGAAACAATTTTTACTTTCAGTTTATTTGGATTTTTCAAGCACTGACGGAAATAAATACGGTGAGTATACCGGCGACGGGACATTTTGAAATCCACAAATAAAAGGGCGTGAAGAGGCCATCAAGTTCGAGGGTAAACTTTCCGTCTGTAAACAAGACTAAGAACATTTTTGTTATGAGGAGACGTACTATTCATTGTTTCAGGAAGCATTAAGTTATGTGCGGAAAATAGCTCGCGTCAACATAATCGCAAAGCGGACAAAGTCATTGAGTTAAGTTAAGTAGTCATTCTTTTTTGCTTCCATGGTTCAATGACCATATCACGTGATCAACAGGATATTATTCAATTTTTGTAGTGCATGTTTTAATCAGAAATACTTAACGACTGATACATAGCGTACATTTTTGGCACTGTGAAAGCTACAACTGCGGTTACTATGCGATCAAATGAATCGAGAAGGCGATAGCGATGTCCTCGAAATTTACATTCCTGTTAGGCATCACTATACATTGTTTGTATTAATATGGAGTTAAATGTAACTTTTCCTTTGAAAAACATAATTCAACTTGAAAGGACAAACTCGTCTTCATTGCATTGACATACTTTCTTAACGTCTGTCCAGTGTAATTGTATATGGGGCTCACTTCACTTTTTACCAAAGCAGTGGATCTCGGCGACCTTAGAATAGGCCGCAATACCAAATACATTATTACTTTTGTAAGCGTCATGGGTATAAATAAACAATCTGTGGGTGCTGGGAACGTCTGTGGTGCCATTTAAAACCGTCTCCTGCAAAACCATAATTGAGCTCCTATTGTGCATGGGTATTGGTTTGTATTATTTCTACGGAATTTTAATCTAGGACGAAATATTTGTTTGATATTCCGTTTGTTCACAACTGAAATTCCAAGGGTTTAAACAAATAGACTTATTTGTATGCCGACCGCTGCGTGTAAGTCTGAAGGTAAGTTTAAAAATGGATAACACAAAATTTACTTCATGTTGATCAGTTTTAATAATTCCGAATGAAAAATGCGCACTAATTCTAACATCATAAGCCCGTTACCTGTGCATCAGGCGAAAATTGTGACATGCTCATGCAGAGGTTGTCGTTGCTGCTTTCACTTTATTTGAAGAAGAAAATTCTTCCCCTCACCAGTCAACTTCCCGACTCAGTAACCCTTTGGTGGTCACAGCTAATTTCCTGAAAATTATAAGCATTGTAATTTATTTACTCAATGAAGTAAAAGATAAAATATTATCCGTTATGCCGCAGAAGTTGACATGATGAGTAGGAATCATGCCTACCAATTTTCAGCTACCGAGTACATGTTCTATCACTCACCTACACCCGGCAGGCCTGTTGAATGTCAATTACGTAAGTGGACATCCAGTGATCTGACAACCTCGGTTCGAGTGGCACTTTTCACACTATATCCGGAACCTTTTGGTTGCTTTGCGATACGCATGCAATTCAACTGCAAACCGTGAAATGTGCAACCCAGTCTGTGTTATAGGGTGCAGTACTGGTGAAGGTGGGTGCGAAAATCAATCAAATTCGTGGATTTGAAGTTGAAAGGGGTTAACAAAGGCAAAGTCGTGTCCTTCTTCTCGCGCCCCATCCGAGGTGTCATAAGATTATTGGCTGCCAACAGTAGAACAGTATGCTAACTACCCTCAAATGTCTTGTCAAATTAAATGAAATAAGTTTTTCTAACCCAAGGTTTCATTGTTAAGGTAGATATGAGGACCACATTTTCGCCTATTGTTCAAGAAAACTTTGGGCCGACTTATTCTGTTTTGAGGTATCCCAAAGCAAGTAGACATGGGTGATTTGACAGTCTTACAAAAATATTCCAAAATCACTCATGGCGTGTGTTGGTTTTTATCGTAGCTTTTTTGTTCTGTCTTGTCATAACTTGTGCTGAGCTGATCTTTGTTCGCATATCGCTGCAAGGGTTCTAATTTGCAAATCAAAGTACACCTTTTTCTCGCAGTCAACAAATGGGGGTCAGTGAATCTACACACATACTGAGAATTGTTCAACCTGCTTTGCTTTATTAGCCTGCTGCTCTTCAGTCTTCAGAAATGTCTGCGGTTCATGCAAACAGTTTAATCAAGCTGAATAAAAAAATCCCCAGTCTAGCTGAATCTGTTTAGAACACAAATTTCCAAACTTACAGCACCTTTCGTGGTGATATGTGTGTGCAAAACAACTTTTGTGTGGACGGAACACAATTGAGCAAGAGATCCCAATGAACAGTATGTAACAAAACAATGAACCAATTAATCACGGTCCCACACGGGACTCCTTCTGTCTCGCAGGGATCAATCCACTGGCCGGTTCGACATAAACTTCTTTGTATCTAGCATTCCGATTAGGAAATCCGAGTATAGGACGACGATTAAATGACCAGGATTCGATAATCCAATTTTTTCTCAAAATATATCAAAATCATGATGGATGTGCAAATCATATTGGGGGGAATGGGAGTTGTTGGAAAAAAGTGGACATCTCGGTTCGTCTGTGTCGCCAAGTTAAGCAGATTGCCCCAGTTATACGGAAATAAATTAGGTTTTTGTAAGTTGTATAAAAATCCCTTAAAGTCAGAGTAAATATATTTTTATTTTCTTTGCACCTTATTGAAACCCGTTTATCTATACTGAGTCTGCGTAGTGTCATGCTAAAAGGGCAACTTTTACTAATGTCTCATAGAAACAACAGTTGTCCGCCCGATCTGCATAGCAGACTTCGAATTCCCTTGTAGAGCCGCTCATTTTCGAAAACAAAAACGATTGTGATTGGCTCGCTGGGGCAATACAAGAGCGAACAGATTTCATTTTTTGAACGAAAATGGCTCCACAGACAAAAATACCGGCTATCTGAATCAGCTCATATGGATTACAAGCGACTGTAAAATGACATTCTGTGAAAGTTTGTGTCAGTGCCTGATTGGTTTTTCAGAGCCTTCGACAAATTCAGACGGCTTTTTCAACTGATTACGCTTGCATAACCAATCAGCGTAATCAAATCATTTTCGGTTATCTTGTCGAGGAACTAGCTAGAAAATGGATCACCATTGCACTTGGAGATCCATTCAATTTGTGGTTATGTATTTTTCAAAGAGTAACGGACATTGCATGGACGAAGACAGGACGCATTTTTTTGACGGTCAGCAGAGCGTGACAAAAACGGCTTATACATCCTTCAAAACTGTAATAGGTGAAAACAAGTTTGCAGTTACTGAAAGGTAAATTCTGGGGATCCCAATAACATTTGCTCGTCTGAAATCGCCCAGTAGTCGAAAGTTCGTCGAAAACTCGGATTCATACTAGCAGTGCTCACGGAATGCTCAAACGACGGTGTATTTTACTTCGGACAATGAAAACAACCCAATTTTACCTAGGTTTATGGATCACAAATGAAAAATTTGTAAATCGATGTCGAGTGAATCAAATACATTGTGCATATCATTTTTGACTATTTATTACATATCCTTGGAAAGGGATGCATACATATATATATATATTAATAATTACTTATAGTAGATTGCAAACAGAGCTTGTATTAAGAGATGCAGGAAGTCTAAACTTTTTCTCCGTAAATGATAACACGGAGTTCGTCATTAACACTCGAGATGAACTGTGCTTGTGCCACTTCTCCGAGGGGGGGCTGAATGTTTACCATGATGCAAGCAAACGTCGGTTGACCAAATGCTGTGACTGACCTGGTTGTGTGCATTGGTAGCGAATAGAAAATGGCAAGTGACTGCACAGAACTAGCGACCTCCGGTATTGGGGTGGGGTGAGGGGAGAAATATTTGACAGTCGATTGGCGTAGCAAATGCGAATGTCCACTTAGGTTCATATTTCTGAACAACCATTGGTTTTTACCGTGCCGAGTTGTAAAAGCAGATTTAATAAGCTCTGGAAAAAATGCACCTTCTTAAAACTATACTCCATGATAATGAACTTGTGCAGACTAGCATACCGTTTGTGATTTTGCCAAATGCGCATATTTTATTTAACTGGCACTGGTTGTCACATTTTGTTCGAGCCATCCGGCAATTATGAGGAAGCAAATGAACCAGGTATTTAACGAATGAAGAAAATATACAATACTACAGCAATCTAAAATGGTTGATAGATTTGCTATAACCGTTGGGTATATTTGTGGTGTTCGGAAATATTGCTAAAGATTGCTCAGTTTAAGTAATCCCATTTTCGATGATCAAAATGAATTTCTGAAAAGGAACAAGTGTCTCATTTGCTTCTGTTCGTCTCTGGATTTGGAATGTTAGTCAGTCAAAATGTTGTTCATCCTGTGAGATGAGAAATGAAAATAATCTGATGCCAAGAAATCTATGGTACCAATGAAATAACTCTACGTAGTCGATGTGCAAACGTCCTTTGGTAAAAGTACACGACTTGTTTGCTTCCATCAAGCATTTTCAGCGCGGTATATTCAAACATACCTCAACTACCCATAGGTACGCCTGGTATGAACGACATTGTGCTTAGGCTTCTCACAAAAAATCACTTACTGAAGGAGTAGGCCTTAATTCACCGTGGTAGAGGATAGGTTCCATTTTATAGCTTAGGCATTCATTAAACATTGGATTGTTGATGCTTTGTTGAAAACAATAAAATAAATAAGCATTTTTCCCATGGCGCAGAGATTGTCATCTATACCGTAGCTCAGGTCAATGGAAGAATACCCTCATACTGAGAAATACGAAGCCTCAGGTTACAACCACGTACACTTTTGATAAGTTCCTTCCACTTGACTTTTGAAAGCGGATGTACTTGTTTTGGCCTTGGGCATTTCGTCAATGGCAGCTGGCGCTGATTTTCTGAATGAGCATTACAAAGAAACATACAGATTGACTCTATCGAAAGGGGACGCGTAAGATTTTTAACGAATTTTGTACACTCAACCAGAAAACGCTTCATAATCCGTTGACTCTCAATCTTTGTGGACCAAAATCAGCAATCGTGAACATTCGAAATTACATAGTCAGATAAGAGCTTTCACTGTCAGGATTAACAATTCAATTCTGGCTCCGAAGTTGTAATCTTTTGCAAGTAGATTACTTAGTGATTGAGAGAAGCCGTTTATTATTACGCCTTCCTAATCATTTCTGTCGGCTTTTAGTGCTCGATTCTGACACGGTCAGTCGGTCATGCGCTTGTTCCTTCATCAGCAATGTTCCGTTTGCTTTGAGTGAAAAAAGTGTTAGAGATTCATTACACTCATTAGTTTTTCACGGAGCTGGCTCTTCATGCATCCAGGTAAAGTTACCTGGAGCTAGAAGAGCTAATTAGTAACTGATAAATCTGCCTCCTAATTATTCTGGACTGTCCCGGTGATGTTATTCACTGCATGAAATGTTCAGGTGATATGTGATATTGTTCGGCACTCTTGCTGATATTCCAAGTATGGCGGTGAGGTGTCAGCATATCCTTGCACAGGTTGAATTCTATTGAGACATACTAATTGTGACTTATGGAAATAACCTCACAAAAGTGGTCAAACTTAGAACAAATTACAATGGAGGAACTGTAGTCTATTTCCAGCATCCGAAAAAAGATTACCCGTGTTTAGAAATAGCATCGAAAACATGATACAAGACGTATCCATAAGGATATTTCCTTGCATCATTTTTATTCGGCAGACTGATGGCATGACTGCTGCCATTTGAAAACAAACCTGTCGACCGACGGAATGTTTGGGATGATCACGCATTTGTCGTCGACAGCGGTTATGGTGATTGCTTACCAAAGAGCGGCAAAACGATGACTGTGTCCGAAACAATGGAGATCCAATCTATTCGGGGTTAGGTTTAATGCAGAGATTGAACATTTAAGGAAACGTTTTAGGACTTTTTAACACGAGAAGACAATGTTTTCTCTGTTCATTTATTTTTTAGCTGAAATTTAATGTTCTAGAACATTACTCTGCAAAATCATTTGTATTTTACGTTGGGTTTTGAGGGAGATTGAGGGTTATGATAGCAGCATGAGAGAGTTTCGTTGGTAGTTATTTAAAGACATTTGCCTAAAATTTGTCTAACCAAACCCTGATTCCTATTCAACATAGTGTTTAAAATTCCGGTTGGCTTGAATCAATGTTTTTAGGCACCATTAGTGAGCAGGTTAGCCAAATGAATCACGTCCAGTGCCGTTTGAGAAGAGTTAGTTCAACTTTCGTTTTTGATTACTTTTAAATCGCCCGGAAATCAATAGTTTGGGTCGAATGAATAGGACACGCATCAAGAGGACATACTGCGTCTAGTTTCTTACTACACTGGTCTCTTTTTTCAGCGTCCCGAAAGCGCAACAAAGGAAAATTTGCGGAACCCGGAAAAGTTCTGATTCACCAGTCGGTTTTTAAAGTGTGCGTTGTAATTCGACTCTGATCACAACTTGGAGCTGCTACCTTCACGAATTGAGTTCCAGTAAAACTAATATACTTGTCTGTAACACCAAACATCTTATGGAAGGCACCACTTAAACTAATGCAGAAACAAACCCATTTCTGACCATCCGCAGCAGAGAATTCGGCTTTTGTGTCAGAAGAAAACGAAACCAATAAGCTGAACTACAGATATTTACTTATCCACGTAATTAGCGTAAAGATTTCTAGTTCCCGGATGCTGATCAACAATCGTTTTCCAAGGAAGGCATATTCAAAATGTTTTGCTTTACCAAAGTACCCACAGGTAGGGGTCCTTATAGTACGCGTTTTTAATTCCAAACTACGGTGCACCTTCACTCACGGATGCATTTATTCCTGTTTTTAATACATCCTGAAACACAGATTCCATTCCCGAATAATGTATATCAGGCATTACTGCGTTCATTTCCAAAACGAGCATTTACAGTATGCCAGGCGAAATGTTTCCGTCCCACCTCTGTTGCATCATGTGGTCTTAAGCTAACAGAGCGCGCCTTCCTGAGACGCCTAACGTATTTCATTAATGCTCCCGGTGACCCACTTCATTGTGCGCACAAACCAAACAGGTACACTTGGGTGTGAAGTAATCAGGGAAGACTGCCGATGCGCTTTCTTTGGTTTTTTCTCTGCATTCGACTGTGTTCCATGGTATATACCATTTTGCAAACTAGAAAAGTTTGATGGTCATGAGGGTCTCTTGGCATGGCTATCAGATTACGTCACTAATAAAACTCAGTGCATAAAACTGGAACGAGAAATTCTACTCATTGACAGATAAGTCTAGGATCTTCTGAATGGCCGTATTTTTGTTTTCCGCACACATTAGCGATCTACTTGATAGTTCTATCGGTCACTCTGTCAGTCTGTATCTGGCACAAAATATTTCCTCGGCTATTCCAAAACGTGTCTCTTATTCATGGTTTTTCTGTTCCCTCTGGCTCACATCTTAATTTTTCAAAATGTTTAATTTTTCTCGGTCTGCTTATCCGGCATATCCCCCTTTCATTAACACGGGCATTCTGTGGAGTAGATTTTCTCGAGTGCTTTGGAATTTCTACTAATAAACACTTAAGATTGTCCTCTCACATTTCCTTTTACGTAAAGGACCTTCGATGACTATCATTTTACATGAAACGACCGTGGCATTACCGGGCTAAGCGAAACACTATCTTTTATCAGTCCATCGGTTTGTTTTTCTCACTCTCCTCTATTCTTCCTCTCTCATTTTTGCTGATTCATCCAGGAAAGATTTCAAAATCCAACTTCTCAGAATTTTCAATTATTAGTGGTGTACCTTAATTACCACTGAAAGAACTGTACGACAAGATGTTTGATACACATCTATCCGCGTGTAAAAATTTAGTAGACAAAATCCGTTCAAATCCGTCTCACCTTTAAACAACGAAATTTCTAAAAGTTGTTCTCATACCATATAATATTCTACCTTCCGCTTCATACTTTGTGGCACAAACAGCTTTAGGAACTCGACTGTTTACTGTCTAGCCCCAGTTTTCACCAACCGGCAACAAATAGTGGCTAACTTTCTACAAAACTCTCCTAAGTTTAAGTGCAATAATCTCCGTTTCGTGGTTTTTATTTATTTTAATAGGTTGACAGGCATTCAGTTTTATTGAAATGCAACACCTATGTACGCATTACAGTGCACCACAATACAAAGCAGTACAACACAATACAAAATAACGAAGCAACTCCATGATTTCAAAAAATGCACGAAGAGCAGACAGGATATAGTGTAATGCAATTTACAATATGAGTTGGCATTTAAAATTTTCTTTTAATAGAATCGACTTTCCTCCTCAGTAAAAATTCATATTCATAGATAATTTTTTTCTGTCATCAAGGAACCGGCTTCTCACTCTACCGCACTCAAATGGTGGACTTTATCCAGATTCCAGTTTGCCTTCAAAAATAAGCCGAATACAACCAAATGCTAATCGAGAGGTTAGCTTCTCGGGTAAAGTCAATGATTCGGTCGAGGTTGACAGAAGTCAGCACTCTGTGGTTGATTGCTGTTTGTCTCACCAGTGCCAGTAGGCTTCTGACAAAGCTCGTTCTAGTTTTCTAAATGGACTTCTCTCGAGGCAGGACTTGTGAACCAAGGCTTCCGCGTTTAGTTCTTATTTCGACTCACTCCCCAATGTTAAAAGAAGAAAAACAGTCAAGCTTCATAGTGTTCTTTGGCATGGACTATAAAAACAACCAAGTAAATCCAAAATCTGTGACCGGCTAATATAAAATAGTAGTTTGAATGTCTTTTTACCGTGATTAGCGCAATTCCTGGTACAACGTAACGGCTAGACACAACATCACTACGGTGAAATTTCAGAGTGATCTGAAATCATGTTTCGGTCATTCCTTAATTTGGTCAGCGGTGAAATTTTACTACCATTCGGGAGCCAATGAACCAATCGTGAGTCGTAAAACCGTTTGCATTCGCTCAATTAATCAAACACTTCAGAATAAGGAAATTTTGGACAGAATTGAATTTTAAATACACTATTTATCATCAATCATAGCAGGACATTTTCCCTTCTAGAAAATAACGTTTACAAATCTAATTAGGAATAGACTAAATTTGATTTCGGTTATTTATAGTGCGGAATGTTTTCATCCAAATGATCATTTACATTTCAAAGAGTAAACTTTTTGATACTATTGTATATATTTCATTTAAGGGCATCTGCCAAGAACAAGCGTGAGGCAGACTAACATCAACAAGACTGGTAATCAGGGGATACCAAAAATGCACAAATTTGTTGCATGCATTAGGGGAACAGAGTACCTAAAACTAATTTCATAAGGGATAGAAAATGTAATTGCATTTTTTCAGTCAGGCCAGTAATGCCCTTACTACTAGTAGTGTCTTCCGGTCACAAGCCCGAGATGCGAATTAAGTTAACGAACATCCCTTTTTGTGAGCATTAAGCTAACTTTACGCCAAAATAGAGCAATTATCTGGTGAAATATATAGCATAGCTATATAGAATCCAAAAAGTGCGATCAATGTGCAGACTTGTCCAGATTTGGTAGAAGGAATTGAAAATTACGTCAAACTCCTCTCGGATAATGCAACTTTTCAGATCGCATTTTGATCAGTTGCTATTTGGCGGAATCATCCAGACAGATGACAAAGTAAAATTTGAGATGTGAAAACGGTGCGTTAACTTTTCATTCGATAGAAGGCTCAGCTTCTCGCGCAAACTCGTAGCACCCGGAGGAAAGTTTTACGAATAATTATTGCCCTGGTTGGGCATTCCAGAGAGCAACCCAAATCTAATTTTGTACTACCGACAACTGCGCAGATTTTTCGTATGAATTGAACAATCGTTTTCTTTGACGTGCTTTTTTCGAAGAAAAACAATTTTGTTTTGTTAAATTTTAGTTCAATTCAGTCAGCAGGAATTTATTCGCAAATTTGAATTGAAATCCTAATGCTTTGCTAATGCATGGGGCTTTTAGTTGTTCATAAAATTTTGCCAAGATCCATTCAAACTCTAGGTAAAAAAAATGCGCATTCATTCTGCCGTACGGTATAGGACTAGCGAAATCGTAAGAGACCTCCAAATACCATCGAACTATTGATGTGCTCACAATGAATTTTAACAATTTTCTCTAAATATCTGCTTCCCGAGAATTGATATGAATAGCCGCTGATAACTACTACTCACATCTTCCCTCCAATTTCGTTTCTACAAAAACTGTTTTCAGTTGCCTGTGCATCTCTTATTTCGATCCTGCCAACATCGTTTGTACGGTTTTGTCTGCATGGCGAATAAATAGTACGCATTGCGTGAACCAGGATTGTAGACAATTATAGGAGAAAATGGACGATCTAAAACTAAAGGAACTAAAGGGACATTATAAGCACCCTCGGTGTACATTATGATGAATTTATTTGGCCTTTGGTGTGTGATCTGTTACTGTTGAAAAGTTGTTCAGGAAAGGAAGTTTCGTTTACAAAGAAGATGTACAATATGGACCCTCTTGAATCGCCTGAAAGGGAGCATTATTAAATGGTGTTGTAGTGAACAAAAGGGTATAGCGTTGAAAAACGTTTTCCGCCTTCAGGGGATTCGTCTGTGCAACGACTAGTTCAAACGGGCTGCATTTCGTGGACAGTCCAGTTGTATTATGGATGGCCACAGGATGTCAACAAACACGGTTTTCTTAACCAGATTTAAAGGCACTTTTGATTAGACCGCAAGAAACAGTCACGAAGTGAATGTTGAGTTAGATTGCGGGTTTATTATTTCAGCCTACAAATTTGTTGTTTGTACCCAAGGGAGCCGGAAATGTGACCGGTTTTTAATAATTTGGGCAAACATAAGAGACAACTGACGTATACACATTTGTTTTCCCTGCTAGTCGAACAGAATGATAACCTTGCTTAATCAACCGCGATGTTTTTCATTGACTAATTCAAAGAAAACGAAACATTTGATCTTTCTTCGCAACTCACTGGTAGTGCCCATGCAGATAATGGATACAGGTGGTAATTCTCGCTGTTGATCATGCTATAATACCATTGTTACGTCGAAAACACTTATAAACTGTGCCACTTGAATTATAGGTTTCGGCTACTGCTAATAGCCAGTTTCAAAGCGAATTCCGGAGCCGAACCTGGCTGAAGTGATTTAATATTAAGTGATGTGCAAACCGCTATTTGTAATGACTGAAAGCCAATAAGCAGTTTATTCGCAAGGGCTTGGTTTCTACAGAAGCAAAGCAGATAGAAAGCTGCGGGCTTCAAGTGTATGCACAGTGTGGTGTTCCACGAATGATTATGATTTTGTGGACATATTTGTCCACATCCGTTGAGAAGGGATGAAATAAAATCATACACGCTTTCAAAGTTCAAATTTCTGACTTTTATTTTCTTTTTAAGATCAGCCTAACTACAGGTTAGCCAGCAATAAAGAAATCTACCGGATTTTGTGAGATATGCATGCAGCAATTAGTGATGGACTCTGATCAAAATTGGACTGGTCACCTGCTGACATTGATCACTCATCCTGGTTCACTTCGATGAACTCGGCTCGTGTGTTCATTTTTGTAAATCATTTAACTCTACTCTGAATGTCCTAGTTTTGTGCAAACTATCAGGAATGAACAACGTTTGGATGACTGACGCACGTTTGAATTTTAGTATGAGTGATTTTCGTGGTTAGTGATATAAATGAGCACTCACGATTCGCGAAATCCGTGGGAACGGAATGCAATCCCTTTTGAACTGCGGTGGATGCCACCCCATACTTTAGGTGTGGCAGTTATTAAAAACGACTGATATACCTAACATCAAATGCTGTGTTGGTTTCTTACAGGCCGTATATCCTGAAATGTCTCATTCAGTCCATTGCAAAAATGATCTTGAGGTATCAGTTACCTAGACGCCTAAACATTGACTGCGGTAAATGATACTGTGACTGTCATAAAAGCCTACCGAATTAGCCAATCGATTACAATTACTGCTCTTTGAAACTGACTCTACGGAAGTGAATAATTCGTCTGGCAAATCATTGTGTCACTAGGATAAATTGTTCATAATGGATATTTTAAATATACTTCTAATTGGAATAAGTGGAAAAAATGTTATTTATTAATCAAATGGCCTAGTGGATTAGTGTGAAATCGCAAAGCCCTCAAATTATCTTAGGTTACTCTGATATTATCGGCACTCACTCTCTGGTGGTGAAATTGATGGAATATCTAGTACAAATCCGAGAAAAGGAGTGCTTTCACAGGGACTAGTGTGAATCGGAGACAGTAATATTATGAATTAAGTAATACAGGACATTTTTTCACAAATCGCAAACGATTTAGTTTGCAATGATGACATCTGCTTCTGTCTAACACTGAAGGGATTTGCACAGTTGGCGATTGAAGCAGTTTCTAAAGTGTTGGGGTTCGACTGGTTACATCCTCACTAAAATAACTCTCTCAAAAATGCACAATCGACTTTTTACCTATTCTAATAATGACATTCACTCATTTGTTTGGCCAGTTTTGTGATGTTACGATTCATTTCAGGATGTACCAGAGTTTCCTGTATTAGTGGCTCAATGCAGACAGTTAAATTGGGGCTCTTGCTTCGGGTGATTCTAAAACAGAGTTATCCAACACAATTAAGGTTTATCATGGCAACCTTCTTTCACTCATTTTTTGTAGATACTTATTAAAAAAACCGTGGTTTGACGAAAGAACACTTGCACTGGTATTCACCTGAATTTTAAATAGTCTGGCTTGGCTCATACAGACCATGACTTCCACTTTATTGAAAATCAAGAAAAGTTGCAAGCAAAAATCAAAATATCCTGATACCGTCGAAGTGTGGGGAAATGCTGCGGCTCCAAAGTGGTTTAACCTAACTTTTTTCTGACCAGAAATGTTTTAGAAGATTAAATAACTTCTACCACTTGGACTGTTCATCTTACCACGCGCTTGTGTATTGGACAAATATTTTTTCGTACACGGAGTCACCTGCAGTCTGTTTTTGTAGTTCAAGGCATTTGTGATAGTACCGTGTTATTCGGTTATCGGTCAGCGTTTGAATATATCCAAGACCATTCAAAAACCTGAACGATGCTGACAAATGTGCAAATACTGACAGTGTTTGAAAAGCCGTACCTCTACATGATGGATAGATTTCATCAGCAAACCTAGGTAGGTGTTCTATAGAGCTCACTTGTCAGGGTGTACACTGGGTATGAATAGATTACGTCGGTTGGGTCATCAAATACACATGTCCCATATCGATTGTCTCAGTGAGTCCTGATTTCAATGCAAATATTAATAGTCGGTCATTGTAATGTTTCATAAGAATTAGGATAGGATTTCAACAGGTTCCAAATTACTCTTTTCGTTCGGCATAATTATGGAGTCAACTATAGGGAATACTGTCTACCAAAATTATTTTCGATCATTCATTTTGTGCTGTGAGAGATTTAAGAACGCTGCGCGTGATGGCGAAAATAAAAGCAACCTGTGTAATTCGGCAATCTGGAAGAATTGATCGATTCAATTGCAACCGGTCTCATGAAAGCATAGGTTATGAAGAAGCTGATTGTGTCGGTTTTTTTACAGCTTTCAATTGTACATGAAGTTAATTGTGCTATTTTTCTTGAGGTTAAGTACTCACTATATTCAAAAATTAGAAACAAATGATATGGTTGATTGGTGGCGTTATCTGATGTCCGTTGTTGAAATGTTTGTTACGTGAAACCAGATTGTGACAAATATTGATAAGTTTTTCAGCGTTAGAACGTCATCCGAGGACGAAATCGCTGTTGATTTTTCAGTTATCAGATTCTACCAAAGTACAGAGTGACTTTAAAAAAACGATAATGTATGTGATTCGCTACGTAGAGCTATGCACTTGCCTAAAACACTTTTGTCGGTGAACGTAGCAGCCAGTTGAATTTTACGAGTATTATGGCTTACATATTAGGACGAGGTTTTCGGTCGAAACTGCCGAAATGTCAACCTACTCTTATTTCCGCCACCAATTGTGTGTTATTCGTGAATACTTTTTGCCGAAATAGGTAATTTGTAAAAATCGATTCTTTGAAAGCGAAACAAATGTATACCAAGTATTTCGTCACTTAGTCGTTTAATCAAGTTGTAACACTGCTAATAAATTATAGAAAACACGCTAAAAGACGATTTTATTAAGTCAGTTTAAGGCATACTGGTCTCTTTCTCAGAAGAAGCATCAGAACGAGTCTGAAACTTATCACGTAATACCAAAAGCAACTTGTCCTATTTTCACTTCGGAGCGTTTTCATTCACTACTGGGTTCTGAACAGTGTAACACTCGTAGCTCATGTTCTTTTCTGAGTCTGTCATTCAGGCTGAAGCTATTTCATTGCAGTCTGACTTGACGTGTTCAGATCAACACAAACTGGCTGTACTGTCGTGGATATTGATGGATTTTCTGCAATGACGATGGGATCAGATGAACTGAATAACGTTTTTTACTAATTAATTTAGTATCATTTTTATCCGTCCTCAAGCAATATTTCACCAGATCCTTCATTCTTGAACCTGTGTATACTGTTCTTCCTTTGTTGGTGTTGCACAAATTAGGCGGACGGCTAGTCTTCTGGTCGAACATGCTCTACAGCTCAGAACAACTTCACTGAATTTTGTATTCAACTGGTAATGATGTTTTGTTTAATCGTTCTCTTCCTTTAACCGAAGTGATCAGGTCAAATAACAAAAAGTCGATTGAACGGTCACGGTCGATAGACAGTCGGTTTTGCGAAAGTCATGAGCGGCATGCACCCAAACCTCCTCAGGGTAAATACAAACTCTCGCTTCTCTTTCTCATGCAAATTTGAGATTCTTCAACCATTGTAACTATGTCTGTTGTGCATTATAAACGTTGAACGTCTTACTTGAACTGAAATATGACATCCATCAGCTGAAGGGAAATGCATATGTGTGCTCGGGTACTGATGAACAAGGAACTCTTTATTGCTTGTTGTTGTTACTGTGGCGGTGTTGCTTTCATTATTCTTCTCTGCACGTTCCACCGAATACGTCACCGGCATCACTTGAAAAAGTAATCGTCTATCACTCCTTGCTGGGTTTTACCTGCGCACATGCGCTAGTCGTGCCCTATCTGGCAGGCGTGAACTGATATGACATTAGTAACTTTCGATTTACTGCTTCCACAAAATATTGAATGGAAATTCCAAGTGTTCGAAGCAGAAAAGGTGTAACGATCCATCCGAACACGAAATATTATACCTTTAGTGGCATCGTTTAGTGAATACCTTTTTCATTTAAGTCTTTATGCGGGTGGTATAAAAATCTTACTTTTTCCAAATAAAAATGGGATCCAGGTGATGGGTTTCATCACGAAATCGGTTATAAAACGGTGAAATAAGCCCAATTCCGGTTACCACACATGGACATAGGCTGAACAGGTTTATACTGGAATAGACCGCATTCTCTATAAAGCTAGGCCCAAGTGAAGTCTTGTTATACCAAGTACGACGGTCAGTTGTAAATGTTACGCGGCTCAGGGTCGTGTTTGTGTTTCCAGAGTACCTAAAATATCAAATTCTCAGAAAACCTGGTAATGCATATCTGTTGTTACAGTAAAAACGTCTATCTCGTTTAAAATACCATTGGCGTTTTTCACAGCTATACCGGTGGTTTGAATTTACGCACGTACAATAGCAAGGGGTCAATATGATTCCCACTCCATGACCATCACCATCACTCAGCATTTATCTGAAGCCAAACTTCACTCGATCACAGAATATCACGTGCTTTCAAATGAACATCATTCAAGTGAGAATTGGAAAAGATGACCTTTGGAGACACCAAATGCATGCAGAAAACTGTATATAAGGATGGCAAACGTAGTAACAATGAGCTCATGCCGAAGCGAACTGCTTAGACAGTATGTACTACTCAGCAAAGATTCACGAGACGACGTCTGCATTTCAACGACAATAGTTTTAACCTCTCCCGTTCAGCATCGAAGCTGCAGCCACCTTATAATTTTTCTCATATTGTTTTCGCATCCGTGGTTGATAGGACAACTTTGTTTTTGCCTAGTCACTGCTAGTTTTCTGACGTCGGTGCACTAAACAAGATCAGGTTTTCAAATCCGAGTTTGATTATTATCTCTGGCCCGTCGGCAAACTGGACAAAATCATCAATCTACAATATCCACATTCTGCTTCTTTTGAGCTTACTGGTACCATAAGCAACCCAATTATACTCGCTCTGTTGTTTGTCTCTAAAATAAATTACCACTAAAGAAAAAACAAGAATAGTCAACATTATTTTGTAGAATGCAATTATTATTGACAAATTTTGTTCTTAAGAGAGGGGATTTGGGTGAAATAAAAGCAATGACATTGACGTATTTTATCCCTAAAAGGAGCATCATGATTGGTTCAGTGCTTAGTTTTATTGATAATCGTTGCAACTGGACCTGACACGCAGGACCAATGTTTCCACTATAATGTGATCTGTAAGTCAAAATTAACGGGACCATCAGCTTAGTATTTTCAACGAGGCTTGAGTTCTCGACCCTTCTACGGGCAAATCGTCTGTTCCCTTTTCATAATTGCACACGAGACTGCTTCCCATCGGACTTGAATATTGTCAGGCGTGGGAAAAATTAAGCGTTTGAACTGCTGTGAGTTAACTTTTCAGAAAGATAAACATAAGCCTATTATGTGTATCGCCTTATGACTACCGGGTGCTACTCGACAGCTGCGACGGTAAACTTTTCGACTAACACTTGGAGGTCATCGGCAAAATATGTGCCACAAAAGGATTATATCCTTCCTGAGGTGAAACAAATGCAAGCGAGGGGAAATGAACGGATGTTCGCAAATGACCTCCTACGGTTTTGTTTGTACAAATTACCAAAGTAGCTACCATCGACTAAAAAACTTCCCTGTCATACGTTCAGGACGAATGTGGCACTAGGTATCCGAATAAGGAATTTTAAGCACTTTGTATTTCCCCTTTTGATGTTAACATAAAATCAATAGAATTATTTGCGCTAGAACGTAAGATAAACAACAAATTGTACAAAAAAATGTCGGACTTGGACCTGTCACTCAAGCTTGAAGGTTGGCATGAGAACGAATCAGCAGTAACGTGATTGTTGTATGAATGATAGAATGACTATCTTTGCAAAAATGTCAAAAGTAGGCAAATTTAATATGTCAACAGCTTTCAACACGTCCAGCAACTGGTTCTTTTTTAATGACCTGTCACCATACAGCCTGTTTGTGTAACGCAATAGCTGTAATCTGGTTATGAAGATTTGCCTGTATGCCGGCATTTGACATTTTAAAAATGGAATTACATCGGCAGCATTTTGAGGAACATAACCCAACTAGATGGATTTTGCAACAAGATGGTTTGAGCATCAGCGAAACAAAACGATTAGGTAAGCCAAATGCGACAAGTTTCAGGAAATATACCGACAGTTCCTTCGTCACTGACTTGTTTCGAGGTACAGAAACATATAGCTCACCTGCCTTTCTCGGTTCACGGACTTACTAATTTAAGAGGAGACAAACTGATGAAATTTCCAGCTTTGTTACATCTCGTTTGGTTCAAAGACAAGAGCAGAAAAAGTGGGTCACTTTAAATCTTCATTTTACTATTCAAAAATGATGGAACCCAAAAATACATTGCATTTACTATGCAATAGTTCTGTTACTTCCCTATATTGCATAGAAAAAAAAATTGTTCCACCTTTTAACGACCGGCGATCGTATGTACAAACTGAGTGAGTTAGATAGATAATAATCAGTGGAAAACGCTGTTTCGAAATTGCCGATGAAAAAGATCCTTTAATTTGTCTACTTCACGTCTGATCAGAAAATTGTAGAACGTGCATAACAGTGAAGGACGCTCGACACCGGATTCAGGCATCAGCAATACAGCCTGTGTAACTGTAACTAACGGTCTGCAGGATTTGAAGTGAACAAGCGGATACTAGAATTAAATGCTCTGATCTATATCGGAACACTATAACTGATCTTGAAACAGTTTCTTGATATGCACTAATAAAGTCAAAACATACAAATTGGTCCATAGTGTCGTGTCTGATCCCAAGTAAACTGAATACAAAATGTTGATCAGTGGAGCAATGTGTGGAAGACGATTCACTCGCCTCCGATCATTCAAAATGTTTTCACGGGAAGCACCGAAATATATCTAATGGCTTATTATTGTATTGCGATTTACCATCACTTTACTCCCTATTCGTCCTTTTATTACTAAAAGAGTGATATGCATACACGATGATTCTCACAAACTCAAAGGGGCTCGGTAAGTTGCTTTGCTATGAAATTGATTTTGGCTATGGTCAGTGGGTGTCTCCGTCTAGATATCTTTAAGTGGAACTACTTGTGAAACAAGTGAAAATTACACACAAGGTTGCATAACACATTATGCCTAGCATATTACTATCTTATGGTCATATCAATGAACTGCATTTAAGACAGAAATAAGGTGTCCCAGGCAAATTATTCGCTTGCATGCAAGGATAAAAATCAGTTTGATATTATTTTCGGTTTTGATTTCCAGCCGCCAATTTGTTTTATTGCAAAGTGCCACGTAATTCAGCATTAATAACGTTGTTTTCACGGTCGAATAAATAGGATACTTTGAATGCCCCACTTTTCGTAGAATTTTATGCGGTCTTCCATACATACAGCTTCAATATGATGCGATTGATGCATGTTCCCCCGGTGAATAAACGGTGACAACGTCTTTTCCATTCTTTCTTGAGCTTACATTGGGAGGCATTTTACCATTGATACAAGTTGTTTTCTTTGTTTAGACGGATGAATACCTCATTTCGAAATGATGGAATCAGTTCAATTTGACGTACACAGTAAGCCTTCAATAGTATGTTGGATGTGCGTTTGAAAACCCGGTATGCTTTACCTTATTGTCTTTTTATCCCAGGATTTTCCGTGTGCAGACTTTTTGTCCTCCAAAAAGTGAAATTCCCATTTTATGGAATAAAATTATAGCAATGTAGGTACAGTTCTACATAGGTGATCATGTTACGCAGAAATCTCACCCAGCCACTACCTTGACAACAATTGTCACCAAATATTTCGAATGTGTTGTTCGTTTTGTAGTGCTCTGCTAACCTAATGTTTGGATCCCCATCCTTTTGTGTCGTCTTATTCGTTCTTTTTTGCTCACGAATCAGCATTACGTCCTCATATCGAGTATTTCCCCTGTAAGAATAAAAATATCCTACATTGGAATACCAGGAGAAAATGTGCCGTGCACAGTGCTAGAAAGCCGGAGGCAATACACCGTGTCACGGGTCGTTTTGGATTTTTTATTCATATATGTGGCAAAGATGGTTAGTCAAGATTTCAAAAATCATTTACAGTCATGGAAATAGGAAAGTACCATCTCGCACGAGCCAGTATATCTTCGTTAATTTGGCGCATAAAGTATCGCGTTTTCCCAACTCTTCTTTACCTCATAATGGCAACCGTCTCGAACGAGCCACAAAAAACACCTTTCTAGTTCCTTATTTCATCTTCGGGTTTTACTACTACCATTGAAACCCAGGCGATAGATGTCATTTGATACCTTTGTTTGAATTAGAATATCTCCATAAAATAGAAGAAAATACCTTCATTAATGATCTTCTAGCATGAAATAAAGTAACACCTACAAATTAGTTAACATCGGGGCGTGAGATTATGTTCACTCCAAAAGGAGTGAGATCAAGTTCGCAGAATAATCACCAGGTTTCTGCGTAGTAAGTTAAACATGTTTGAGAGGATTTTCGACGGACGTTTTGGTATATTACGTGAGTGCTGAAAATTTTGAGTTTCAATCACTCAGTCATCCAATCAATCAATCAGTCAATCAGCCAATCAATCAATCAGTCAACCTGACAAACGGCTTAATTCGTTTTGTTTCATCAATACAGCTTTTAGCAGATTGTGCGGAAAAGAGCTCGTGAGATTTAAAAAAATTGTCAGGACATTTAAACTTCATTAAATATACTGACAACTACTTCTTCAGTGTCTGTCAGTATATGCTCAATCCATTAAATGCATTCGTATCCTAATTGAAAAAACGGTTGTAGATGAAGTTCCTATCTGTAAACGTGGCAAACCAATCTCTACCTTGCAAGCAAACGGTGACCGAAATTCTTCCAAAACATTTCGACTCGTTACCTATTCTCTCGTTGCGTCCAAAACCTTACTCATTATGTATGCGTGACTCAACCCATTCCAGTCATCTACAAATGGCTCCCGCTATTTATGGTTTTCTGCACTCAATAATCGTATCCGTTCGTCGAAGAAAACTTCTCTCTTTGTAAAAAAATGTAGTAGAAGCCGTTATCATGATCGTTCATCTGTCTTTATCCCTAATCCCTTTATGTTGTTTACTTCGGAAGTTTGTTTGACCGGTAAATTTAATTTTATAAAGCCGACGTTTATAGTCGCAGTTGTCTATCTAGCATTTGATTACTAGACATTCTGCACTTACCATACTGTTATGCTTGACAACCTTCTAGCAATGTGGGTTTTATAGAGGTGGATGAGCTTTAGTCAGACATCGCAAATATTCTGTATTTATTTGAGAATTATCTTGCTCAATACCACCTTTTGCTGATTTCAGAAACCTGTCAATTGGTTATACTTGCGCATTATTGTCGGTATTATTAATCTCTTGTTTGCCACTGCTTTCGCGAATAATGACATAAATACAAATGCATAAGCGATTTTGTCTTTGTTCACCATTTTATATCTTGGTTTGACCAATTAAATTGTATTTTTCTGTTTCATTTTCACTCCTTAATGATTTTAGTGATAGTTACAAAAGACTGGGACGCAGTCAAAACCGAAACGTACCAACCAAGTTGTCACGTTCAACTTGTCCTTCAACTGGCTATCATCGATTGGCTGCTGGCTTGCCTCTAAAGATGACGCCCCAATTTCGTCCTAACGCTAGTGGAATTTGAAGGCAGCGACAAGTATACGATAACTGCCTTCTACTTGCAATGCATGTAATCTGCGTGGATTTAACAGTAGTAGTGTTACAGCAAAATTTCTCAATTCTCATCGGTGGATGTATTTCTATTAAACATTTTCAGAAATGCCAGTTGCACCTTATGAATTATTGCAATATTCTCAACAGTATTATTGTACGCGCTTCGATGCAGCTTCGAGGACTAACGGTATCTAAAACCAGGCGAACCGTATGGCAACATAATTCAAGCCCATGGTATTTTGACAGCACATTTCAAAATATTTCGATATCTGCGCGCACTTGACACTACTTTAAGACATTTCACTTTTCACTAAAACTAACCTTATTGGCACTGACACAATTGAAAATGCGCAGACAAATAGGGAGAAAAACAATACGGCAACCTATTCATTTCGTGACTGTTTGAATTAATCCAGAGACAAGTCATATGTCCCTTTGCATACATAGCACGGGACTTTGGCCAATTAAGCAACATACACAGATTTACGAAGTTGCTGTTTGATTACTGAAATGAGCTGAATGCGCTTGACAGCAACCTCAAACCGAACGAAATAGCATTAGACGAATTTTGATTTTTCCCATCATGTTGGTGCAATTAAGCCCACGAACCCAGGGGTGTATTGTGACATTTCGGGTGCAATGTTTAACAAAACCAATCGTAAGGTGAGTCAATAGTTTATTTGAATTCCATGCCAAAAGAATGTTTTAATCGAACAAACAAAACTCCACCCAAAATACAGCTATTTTTGACGATCACGTGCTTCTGGCAAAATAAAGCTTTCTGGTCTCAGATGATTGCTAATCTGTTTACTATAAACCTCCCTGTAGGTAATTTAATTTCCGTGCACAAGCATCGTATTTACATTGTCTTATGCGGGTATACAATTTGCCAGTAACCTGAAAAAATGTCCAGCATAAATTACATAGAAGGCGAAGGCACCGTTCAGCTGAATCTCTAAAATCGTGCACCACTTGGCACGTTCACGAGATGTAAATCGTATGAATTGATTGAATTCAGTGACTACCTGTCATTATTATCACCGATCTCCTAATAATGTCTGGTGTTAAAGACTTTTGGAAATCATACGAAGTCTCATTTCTGAGTGCACTTCGCTCGAGGGAAGTCAGAAACATCTGCTTTTGGGGTATTGTATTGTGGATAATCCGCGGCATAATGGCGCTAGAGAGAATAGCGACGAAAACAGATGTCTTCGATGACAGCTTAATCCTTAAAAACTAACCCATATCAGGGAATAAAAAATAAGAATAATAGGGAATATAAGATATCCGTAAGACCGGAACCTAAATGATAGTCCGTGAATGACGCAGTGGCGAATTTTTTTCTGATGCCGTTTTTGGAGCTAAATGAAATTGGGGATAGTTGATAGGTTTCTGACCCCAATGTTACTACCATAGCGTTTATTTGCGTACATTAGGGCTTCGCCTATAGGTGAAATGTCGAAAATTGGACAAATCAGCTGGTGCCAGTGTCATTTGCTTGTTTACGTGTTCACGCTGATTCATGCGCCTACTGGGCTTTGGATCAAATTGGTTTTTCTGTTTTGTTACTCTTCAGGCCGGTCAACAAATCGTTGCAAAAATAGCTGCCCCAGTGAATGCAATGAGTCTTGCCGTGCAGAACGTTTACCGTTGCGATTGATTAGTCGGTCATGTCGGTTAATCAAGAAAATTTAGATGACGAACACAAACGTTCGAAGTAATCAAACAAACACTCGAAGAAACAAAAGAAACCGGTTGTCGTTGACCCTTGTGGTTAAAAGCCGGTACAAATGGAAACACTTTGTGGAAACATTCGATCAAACTGAAATGTGTCCAACAATTCCGTCGTTATTAAGACAAATCAATCAAGTATTTTTTTTCATGTCCAAATAAAGGACTGGCGAAGAACACAACCAAACCATTCATGCACAAACTCATAATCATCATCGATTGTATTTTAGTTTTTCCTCGCCGGTCCATACTTACCTCCCACAAAAACAATTAACGTTTTGATCCCATCATTTCTCATGAACTGTAGCCAATGACCACGAAGTAAACAAAACCGGTCAATCGATTCCTCGGTCCCTACTGCCACATTTGTGTAATCGACCCTCCACGATTTTGACCTGGACACGTTCGATTTACCGGAGTGAAAGTTTTCAGTGGAAGTATTGTACGAATTCAGAAAATTGACAAATATCAATGATAGTGTTTTCCAACATAAATAGCTTTTCAGCTTTGTTTTGTCTCGTCTTCCGATTCGGTTACTATGGATTGTGTATTGCAGTTGTGGGTTAGTATAGTGGTACATAAAACTGAAGAAACAAATCATCTACACGTGGAACTCAGTTTACAGTAGTATGCGGCTATTTTACGTAAAGAAATTGTGCATCAAATGCAACTGTTTCCGCTGTCTACTTAAAACTGCAATTATTTTTATTTGGACCTTCGTTTTGCGCATCTCATCTGGTAGACCGATTTATTTGGTTCACTCACAGTGTTTGAATCTGATCGCCCGTTTGATTTATGCTAACTTGGGACACGGTTTTCAACAAGAAAATTGGAGCTTACCGTTAAGTTCATGCATTGGGCGAAAACAGAAAAAACGACTTGATACTGTCATCCCTGAGGTGTTTAGACTTTAGGTTCCCGAAAATGATAAACGAAATCACGGCGCCAAAATCTACCTTCATCTGCGGCCGAACCATCAGAATTTCAAGAACCATCTCATAGGATACAAACTGTTCACATGACCATTCTCCATCAAGTTCTACCACTTACTACGGAAATCGCTTGAGCCATTTTGGATACGATAATTTCACCTCCTGTTTGTAGTACATCTCCAGACAACATTCAAGACTTAGTTATCGATGTAACACTTCCTGTCTCGCGATTCGTTGCAATCAGTTCATTTAAGGCTACTTTAACGTCTCACTTTGCAGTCGGTCTTTTTTCCGTCACTGATATGGCTCCTGCGGTGTGCCATAGCACCACTAGGTCATTTACTGCAAGAACTCAAACGGATTAGGTACATGTATTACCAGTCTCCATTTTACACATTCCGATAACAACGCGGCATTGTACTAGTTGCATTTTGAACACTTTAGCATCAAAACGCTTATCTAAGTTCTCAGACCTACTCGAAAGCTTTCTTCTAAGGCAATTCAAGTTCACAAAAATCATTTATTTTACATCTTTCTTTCGACAATGTATCTTGTTCCTTCATGTTGTTCGCAGCTTTGAATTTTTTAAACCTGACGTTTGTAAATGGTCATTTACGCCAGCGTCGGTCACGGGTGACCTGCTTTCGAGGGTTATTTCGAACATGGAAAAACGCATTAAGGATAAAATGCAAATAAAAAGTTTCATTAGTGTGGAAAACATCTGAAGAAGTTGTCTGTCGCCAATACTTCGTCATAGTTCTGTCGCCACATTGTTGGGGTTATGTAAAAGGTAAACCGAAATCAAAATCCTTTATGTAAATCAGATCCAAGTACTAGAAATCGAAAACTAAACGATCTGATAGCTGTTGGCAGAACGGGCAGCTTGATAGGGGACAAATGAGTATGAGATCTGCAATCGCGATGGCATTCGGTTNGCATTGTACTAGTTGCATTTTGAACACTTTAGCATCAAAACGCTTATCTAAGTTCTCAGACCTACTCGAAAGCTTTCTTCTAAGGCAATTCAAGTTCACAAAAATCATTTAGTTTACATCTTTCTTTCGACAATGTATCTTGTTCCTTCATGTTGTTCGCAGCTTTGAATTTTTTAAACCTGACGTTTGTAAATGGTTATTTACGCCAGCGTCGGTCACGGGTGACCTGCTTTCGAGGGTTATTTCGAACATGGAAAAATGCATTAAGGATAAAATGCAAATAAGAAGTTTCATTAGTGTGGAAAACATCTGAAGAAGTTGTCTGTCGCCAATACTTCATCATATTTCTGTCGCCACATTGTTGGGGTTATGTAAAAAGTAAACCGAAATCAAAATCCTTTATGTAAATCAGATCCAAGTACTAGAAATCGAAAACTAAACGATCTGATAGCTGTTGGCAGAACGGGCAGCTTGATAGGGGACAAATGAGTATGAGATCTGCAATCGCGATGGCATTCGGTTAACATGGTTATATTAAAAATTTCACAGCTTAGCGGGGAAGAAGTTATTCACTCACTTTGGTCATTTTTCTACTAGCCTCATTCTACTTTGACGCGGGTCCTTTATTTGTGTTTTCATCTGAACTACAATGGGCCCCTAAATTCTTTGAATAGTCTCTCCTACTTTTTGGACATCCTGTGTATCTCCCTCTGCTGCGAAGAATATTGCTTCCTGCGGATGACGACTCAGATGTCATGAACATAAAAATGAACCACGGCGCGTTGGCTAAATGAATTGGGCTGGGCGCGGCTAATTGATCTTGGAATACCATACCTGTTGGCTAGTTTATCCTGTAGAGTGTAGATTGTAAACAGTTGAAGATTCGGAAGTGCCCATTCCTATCAGTGACCATCTTTACTTATCGGAAACTGATGCGAACGCTCTTCTTAAATATGACAATACCTTTCGAGATGGATGCCACTGTCAAAAATGGAGTTGGTTTTCATTATATGCACCCTACCAGAGATTTGAAAGTAACACCTATTACGTGCGCGCTTGAAAACAACTGTCTGAGTACTTTAAAAATAACACTAGGCTGCAATTTGTACTGTTATGTATACTGATTTTTGTCTTTCCGCCTTTTTTAATTCCTTTACTAATGAGAGAATAGTGCACATCTTCAGAAGTGGGGTCGCGGTAACCACATGGCTACCAAACGGGGAGGTCTAAGGGCGATGGCATTATTCGAACCTGCCACCTTTGAATTGAAACCGCCGTTAGTGCATCACAGTTTGATAATCCTTGATCTCACTGAAAGATTTCGCACGATATCCATTGCCTTTGATGAATGGGCTGAAGTATTGTATCTTTTGTAATGAGTTTTGAGTCACTGATCCCGTGTTGGCTGTACAGTGGAGCGTGAATTTCGGCTCGTTAAAACAACTAAACGCGTCTGCTTGAAAGTGATGCCAAGCTAAAGCTTTCTGGATGTAGCGAGCAAACGTTCACGTGCACAGAACATAAATGCATAATCCTTTTCCCAGCGTCTTTTGTGATTCGACTGATGCATGTGGCCTACTTCATTCAAGAGCATCATGTTGTCTCTTTTAATTCGTTCTAATTTACATGTTTTAGCTACCCGAATAAAGTTTAGGTTTTATCCCTCTGCGACCTGAATTGTTAACACTAAGTGGTGCATTTTGTGACACATTTAATTAGCAAATGGGTGGCTTGGACATAGATTGAGGCATTTTGTCACATGTTTGCCTTTTGATTGGGACCACACCCCGATCTAGAAATTTTTGAAGTACCGTGCTCTGACCGCTTTTTTGATATCTACTTCATGGTTGATTGTCACACGTGGGCAGGGTTGAAAGTCATTGTGTTCGTATTCAACCGGAAAGTTTTAACGAAGAGTTACAACCGACTCTAAAATGTCAATAAACAGTGAATTGTCTTGTTGAGCAATAGGATTTAGTGGTACTTACACAAACCAAAAAAGGCTACGTATTAGAAACAGTTTGCACATATACTCAATCCTTTAACTATTGCTCTCTAATTTACCAGCTTGGGAACAACAGTTCTAATGAAAACACTGTTTTTTGTTTACTTCGCAGTACAAATAAATATGCATTGAATAAATCACAGTGTGATTTACTGTCACCATCGTTGAAAATCGTCGTCAACGTTGCATGAATAGTTGCGTCTGTATAACTATAAAATTGTACAACCGTTAGTTCCAAACAGATGTTTTCGGATTCATTTTGTCACTTGTCAGGATCCTACGCCTTATACCATAGAATACTAACAATAGCAAATGCGCAAGCGTAATACGTTACAAACAGTTTGGCGTGGCTGCGTTTATATATAGGTCGTTTTTGTGTGCACGCTCGAACTCCGCCCTGGAGGGAGACATTTCACATCTGTAACAAATCAAGTCACACAGTGGGTACGCTGCGTCCCGATTTAGGGATATTTACTTTCACTTAGATAAAAGATACATTCTCAAAGCGAGTAAAACTGCTCAAGGAATGTGTATTGATGTCGAATAGTAATACGTTTCCAGCGTAGAAATTCTCCAAGTTCCATCTTTTCGCATTCATCAACTCGAGCCTCACAGGTCGCGCAGCAAACGAACTAAGACCGGCATCAGATGCTTGAAAGTCACAAATTGCAGATCTTACTCTAATAACTTTAGTCATTTCATGGACTTCAAGCCAGATCAGCTGGTACCTCACGTTTGCATTGTTTTGATAATCCAGAGGGATAACGTAAGAAAATATTTGTCGTTAAAACTACGTTTCCTGTACGGTACTACTACATGTAGATGGTAAGGGTGCATGCAAACGACAGCAATCTTACCTCCAAAAGCTGGCCGATCCAAATTATATTGTTTAATCATCTATTGGAAATAGATGATGCGGCCATTAACTAGCTTTTGGACATTACCAGCCTTCTTTGTATTAGAGGAAAACGCCCCATCTCGTTCATGCCTAGACTGTCAGAATCTAAATCAGGTCGAGGGTGACTTATGCTTTTGATTTTTTTAATGCATTAGCCCTCGAAATAATCCGAAAGCTCTGAAAAGTGCGTCACTCTACCCGGATCTACTGGCAAGCGGAACCGGGAGAATTAAGTAGGTGAATAAAGTCATTTCGCTTTCCAGATAGACTGGATGAACTCCGAGTCATAGCTTTCGGAGTGAATGATGCGTCGTTCATTTGCCAACCGTTGAAGTACACAGGTCAGAGTAACCTTTCACCCTAGGGTTATTTAGTCTAGCTGCACGTTGCAGTCATCGGAAAGGAAAACAATAGTGAAATATCTGAAAGAAAATCTTCCATTTTTCTGAATGCCTATCCGTCGCGAGGCTCTCGCTCGATCCAAGCAAGTTCCATATATTAAATAACATAGTGATTTACCTTGCACCAACTAGCTCCGTTTCTAAAATTCAAAAATGCCAGGGCAAAATTATTCTGTTTTAAACTCGGTAGAACCATGCTGACATAAACTAAGTTAGAAAGTTCTCAAAAAATGGCTCTATGGTGTAAACAGTTCATTCCTAATTTGGTGTCCATTGCTGCACCAGATAAAGAATTAAAGTACGAGCATTGGGAACAGCGTGTGCTCAGCAACTTCAGGCAATAGTTGAATCAATGTTAAATACTTGCAAGCCCAGGCGGTAGTAAATAAGCCAATGGACTCAACATGCTTCGAATAAATGACTTGGGATATCTTTTATATATTGCGCAACACCATTAAGGATGGCATAACAACGGAATTGTCGGCCGAAGTCTCCTGAAACTGTAATAGCCTACGAGCGGCAGAGATTTTTTAACACAATTTAAAGCATTGAAGGGGATCTGGTGGGTCTCTTGGGAACAGGGATCATTTCAGCGCGTAAACACTGTAAATAGTTTCTTATTTTCCATTGAACTGTTGTTGTCCGTCTGCAAAGTATTTGATTTCTTTCATTAATTTCTCTTTTTGCATTTGAGAAGCAGCTACAGTCACAGCTGCTAAAGTAACTGAACAATTGGAACCACCGTTGAAGACTCCATTGTCTAGTAAATATTCGTTTACTCTACTCCGCCAACTAAAAATGTTATAAGCACCACATACTACAAATCCACCCTATCGTGTTCGGATTTCAGAATTTCACATGTACAGTGTTAATTTCTGGCAGCCTTGCGTATCATTTTAGTTCTCATTAGGATGACAGATAGACCACACGATTCACTTCTGCTCCATAGAGTAACTCCAGCTAACTAGGTTAGACATCATTATTGCCTCACAGTCCAACCGCCCATCCAAACTTGATAATGTGAAATGACTGCATTTGATCACGGTAAATTAGTTCAAGAAAGCACATTTGGCTACGGATGCACAATAGCCACTCTGTTCAGCTCCTAGGTAGTGAACTTCAGCAATCTAGTTTTTTTTAAATACCAAAGAGCTAAGGCTAAATTCCAGTTCTGCTAGCTATAACGCTGGGTCCCCTTTGTGCATGTAACACCATTGTTGGTATAGAAATGTGAATATTTTTTCTTCCACCAAAGCTTAGCAAATTCAGTCAGGTATACGCCCTATGCGCGCGACGGAAAATATACAGCCACCTTGTAATAATTACCACATACTTACCACATATACTTATGACGTAATTGCAAAAATTGAACATTTGTTGATTCCTAAGGAACAGGACAAATTACTTAATGTTCAGGTGGACAATTATACGTTTTTCTACGTCTAGATCATTGAGCTTGAATAGAAAGCTTGGACGATATGTCATTACGCTTGCTGAAGAAGGGGAAAACGCCGCTATTATTCGGCAAAATTTCACGGAGGAAATTCATATATCGTGATGTTAAGTTAGTTCACTTCTGGAAATTCTACTTTCATGGGACCCCGAATTGCTTCAATTTTTCTGCCAAGCGAACCCCAGAACATTACTTATGTGGCTTGTGACCCGTTAAATAAGACACGTGAAAAAAATACGACGAACGAGGTACATTGAGTGGAACGAAGTTAGGATATCACTTTGTAAAACACGTTTTATGTATGGAGGCTTGAAGGACGTTCTACTCCGAAAAAGTTTGAATTGTTGGACAGTTTGAATATAATTCCAATTCCGTTACGAAAAGGATGTGCAACTGACTGAATCAATCGATATTAGTCAATGAAACCCACCGCGTACAGACGGACGTTTCTGAGCTAATGACAGAAAGATAGCATGAGCGTGTAAAGCGAATTCTGGAGAGGTCGAGGAAGAACTACGTTAAACACATTGGTGGAGATCTGGCATTTGAAGTTGATGGCATTTTCGCATTTTTCGGTCTCTAAGATTTATGGAGACTTGCAAGCGGTCGACTAGAGGAAAGAGTTGCTTGTACCATAATGTTAGGCGAGGTAATGGAAATCATTAGCAATCAATACGGGCATTTCCCATAAGTTAACAACCATTAAAGCTGGATGGAAAAAGAGTAGCCACAAAATATTTTAACCTAGTTGGCGATAGCTCGTCAAGACCACGCCGATGGATTCCACGTATCAGTTAGCCGCGAGAAATACACGAGTTCTTGAATCGCTAACGTCTGACAAACATTCACCTAGTTCTTCATTGTCCGCAATTTTTTATATGTTCATGCATTCATTTGAAGTTTTCAGAGCTCCTGACTATTCTTGGATTTCACTAGTTTTACGGATTCCAGTTCTGGTGATGGCGAGGTTATGCAGAAACATTTTTTTAATTATCACGGGACTTCTTCATGAATCCCCTACAATCCTCGGAAATTAGCTCTGTTTTGTTTCATGTAGAACCACCGAATGAAATTACCTGTGAAATACTGCCTAACTTGCAAGACTTACTCAGAATTCTCAAATAGGTTTAAAATTGGAGCGGTGCACTGGAGGGATAACGAGCACTGTAGTGGTGACAAAGAGCTTTCAAAAGGGAATCATTTGTGCTAACGAGTAGGCAGAAAATATGACCGCAAATCCGACTGCTTCACGGTCGAATTTCAGAACCCTATCGGAGATAATCTGCCTATGCACTTCTGCCTCAGTGTTAGTCTGTTTGATTTGGTGGTCTATTTGTGTACCTATCTTTCTGTTCGTATACGACAGTCTGCACTGGCTGTACAACCAAAGGCCTATTCACTTCACTCACTTCCAAAATTGGGCTTCATTAAACAAGTGGATTGGCTGAGAGGGTCACCGTAGCCAATGTTCAAACGTGACTGATTCCGGCCATTCAGTGAGCATGGTTGGAGAAAGCAGACCACCTTTCATGAGTCCGTTTAGGTTGTCGATACTGTGTCGAGACTGTGTCGAGTGCTCTCTTTAGTTGAGACTATAGGTTTTCGTCTCCGCAATCCGTTTTTATTGCTCAAATATAGTAGAAACCGTCGTCTGTAGACCTACATGAATTGTACCCTTGTATGGCATTTGCAGCATGGGCCGTGGTTTATTTAGTTGGATTCTGTCAACCTCTCAAATCTTTGACATTCGATTGTTGTGAAAAAGGCAGACCTACGGTCAAGAACATTTGAAAACCTTCATATCATATCAAGCTGGTCGATTCTAGATGATTTTATACAAACTAGTCACCCAAAATAAAACAACAATCTAACTGTGATCACCTGAACTGCAATGAACTTCTACCCCCAGAAAACTTGGATGATCTCGTCTAATGAAACTCTTTCGGTTAATTGACTGAACAATACAGTTTGAGTCATGTCCGCTTAGAAGTTAGCAAAATCCAAGAAACTCTCACACTGTGAAGTCGAGGAAAATTTATAATCAAATAGCCAATGTTCTAGCAAATGTGTAAACGAACTGGTGTTGGACTCAAAACCATTTCATTTCATAGGTACACATCATCAAGTTCCGATTTCCCAGGGGTATTTCCCAAATCCATTCTTATATGCTAAATTCTTCCGAGGAGCCCAGAAACTGCATCACAGTTTTCAGTTGCAATGCTGACTAGTTTGAGCTTATTTAACCCTGGTACGTTATCAAACCGGCTGCAGTATTTACTGCTATCTAATGATGTCTATGCGAGCTAATGAGTAAAAAGCCAATCGATCTCAGCACAAAATACTGAGAGCGATTTTGTGGTGTCTGTTTATCTTCAACTTCTGTGTTAAAGCATCCGTATGCTAGAGCTCATTAAGTTTCCTCAACCCCTTGCCATGGTGTCCGCAAGCCGTTTCAAAACGCCAAAGGACATTTGTTGCATTTATGAATTCATCGTTTTAAGTTGAACTTGCTCAGTGAAATGTTTTATTTCGTGCAATATTTCGGTTGCAAAAATTGGACAACGGAGTGATCATAGGAGGCTATCAGATAACCTTTTTACTTCGTAGTAGCAATATGCATGAATAAGTTTAGGAGCAGTTTTTAATCCCCTTCCGTTAAGATTGAACTTATTCATTACGCGAGTTTTATGTTAGATATACTATTTCGATTAAAATAGACTTCAATGAAACAGGAGAACAAATTCGAAGAGATTGAGTAACCGTCAGCTGTAAAATCTAGTGTTGTTCTGTTTATCACATAGATTGCTCAAAATGCGGAATCTACATCAAACTGAACATTAAGGTGACACGGATACATTGTACAACGTTATCGTCCTTGTGAGACATCATTAGCAAGGACTATCCATTTTGGCCCTGTTGGGACATGCACACGGGACAAACTTGAGTTGAACATCCTAGGCAACCGGTTATTCAGACTATCTGAACACTTTACTGGGCCTTAATAACGCATGATGCATTACCTAACTCCCTCAAGTATCTGGTATTTTGCTAGTATGCGCTGAAGTTTGATGTGCCGGTTTCAGTTACCGTAGATAACCAAGTATCGGATGAGATTATTTCAGAATCATTTGCCTCCAGATGTAGATTCCAGTTTAAGTGCCATTGATAACTCTTGTCCAAAACCCCTGACTAAGATGGGGCAGCCGTACTGTTTCGATCGTGAATCAAATGTAAATAATGCATGCTGAATAATCTAACCGACCATTTGAACGCCATACGACCGGTGGCGGCCAGTGCGCAGATGCCATTTTATCTACTCAGATTTTAGCACTCGAATAAACGTGTAAGCTGAGGCGTCTTTTTGCGTAATCACGGAAAACTAATTTTATCAGCGAATAAGTTAATTTTTACTCTGACAATGAACTAATTTTGTCAGAGGTGGTCATTTTGCCAAACTGTTGTCGCATTACTTTTCTTCGTATGATGCAGGCAAATGTCAGATGCACGAAAGAGTGCTGAAACATTTGATCTCGCTGCTTTTGCCTGGTACAAAAGTGGTTGCTGGAAAGTACGGCAAATTTATCCAAAGGGCATTTATAAAAAAGACATCGAGCGAGTAAATCGCTTTCCTATTGCACTGCGATTGCTTGAAAAAAGGTCTTATTTGTCCACTCTCATTCTTGTCTCACTCGAGTCAGAGATTTTGACCTGACAAAAGATTTTCTGTCCTGCCGTCGTCTCATTATTACTGACCGTCGCTGCCTTGGAATCCTCATATTTGTCATCATTATCAGTTTGACTATCATGACTGAAAATCTTCCATTTATGAGAATAAAGGGCTTATCGGAACTGCGCTGGCCTAATTGAATGTCCTGACTGTTCACCGTGAATTACCCTTTACAATGGCAAACAAAAAATTGGGTCACAAGATCTGTGTGGCTTGGACGGGCTTGATTAGGCATGCAAGAAGCAGGCTAATTCAGTGACCGCAAAATATCAGAAGATGCTGGAAATGTCATGTGGGCGAATAATACTTGTAATTAAGTGTGCGAAGATCAAACGCCCTTGCACGTTACCTAAGGTTCGCATGAACCTATACTTGACTAGCATCTGACAGCAGATCAGGAAAAGCGACCCGAAATGTTTCCACTAAATTGACTCCATTGCCGCGATGGTTAAATGTGGGTTTTATTTAAGTGCATCCATAAGTAATCAAAAAAAAATGGTGATTGAATATCAGATAGACCCGCATGATAATCTTTGTTTGCTTTATTTCGGTTTGCCTATAAGGATAAAGGTTGAACAAAGCAATCTCGCGGGTGCGGCGCCCGCTGCTCCCTACGTCTGCTTGAATGCGTGGCCGTAATGGAGCCAGAAAGCCATCTAGGGTTTCACAATGAAATACTTAGTTCCGTGCAAGGTCGACACTCTGGATAGCTGTGTAGGCGGAAGTTTAAGATCATCTGCTTAAGGGACATGAATATAAACACTACAGTTACCATTCAAAAGAGGACTTGTTTATTTGAATGTTCATCCAACTAGTGCCTTTAAGCAGAAAGTGATTCAATATGCAAAACAGCAAGTTTCATTTTCGCTGCTTATTCAATATATCCAGCGGGACTGAGTGAATTTGGACGTAGTGTGCCGTGCCCTAGGGTTCCGTTTTCAGAAGAGACACGAAATTTCAGTGTAACAATGCGGTTGTGTTATGCGGTGCATTCGAAGCCATTTCTTTTTCATATCGTCCCTCAACTTATTATCTTGTTGTGAGGGATCTTCCACTTCGGTTTACTCGTTTATCTTATACTTAGATGGAGCTTTAACGTAGCAGCCTGCCAGATGAGCACCAAGAGCATCACAGATTATTACATAACTATTCTCATGAGTCGAAAAAATCTTCAGTAGATAAAATGGTGCCACTTATAAGACATTTGAGTCACCCATGTCATTTTATCGTACTAGCACGCATGACCTAATAATCGATATCTGACTGAGCGTATTACTGACCTAAAAAACTACCAGATCAATTTTTATGCAGATATGGCAACGGGCTTGGCATCAGATGATTGCATTTTGGGTTACTGGGTCGTCAGAAAAATATTTCCACATCTGCATCGACCAGATGCAATTGTTTAGACGTGCTTTGGAAAGTTCGTTGGTGTATTCTGCTCACTTTTCTATCACGTCAAGTGTTCAGCTACTGCTTTTGAACCCATTCCATCGTCTGTAATAGGCTCAACCAAGAATATGCTACCTCAGAAGAAAGGTTTTGGTGTCAGGTTTCTGAGCCAAGCTAAGCGAATTTCTATGATGCCCCTTGTACTGGATTGTCGACAGACTGATTTTTCTCACATAAACTCTCTCCAGTCAATAAATGTTCCTGAAGGGAAGAAAAAAATCTTATTCAGCCACTGTGTCTGTTGTCTCAACGCGAATCAACTTATTCAGATGCAGACAGTTATGGGCCGAAATTTCGTTCTGCGAATTTTATGTTAGAATCTCAAAACCAAAACCGTTTATTTTCTTATCCAGAATCGAAATATCTGAACCAATAACCAAACGAATATTTCAATAGAAATCGGGCAATCATTTCAAAGTATTTAAGATAATACTTGAAGCAACATTTCACTCCTTTCCGGCATAGAACATATCTTGCGTCCTTATGCATATATCATAGAGAGCTGCTATTCCATTGAGTCGCTCGTCGGAGTCCTCTTCCCTTCCGAAGCGTATGTACCCTGCTTCCAACATGACAAATTTTCCGTTACAATCGGAAACAATAAGAGAAAAAACGGGGTAACAAATGATAGAGCGAAATCAACGAGATTGTTTCTGAAGATGCGCATTTTACAGATAAATGCGTTTCCAGCGTTCGAGAATGTGTTCGTGTAACACACGATGAAGAGTGCACATTTCACAAACCCCGCTTAGATTATTCAATTTCACTAGGCAATCAATTGCAAAACCTGTTTGTGTTAATAATGAAGTAGCAGAATATTTCGTGTTTACATTGGCTGTTTGTATTAGATCAGTTATTGTTCCATATGCTATTGCACGTGATCCTGGTCAACAACAGAAAATGTGACAGACATTGTGGTTTAAAGTTACTGGATGATATCTTTTGGCAATTACTATAATAATGCTTCTGTGGACTAGTTCTGTACCGAAGTGTAGCAATCTCCAAAAAACTAATTTGAAACAGAATGCTTTTGATTGAATTGAAATCAGACACCAGGCAATCAAATGATTGTCTCTACAGCGATCATGAGAAGAATATTTTGGAAAGTACACAACTAAAGCTGAGTAACTCAGGGAACCGTATTCCGATTGCCTTTCGTTATTCCTTACTGTTTGTCCATCGTTTCGAGTACCGAATCTAAACTAACGACCTCAGGTATGCCCAAGAATTTCAGTTCCGTATCCGAAAAGTTGCGTTACTTGGGCTTGTTCAACGTTTACACTCAGCGCGAACGTCATGCAGAACACCATGGCATGCAAATCTTGGAACCACTTGGTACCCTCGACTTCGGTTTTCGTCATGGATTCTCGCACATCACTCTCTCCGGATGACACAAATAATGAGATACCTAAATCCCTGAGGTTCCAGCTGGATATTACTCTGCGAAATGATGAATAGATTATTTTATGGATCTACAAGGAAGGAGATAGATTAGCATGTGAAAATCACAAAGGAATTATCTGAGTGGACACCGCAAAGAAACTGCTCACAGGCATTATCCTCGGTCCAGTATCTACTGCACACGAAAAATCTATTCGTGAGAATCAATCTGTTCGATATTTTAATGGCCAAAATTTTAATTTTCGACAAAACCTAGACCATAGGTACACATTTCATAGACGAGCTATTTCGACCTTCCATGGTCTGAGGGTTGCGCGCAATCGTGCAGTGCTTCGGCGCTGATTCTCATTGATGTGTGAGCTAGAGAAATTCTAACTTATTAAATCTTTGCATTTGAACAACCGAAACGGAGTTTGTGCTTTCGGTGATATTTCTCCCCAGGTTATCACAAGAAATACAACGCATTAGGGCTTAAACCTCTACCTTTTTTAACTTTGTCCTGCGAGAATAGTATCACTGATACGTGTTCGGACAGGGATCTGTCTGACTTAGAATAAGTGGATGACGTCATGCTACTGAGTAAAGATTCGAGTAAGCTCCGAGTTTTCCTCAATGGTGCGAACGATATTATGCTTATATTTGTGATGTGTTTCATATCTTCGAGGTGTAAAATGTTGGTGCAGGATGGAACTGGCCCAAAGCCGAGTCTTGCACTTACAGGGGAAAAACTGGATGAGGGTGTAAATCTGGTTACTTGGGTTGTTGTATCTCATCTGTTGGTCGATGTTTCTTCAGGCAAACAGAAGGCCCCATTAGCATTTGCTAATTTTAAGCCTTCATGACATTGACGTAACTCCCGGTTGTCGGCCACATTTCGAGAGCCCATGGCAGCAGCTAGGGCGGTGCTGCTACGAGGATACGATACATGGCCGTCTGATCACCTCTGCTTTTGCAATGTTGATGGAATACGGCGAGAGAATTTATTGAGTATCTAAATGGTTAGGTTTACGGTACAGGGTCATAGTGTTCAATCCTTAGGACAGACATTAAGTGACAGTAGGTCAAGGTGTTTGTGACATGTTTTATGTACGCCCACAAAATGACTGCTCATTTTACACTGTTTGTCTAGGCAGGTTGTGGTTAGGGGGTGATCCGTGTTGGTCATTCAGTGACACAGGTGAAAAGTAAGGTTGCGTTGGTAGAAATAGACCGCCGGGTTGGGGTCCATCAGATCCCGCAAAGCAATGGCTAGATGTAATAGGTAGTGTAGCTCTGTGCCACATGGGGTTTTGGCTGGTAAGCGGAGTTTGCCGAATTTCATTGTTCATCGGCCTTGGAGAGTTCCGATAAACGATAACCCATACACAACATTCATTCACGCAAAATTTATTGCACTCACAGCAACAGGAAGCAACACAACGTTGTTTACCGGAATCAACATTCCATAATAATCATGCTGATAACTGAAGGTACTCTTCGTGCAGGTTTCAAACGTTCCACAACGGCAAAGACACATTTCAAATATATATATATATATATATATATGTATATATATCTATATATAGTCCACACAAACAAGATCCTGCTGAAAATGTATAGGTATTTCGACTAACATGTCTTCGTATAGTTAAATGCGACCTTAATCGTCAAACAAGAGGAGTGGTGCAAGGAAGATTTGAAAATATATCAAGGCAGTTTTACTTTGCCCGATATCCCAGTATCTTTTCAGAAAAAACAGCTCGAATACTGAAATACACGTTTTCCTAAAATTTGTGCCGCATTCCGGTTGTTTGTTCGACGCATTCGAAATACTAAATGAAAGCTGAGATTTATAGTTAATCACCGTTTTCTTTTAGACTGAATAAAATTTATTGGAGAAATACCACTTCATGACCGAAGGGTAAACGTTTTGTCTCGGTTACTGAAGGTTATAAACGTAGTCGTTTTCGGGCATTCATTCGTTGGGGTTTTGCGTCTGAACGAACGTCCTGTTGAGTACTGATACCTCAAAACATCTTACATCTGACAATGTCCTTTATTGAAGCAACTCAAGAGGTAAAATACAAGATATCAAAGTTTTAGACGCTTACAGTCTACGCTTTTCCACTACATAGAGGAAACGTTACGTTGCGTGCTCCTTGGTTCATTTTTTGGGTACGTGTCAAGACGTTTAACGAATCCTATTCAAATCACCTTGTCTCCAACGGTCATGCTGATGCTAAATGAAATTTACTCGCATGGAGAAATGTGTTGCCTAACGCCAGTGATTCACAAAAAGAGTTAGTTGAAAGAAAGTTCTAAGACTCATGAAGAAGTGTTATTGTTCTGTTCTGTGATGCAAACCTTCACTGGGCTGATGAGGAAAATCTCAATTTCAAGGGATCAAGTGAATTGGCTCACCCGTCGATTAAAATCCATGATACACAAACGGGTTTTTCATCACACATTCATGTTATATTGGCATACATTCAGTTTAGTCTCAACTTCCAAGTTCCCTTGACGATTTTTTTGGTACGCCAGTCTAATTAATCGTAGTCATACCCACAACTAATCTCGGTAAACGGGAACAGAGAAATTTTGTTTTTACCTTTTTTATCACTAAATAACCTGAGCAACTGAGCTGTCAAATATTTTCCATAGGGTAAACTTGTGTTTTTCTACTTTTGGATAGAATTGAATGCTCTTTGGCCTGAATTGCTGACGATTGGAACCTCCCATTCTGTCCCATACTAGTGTCATTACCCAATTCAGAAGAACAACAGCTCCAGTCCGCACCTAATACCGTCTCCCGTAGCCTCTATAAATGTCAATCTCAGACTCAAATTGTATCTAATACTAATAGCTTGAACTCATAACTCCGCAGATTCATGAAAAGTTTGCTGTTCATAACTGGCCGGGTTTTTGCAATAGCAAATGTGCTGGAAATAAAATATTTTCTGGTTTGAGTTTGTTTGTCGCATAGAAGTGCCAAGAGGCCGAGATAAGGGTTGATTGCTGTTGAGATATTCTCGTCCAGTCAATTTCTTTATTTACATACTCGCAGGCAAGCCTCGAGTCAGTGGTGAGATTGTACCTGCGGAGCTATTTGAAGTGACATTTCAAAACAGAACAAGTCAAATGGACAGCATAGCAATTGATTTTGAAAACACAATAGATGACCGTTTCAGTTTTACTTGCAATCCGCCAATTTCTCAGTTCATTTATCTTCAACATTCTAATTGCACAAGCAACACAAACAAACCTTATTAATATCTAACGTGTTTTGATCATAGCGTTAAGTTTTTTGGTTTCAAAACGTTACCTGACCAATGTGTCATGACGACTGGCATTTGTATTCCTCTCGTCTACTCAGCTCACGCACATTCGTGCTCCAAATCTGTCCAATCATATGTGAGATAAGAACTCAGCTAATCGTTTCTTACTGGTCAGAGACCAAAGAGTCCCAAATTTTCGGCCATGTCTTCCTGCCTCTCGGTCTGTGTGTTCATACGTGCGTGAGGATAGGACTAAAAATAGAATCATCCGTTTAAATACGTTTTTAACAGCCTCGGACCACATGTGTCTTGAACGTCATTTATCGTCGACCGACGAACATTCACCGTACCGTATAATATAACTCCATACGTAAGGGAGTAATTCCAGACGAGTTGTAAAAGTAACATCGAACGTGGGAGGCTTGTACAATGCTCTAATATTTCACTACGGTCATCATGAACAAACAGCCGAGTTCATCAGTATTCCTGTGCGGGCTCTTGATCTTGTGTGGTTCGCTGTCCTTGCATGAGTGAGAGTCTGCCCAACAGCGATTCTCCCCGCCGGAAAAGGACCAAACCCCAATGCAGTCACGACCGAGGATCCAAATTGGCATCTCTTGCAGGTGAGCAGAATAACAAATAGAATTATCGCATTTTAAAAGCAGCATGAGAGATGAAGAGACCTCTGCTTTGGCTTCGATTCATTGAACAAACAGGAGTTCATTCATTATTCAAAAAGAAAATTGCTTGGATTAGTTTTATTCGATCAAAAATGGCCATTTGCAAATTCGGTCCCTATTTATTTGGTTGCCTCTTCATGTGATGATTTTGCTCAGATGACCGATGGACCTAATCGGTGCGATATAGCCGCAGACAATTTTGATAATTGCCTAGGGTAATGGATAACCCGAATCAAAATATATTGCCTTTAAGGTTTGTACTGGTTCAGCCATCAGGAATTTCCAGTGGGACTTCTTACCATATTTTTCGCTTATAAGCATTTTCACCAAATAAACTCGACTGTTTTGGGTTTGTTTGTCCGACGTTAAGTTCTTAATATCAAGGGCGAAACCTTTCACGGTGGCCTGGTGACCGAATCTGTGTGCTCAAATAAAAGTTCCCCTCGATACCTATTATGTATGCGCAAGAATTCCCAAGGATTCAATACCTTGCAGTGAGAAGAACGGTAGACAAATAAAAACGAACTTTTTAAGCTACAAGACCAGGGCTAATCAATTCTACTTGTTTGGGAAATCTCATTTCTGGAAGAGATAAAAGCCGTTTGTTAAATTTGATAAAACTCAATTCTCTGAAGTTGAAACAGGCACATCTTTTTTGATCCGGCATAGGAAAATCCGGTGCAGGGTAAAATTAGTCTCGTTTGACCTTCGACTACATTTTGAACTCTTTGGTTTCTTTTTACACTTCATTATCAACAAGATTGATCGCGATGAACGCTGCATGCAAGTGTTCGACGCTGACGATTTTACTGAGGTTGAACTACGGTTTATTTTGGTAACGCTTTTGTATGGAATCCTTTACCGTCTCTTCAGTGCAAAGGCATCCAAAATTCCCAATGGTACTGCCCCTTACAATTTGGTAAACCTCGCGGAGTGCACGAACATTTTCAGCTCGTTTATTTTGCCGAATGGCATTTACAGTGTTTGGACCCGTGTGGGGCGCCATTTTAATGCACTGAGCTCTATCAATTTATCTCCTTTGATTTAACCAATGTTTATTGTACCATAAGTATTTGTTTTAAAGTCTTTGACCGCGTGAAGTCATGACGACAGCTAGTAGTGTGTTCAAATTTAACTTTGCCCAATTCGGTGATTCAAAAGATAATTTAATGAATCATGTATCACCAATTTTGTAGGCGATTTGCTACAACTGACTGATTACCAAAAATACTTTTTCACTATCACTATCGGTTAGAAAACCAATCATCTGATCGAATTTCTTACATCTACACATGGTCCGAGCAAAACTTAATGTCGCATTTTTACTACCTGATCGAATATATCTTTGGGAAAAGCCGACAGGCATTAAAACTTGTGCGTTATAACAATCTACTGACTTCATTTTGGAAATTAGATGTCTCATAATAGTTTTTAAATCGACTGAGAAAATGATAGCACCCCCCATCGATCTCGCACCAAAAGCGTTCAAGAATCGTTGATGCCAGTTTCGTGGGAGTGAAGCCGTAGTTATTTTTTCAGGTCAGACATGAGAATTTGTCGATGAACAAAATCGATCTTCCCCTTTTCAAAAGACTAGTCGGAGTTCGATAAATGCAAGCAAACCAAAATAAACAAAGTTTAGTTAACCGTGAACGAAGATGAACGGGGAAAAACAGAGAGGAATGAATTTTAAGCAGCTTTCTTTCGATTTCAAAACCACAATGCTTGATAAATTGTCCAACCTATTCATTTAACACCCCGGCTTTGTACGTTGCTTGTAATCCATGCAAATTATAGTAATACTTTGTAGATGGTTTCCCAAACATGCTTTGCGCTTTCGGTACACAAACACGCCACCTGTCCTAGTTACGTTAGGAAAAACGACCTGAATTTAGGACCGATCTATTAACTGCAGCAGTAAAACGTGTGCTATTATGGGCTTGAAGCCAATAGTTTAGCGTTTCTGATTCCTACAGATTTAATTGCTGATTCTGTTCAGTTTTCGTTTGCATTTGCTTGATAAATGAACCATGAACTTTAGTGGTTTCAAAAACCTATGTTTTTTCCGATTCGGGTTGCCGGTTTGCAGTTTATCCGGCTTGTTGATGAGACGTTTACGAAACAAGTCATCCAACTCAGCCAGTGAATTCTTAAAAATTAGAAACATTTTGTCTGATTTTTATTCCTGTAGAAACCTTCCCACTAAACTGAGAGGATCGTACGCGAAGTTCTCGGTCGCACATGGTGGGTTCCTGCACGAGAAACACGTAAGTGATTTATTCCTTATGTCAGACTCATTGTCCTCCGAGTGTCTGGTGCATCTTCGGTTTCTATCCCGACCAGAAAACCTGAAAACGCTGCATTGGAACAAACATTCTGCACAAGATGATATTCATATTTCTGAAGGCTATTTATTGCTACTTATTTTAACCCAAATGGTTCTCCCAAAATATCTGTTGACGTGCGCATCACTTGATGCATAGTTTATTGTTCAAACTGAAAAATAGTTTTTAATAAACTAGCCGTTTTTATTGCATCCAACGGATGTTACATTCAGGCACTTGATATAAGGACTTGAAGAATTTCAAGATGGTTTATTATAAAGTAGATATTTGGGGTTTGATAAATGATGTGGTAATCGTTCGAAGCCAGAGTTTGTGTTGCACTATTAGACCCGAACGATGGATTGGTGACTAGGAAAATTTGTTTTACAGTGAAATGATGCTGAGTAAAACAATCAACGTCGGTCTAGTTTGCTCTCATTTCCATAGGATGTTTAAAAGTTATGTAAAAATGAATTAGACGCAGAAATGTACTAGTATAACCTATCTATAACCTTTCGTTTAACCAAGCCAGTAGTGGTCAGCAAATTCTTTTCGGATGAATTCACCGGTAATCTAAGAAAGTCAAGTGCATTAGAAAATCTCGGTCGAAAGAATAGTCACAAACATCGAAATTGTCTGACAGACGAGTAACCTTTGACCAGGTCTAATGAGAGCATTCCAAAAGTAGCCGTTGCTACTCTGGGTCCCCTTTAAACCCACATACGGTTTCGTCGGCTTTTGGACACGAAAATTGTTTTTTTTTGAACTTGAGTTTGTTGCCTGCTTACAACGCTAATCTAGGGAAGCAAACAATAACAACCTCACCGGTCGCTACTGTTCCATGTTTACTGGGAGCATCGCAAGTCTATCTACAGCACATCTACGAGTAGCACGACACTTATTCTTCCTGGTGACGCGAATCTAGAGCAATTCGTGGATTAGTTTTTGGACTTGTTTGAACTGTTGGCCGGAAATGTAAGCTTCTGTTGCACTCAATGATAAATCATCAGTGAAGTTGTATATTACACACGGCTTCATAATAACAACCAAGCTCTCATTATGTTGGACTTCTTTTTAAATTTTCGTCATAAATTTGGCTTATTGCACGTTCAATATTTCGAATGAATCACTGACCCCATGTTTCTTTACTAGTACATAGTACTGGAGATTATTTCAGTAGAGCATTTTCAAAAATATATCGCACATGGGCCTCGTCATCCTACAATTTGGCCTTTCTAGTATTTTCACTGATTTACTGAGTAGGATTCCCAAGGGAATTTAGTCGAAAACAACAACTAAACTGTACTTAATAGCAATGTCAGCAAAAAGAGCAAATGATATCCGTCAGTCGTCGCTACCATGGTCATAGGCGCCGATCACCTTTTACCTTCCTTTTCGACTCAGTGCCCCTATTGCAAATCAGTGCACCTGAATGTTGCCCCACATCCGTTGGGTCGCGCTGACCATCTGCGATTTGACGCAGATCGCACAATCAACTGCTAGCACACAGCTCAACTTATTTTAATGTTGCTTTTAGGCCTTTTTGGTATTTTGTAAAACACAGTGCTCAGGGTATGGAAAATTCAAAAGCACGTATGGACGACTTGATACCTAGCCGCCGTTCAACATTAATCCAATTATATTTGACAGCAAACACGTTTACACAGTTCTCTTTTATTTGGTGATCCCAGGTCACGGAAACAGAACTGCAGTACAATATCCCATCACCAATATTTATTACTCGGCTGAATCTGGAATATTATTTCGAAGAAAAGCAAATCATCACTGCCGAAATGTAAGTCATTTTTTATGGCTAAATTACTAATGCCTGAAAGTGCCCAGACCAATTTTTTCAATACCACTTGAATATGGAACAGCTGAGAGCACATTAATAAGTTACGTGCCTTTTGGTAATTAGAAGTTGGCCCGCCAACTTTGTTAAACTAAGAATGAACGGTTGAATTTCTGCATTCCTGCAAGCTACCGATAATAAAACTCCAGAAATTGTTTGTTTATTTTGAGAAATATATGTCTGCTGAGATTGTAGCCAGCTTTGATCAGGTATTTACACTTTGGCGTCTCTTTATTTACTTTTCCGCACTTATAAGAGTGACTGACTATCAAATGAATTCGATATATTCTGATCTGCAAACGTACTACTTAATTTCTAGTATTTTTCATGCCAAACCATTTATTTTTACTTAAGTCAATCATAGTAAAACAACAGAAATCCATGTACGAGACGTTGGTCTAAATATCTAGGAGACCAATTGCGTTAAGGAATATACTCAAATACTTAGCATGCCATGCAGACTTTAGTCTCACGTTACTACCTCTGTGTTTTGACGCGGATTAAGCTATCGATTTCCATAAATGTAGGAATAAAATATCTCGACCGTAACTATGCTCTTCCAATGCAGATTTCAATGTGAGCAAGAAGATCGGGAGGTAAGTATGCTGAATGAGATTTGCTTTGCCATTTGTCGATTGTTTGTTCAGTTGTTCCATTGATTTTCTTTCACTGCTAAGGCATATTTATTCCGGTTGCTTAAATACGTCTCAGATTTCTTAATGGATGACAAATTCGTTGCATCAAGTCGATGAAACCCACTTGGTCTTTGGTGAACCGTTTCCCACGAAGCTTATACGCGCTAATTCTTGTCACCGCTAAGAAATGGACACCGAGAGAGATTATCCGAACCGGATTAGTATAAGTGCATTATCTGATCCATTCGTGGATTAGTACTATCCGTAACGATGCAAGCTGCGCATCACTAGAGAAAGTAAAACTGATTAATTACTGATAGTCGATTGTGCAATAGATTATCCGCATGTGCGTGTGCCTAATGCATGGATTTCCAAATCGTCTACTTATTTTTCCTTTCCAGGACTCGCATTTGTTGGGTTTTGTGCAGTGTACCGTCGGACGTGTGATTCACAGCGGTGGTCAGATTGAGCAGCCTTTGATGTAAGTGACGGAAATTGCATTTTCTTAATATCGTATGATAAAATTCGCTTTCTTGCCCTTCTGATTAATTGGTTCTCGTTTTAATACATTTTAGTTGGGCCTTTAGCAGTTTCGACCATTTCGTAACTTACCGCGAGATATTTCACAGATGATTATTCACAGACATGCTGAGTTAAGTGGAATTGAATGTGCATGTCAACAACGATTATACTTCGAATGCTCGTCGAATGACAATCAATAAAGCAATTTATTGAAATACAATTTGGGACACGTAAATGAAGAATTCTGATCAATTTCTAAAATTGTTTCTTTGCATACGAATAACACTTTAGACATTGTAATCGTATTGTAATTCTCCAAGCCAGCTTTGGTATGTACCCTAAATGAATCACCTTGATTGAGACGTTTTTCCGGCACCTATGCGAAGTTGTTTTATCAATGGACCAGCCAATTTTGCAGGCTTTTATAAGACGTTTTAAGTCATCCTAAGGAAAGCAACTTTTGAAACGAACAAGGAAAATCATGCTTTTAGTATTTCATAAGAAACGTTAGTCCCAAACCAATCAAAAAATAAATGGCACAAATGAATGAAGACAAATGTGAACAATAGCTATGCCCTTCTGAGGTATTCCCCTTTTAGTTCCTGTGTTACACCAAACCGTACTCATTGTACTCATTTTATCTCTCCTGTATTCCAACAGAAGCGATGAACAACAGAAAAAATATCTGAAACATGCCGATTCATCCGTGCCAACCACTGTCATTGGTAAGCTGAAAATCCTTTCAGCCTTGTCCTATGGATGATCTTGCAAACGTGTGTATGTGTCAACACAGTTATTAGTTACCTTTTTTAGCTTTCCAAATTGTTTCTATGGACAAATGAGCGAAACGTTTCTCGTTTGATTTTTTTCAGTCTGCATACGTGAAGATCCATTTTACAAGGTAAAACAATTACTCTTTTTGGTGTTATATAAAAACCAAATTCATTTACAAATCGGTTGAATGTGTATTAACCCGTACAGTTAATTGCACACAGTCATGGAAATCAGACGCACCTGGAAGGCAAATAATTCAGAGGATTTGCAGATATGTCAGATCATCCTTTATCTTATTGTGAAACTGTTTCTTATTCTTATTTTTCTTACACTGCTACTCACAGGTCGCTCTATACTACTCGAATAAAATCCCTACCAGCTTACCTGCTAAGCCCTAAAATTGCCTACAGTGCGGCCTGTCGATTTCGTTCTGTTCGCCTATGTGATTATTTAATCAACTGCAAAATGATAAACAACTTGTTGGGCACGCGATGGGAGAGTAAAAAATGTCCACTCCTTTTTTGGCCAAACAATTCCTGACCAATTGTCCATTTGGAATATGATTGTAGTTTTGGTTTGAGATCAACGTGCGTTTTACGTAAGCGAGGGTTTGAAAACCTGCCGAGGTCTTCGAAAATAATGACGACAGATCGGACCTCAAATCGGCTAACTCACTTAAGTATTGTGAACGAGTAGTGCAATTCATTTGCTCTGCCGGTCAAATTCCTACAGTTTCTTCCCCTCACTATCACTCTTTGATAAGAAAGTGAAGAATGATGCCTGAGTTTGGTCATTTGAAGTTGAGGCCAGTAATTTCGAAAATGGTGAACAAAAAAGAGCTTTTTATTATTTTTATTCCCTCTTTTTCCTGTGGATGGTGGCAAGAAAGCAAATGCTGATATCCGCCATTTTCTTTTATTGATTTTCACCATATATTTTTGACTTAGTTAAAGTTCTATATTTTTTTCAGTTCTAGAGCGTCACCTTTTCATCAACAATCAATGTGACGTCGGCAGTGCGCGCGCTTATATGACACTGGTCGAATTTCGCTAACTTTGACCTTGAGCCTCATGGACGACTTCAGATCCTTAACTAAGCTCGTCTTTTTTCGCTTGTCATCTAAAAAAACAACATCGTTCATAAGAGTTATTGGAACATAATAACTGGAATTCGATCCACATAACAAATTCTGTGTGACTGAAGTATTTAATGGCTTATGCCGTCTACTGTACCCTTATATCTACCCTTATTGTTTAAGATGGCCATTTTTCGCTGATGTGAGACTTTTATTTGACAAGCGAGCCCTGGTTGGGCCCTCAGGTCTGGTGCGATTCATCCTTGAACATAGCATACCTGAAAAATTTAATCATCAATGAGGTAAATTTTTCTTTAGCCTTAGTACACATTCAGTCCATTCAAGATACCCCACAATATCGCGTCTTCATTTCTGAATTTGTGTGGGATCCACAAAAAGAACACTTTGCCTCGTATTCGTTAATGAAAACTTTTAGCCGAAGTTCTGTTTGTGGAGGCAATATAAAGTCGACGAAATCTCTGAAATTAGTCCTTCATGCCTGAGGGGCAATTTTGATTCGGCCAATTTTTTTCTGTTCGTTTTACTAAGTGCAGCTACTTATTAGAACGGGAAGATATGATAAAAAAGAGTTGCAAGCAGTCTGCCCATTCTTTTTGACGGGGATCATCAAAATGGCTATCTAAAGTAAGCAACTAGGGAAGAACATAGTGGATTAAGCTGAAGGAAAGATTTTCATGCGTAACTATCAGTCAATAAGAGTTGCAGACGGAAGGAATTTGTACAGATTCATGCCAAAGTGGACTATTATTCGTAGTTAATCGTTTCTGGCCGCAAACCACCACTTGATGCCTTGTGATAGACCTGGTCCAGCTGAATATTCTACCGAACTACTTCAAACTATCGTGATAGATTTTCCATCATTTTGTGTCCAAGAAATTCACTAACTCTTTTTATTTTATCTTTGGTATGCTGCAGGAAAACATTTGTTTAAAAATGCAGGGATTCAATCTGGACAAAAAAGACTTTTTCGGCAAATCAGATCCTTATGTTACAATATATCGAAGGAACGAGAGAGGGAAGTAAGTAATTTGCCTAATCCGGTAAATGATATGCCGTTTCCGTCTGATTTAAGAGCAGGTTGCAAACAGTTTGTTCACTGGTATTCTAAGAAAAAATCGATAGTAAGCAAATTCTGATTCTTGTGCAAATATCTGTTCCGTAAATACCCCCCCCCTGTGGTTGATCTCTCACTGTTAGTACCGGTCGTGAACGTTTTTTTATTTGATGAACTGTTTCAAAGAACATATGATGTTCTTTAAACCATTGCCTTGTCTGACATCTTGGTACCGAGGTTATGATGTTTTTACTGCGATTAAACAACTCAGTCAGTTGCAGTTCGGCGGCGCAGACCCGTTAGTTTTAGGTTAAAGGACAAAGAGGCATGTGATATAGATTTTCGTTGTGCATTAAACGTATTCTGCTCAACTTTGACTAATCACCGAAATACGCCCTACCGGTATTCTCAGTCTAACATAAGAACACAAGAATTTTTTACGGTAACAGCTTCACAACACAATTATATTTGTTCTAATTCACTGTGACAAAATGCCTCCTTCTGAGTCCTATCTGAGGTGGTTGCACTCCAATTTTAGCCTCCAAGAGAATTTAGCAAAATGCCTTAACCATGTATCCCGCTGTTTGTTTACGGTTTTCTCAAGTCACATCACACTCAAGCAAACATGTTCTCGTTGCATGGATGAAGGGCCCAATCTTCGCGAATTGTCCTGGGTAGCCGGAGATTGGGATTTTTCTTTGATAAATCGTGGACTGCCGAATGAGTTTCCTCGAACTTGTGCGGTTCTAATGCATCCGAGTCTGTGTTTGTTTTTGCTATTTTTTATGCAGACTTCAGAAATGCTGTCGAAGTGAGGTGATCAAAAATACTTTATTTCCTGACTTCCGCCCAATACCAATTTGTCTGGATAAACTGTGCGGAGGAAACATTGATTGGTGAGTTAGTCATGGGATGTTGATTAGTGGAACACCTTTATATATATATATATATGCATATATATATGGGAGTCCATAACTAATTACAACTTGTTAAGCAGTGTGCGATGTACGTGTTGATCCAAGGCATGCTAGTGAAATTTCAAGCTGGTTGTCCTGGTTTCATTTGTGTGAGCTACGGAGGTATGAAAAGTTAGGCGTTTTCTTAAAATTGGACAAGTTCTTTAGATTTTCGCAAAACGCACTAATGAAACAAGGCCTGGGCAAATGAACTGTTGCCACTATAATTCTCAACAAACAATCTTCGTTGCCGAACAAGAATTTTTCTTAATGCCGGCCGCGGGTAACCATGCGGATAAGGTCGGTGCTTTTGGACGTGAAGGTCGAGGGTTCGAATCCTCCAGGTGCCGGTCAACTTCCCCATTTGGCAACCCTCTGCTGACCGCGGCCCTCTTCCTAAAAAATGTTGACATTGTTATTTCATTATCAAAGGAAGCATGCTGACAAGCATTCCACTCGTTTTTCTTGCTAGTATTCAGTCTACCAATAGCTAAGTCCACCAGGATGGTAATGCATATTTTACTTTTTAGACCTGTATTAATCCCATGGCTCCATGGCTGCACAAGATTTAGTCTTGAGCAATGTTCCATCAGAGAAATAAACTAACTTTTCAAACAGCTTCATACGAAGCTGGTAGGAAGGAAATGAAATAGATTTGTTTTGAATTTTATCTTGTTCTCGGACACTCGGTAGGGAGTACATAAAAAGGATTGAATTTTCCCATCAACCAACTGGGTTAAGGCAGAACTCCGTACATATCCCTGCGCGATGATTAGTTTTTGATGCTGTACGAGGCTGGATTAAATTATTCTGCATGATCAGCAGGACGTTTTTCTTGTTGCTTTGTCTCTGATTTAAATTTATTGATATAGTTTTTGTAACATCAAACAAATCAATGAAGCAAGTATGTTTGCAGCAAAATGAACTCTGGAGAATAGACTGTAGCTAATTTTTGTACAAAATGGACACCCCAGCTAAGCAAATCGGTTGCCAAAATAAATTCTCTTTTACTTGACGCCGAACAAAATCCGTGGACGCATCGGTGGTTACATACAAAATATTTGATGTTAGTAGTGGTCGAGGGTACTTCACACTTATTTGCCGTTTCTTTAAAAGAGAAATAAGATGTACCTGTTTTTATTCCCATGCCGGACCATGCTCGCGACTTTTCACAATTCCAACGGAATTCAATTCAGTCATCTTTGTTTTGACGTGTTTGGGTTTCTGCATACTCAATCCGATTTAAATGCTACTGATCATTCCAAAGCCATGGGAAATTTCCCCCAAAAGGTGTCATTGTCTGCGAGTGATCGAGGTCTGATCAATTTGTGCCAAGCTAACTTATTGGGATACACTAAATGTGTTAAATTTTTCACCCGGTGTCAACGAGGCAGCGTTTTGTTTTAACAAATCTCGCCAAACTGAACATTAGTCAACGGTTTCGATCGCTACTGATCACGAATAAGTCAAAATAAACCTAAACAAACGTAGAACTCACTGACCATTGAAATTGTTTTGATTGATTTTTTGTCGAATTAAATACTGTCTGAAATAATTGGTGCTAAACAAATCATTTTGATAAAGTGGCAGTTAACCTCCACACTTATAACCCTTGGACAACTCATCAAGTTTCACTGGCCTAATACACGTTGTTTGCCTACCCCAAGGGACTTTATTCTCGATGTGTGCGTGACTGTATTTTATTTATCAAGTCTACGCAAACTCGCCTGCCCCTGGTCATCCTTACCCGAATTAGCAAGACCAGGGAACACTTGACGATTTAAATTGCTTTTTGTCATACAACGGTTTTTCCTTTCAGCGAACTCTGTTTCCGGTGTTTTGACTGGGACGGGGCGGTTGGAGATTCGTGAGTCCTCTAACTATTTTGTGTTCATTTGTTATTTTAAAATCACAGTATATCTCGTTGTTAGGTTGGAAGTAAACACAAATTTCATAATGTTTTGCGTAGAACGGACAATGCTTCTAGGCTTTTCAAAAAACTTCAATTATTTGTCTGTGTTTGACTACTTCATTTTATCCGTATAATCATATGACTTTGAAGACCACTGTCAATCAAAACGAATAAATATCAGTGTTTAAATTGAAATGTGTGGGTGTGACAATTTCCAGGCCTCAGGCCTTGTGGGTATGCGCTACTGGATATCAAACGTTGCTTTCGTAGGAACTTGATGTGCAAAAATTTTCCCTACTCGAAGCAAACTTTAGAATGCTTTTTGGTCCGCGGAAGTTAATTTCTACAACAAACTCGGTGAGTCTCGTTTGCTTTATATTGGCCATTTCCTGAGATGGGCCAGTACTCCACATGGCCTAGGGGTAGTCAGCTAGGGGTTGGCAAAAGCGATATGACTAAGCTACAACAAAAGAGAATGTGAATTCCTCCTGAACAAAACTGAGGGAAGACAGATGGTTTGTTTCTAGGTCAAACCAAAAGAATTAAAACATTCACACAGCCTCTTTGGTGCTGCAACAGTTGTGACGGCCCGTTGCTGATATTCACATGAATGATTGCCAGGGCTGAGCATCTCGTTTGAGTTTTGCTTCACCTACCGAATTCATTATTAAGCTAGATATCATAAATATGATTACTGAGTTATCGCTCAGTGCATGTTCCTCAAGGAATGCGCTATGGATTGCCCAAACTATTCGGTGACTGTTGCCTACTACACTTATCGAATGGGCCGCTTTTGAGCGCATTCTACTTCTCCACTGATCAGTAGGCTTTTACGAATGAAGATAGCTCACGGTGAGTAGCATCTACTGTTACTGTTTCTTTTCAGCCTGTAAACAATTTGACGCTGAAATGTGCTACTTATTCATGGGCGAAAGACTGCAGAAATGAAATCGACAATAAAGATACTAGAGCTTTATTTAAAAAAGCAGTAATCGCTTGATCGATGTGTAATCACTAGAACATTGATATCCTTTGGGAATCCCGGTTGGTGGTTATGACTTCATCTGATTTAATGATCCATTTCGTGATCAGATGAACCTCCGATAGCATATGCTTCTCACTGGGTTTTATGAGCCTTCGGATTTTCTCGAACTTTTCGAAACGGTTTATTTTCAAATTGCCCTCTGACAAGAACTCGCTGATTTGTTCATAAACAGTCTTCCAAGTAAGCCTTTTCGAATTCAATAACATTTTCGCTTTGTTGAGATTCTGAATGCCAGCGCCAAACATTTCACTGCGTTCTGACACAAATCCTAATGCAATCACCAGTCGCTTTTGCGGTCAACAAAAACTCATAGCACATTGTAAAATAACAATCGCATTTCAGCAATAAGGCCAAACAAAATAAGATCGGTTGGATTTTTTTGTTAGAGCAGTGTGAATGCGGAAACGGACAACTCACGTGACAAACAAACGAAGGGGTTCCGATTACGATATGATAGTGCATTTGCACAATTAAACAATTCTTCGCCGTAGTTGTAGCAGGTAACAACGAATGCGTCATATGGAATGATGCAAGGTTTTTTCTTATATTTGTTGGATGGTAGGTCATTTGAGACATTATTGGTTCTGTCTTGACCTTGTTGATGTAAAACAAGTGTTCGTCACTTCCTGTGTCCGCACCGAGATATGTTCGGCTATTCAGTAAGGTCGTCGTCATTCCCTAGCTCCAACGTGGACAGCCGAGCATCCAAAATTGAAGTGCTCATTGCAGTAAGATTTTTCTCAACGGGACAGACGCAATTTACCGGTGTTTTAAGTATACTGCCAGTAGGCAACGCAGTCATGGGTTCAAATTCGTAGATCACACGGTGCTAGAGTTTGAAGATTATCGAGTGACATCAGTACTCTTGAAAACCAATCATAGCAAAAGGCTTATTTGGAGGCAGGGCGAATTTGGCTTTGTAACCTCTAATTTAAAATATTTCAGCGTTACTGGAAGTGGATGAATGCTAGATTTTTGTAGCATTCCCATTTTACGGTGTGCGCGTACCAAGTCCCGATTTGCCTAACCTACAATTCCCATAACATAAGACCGGTGGAGTTCAGGTATTGTCCAGACCATAAGAATTTTACAAAGCAGCTCTGATTGACTCACAGATTTTGCTGACAAGCAGAAAAGCCAAAATGCCTATGTTGCTTTGCACCTTTCTTTTATTCTTGAATTTATATCACGAAAAGCAATTCATGACGCCGCGTCAGTCGGGGTCCTGTATTTTGCTCTTGCACTAAAACCAGCATTAAACATTGGCCGAATATTTCCTAAAATCTGACTAAAATTTAGTAAAAGAATTGGTATTTCTTGTGAAAACGTGAATTTCCGAGCCTAGCTGTATATTGACCAATACTTGGTTGTGCCTTTTTTCATTCTAAATAGCGAAGAGGTCGACACTGAGTTGGAGTAAGTGTAACCCATTATGAGTATGTTTTCTTTACGCTTTTCTTTTTCATTTGATGTTTATTAGAAGAGCTGTGTGTTCGTTCTAAATCTTAAGCGTGCACTTTTAATCTAGGTTTCTTAGGGACTATGACAAATCGTTTGTTTATTTGTTTATTACAGTGATTTGATTGGGGAATTCACCACTACAATCAGCGAACTGCTGCGAGCCGATGAAAATGGAATAGAATTTAAGGTATGGGTGAGAACATTTTTCTTCTGCTTACATAGTTATTAATCTGTGCTACCAAAGATAATATTTTGCACTAGTTCTCAAGAGGATCCACGTATGGACGGTTGTAATGGAAACGAAAATACTGGTGATAAAATTTAGAAATGTATTGAATAAAAATGAATATTTGGTGGCAAAACTTTCAGTGCCTACAGCATGCACTTATAACGTTCATGACAGTATTCTTGATACTCTTTTACTAATATCAGACTTCGAAATTGTTAGCTCGGTTACTCACAAAAATGCATAACGGATGATGATTGGCATGGAATATAAAGAATCATTAGTTCGAATCGTCCATAATCTGTCAAACCGGTCATATTAAATATCAGAATCTTTTTGCTCGATTTTGTGCGAATAGCCTTTAATTTTAATATCCTAATTCATTTCAGCAAATCACAGATGAGTGTCATTCGCAGTTAGTCCACTGGTTCCCCAGTGAATCTGTCTTACAAGGCATATCGTAAGAATGACCAAAGCCAAGGATAGGAACAAAATGGATATTGAATTTTAGAAAGTCGTCAATAAACTTTCGCCGTGAAGAGTAATCAGTTCTGTATTTTTTTCCATTGAACTACTCTGACAACGCTGACGAGTTATTACAATTCTGATGGTTGACACCAACTAACTCCGTTGTCAGGGACGTTGAACTTGCGTTAGCTGGCAATAATTATTAATGGGTTTCGTTGTGATGACGGTGCATTGCGCAGTGATGTCCTGTGCCGAACACTGAGACCGGAGAAAATTATTTAATCCCGTCAGTGAAAAATTAACGCCGTTCAAATAGGCCAGGTAAATGCAGTCGAACTGATTAAGGTCAGGAATATGGAACGAAAGATATTGGATTAACTGCCGAAAAAATTTGCCTCTGGTCCAGAAACAAGTACCTCGGAGCAAAGAAATAACTTTTTGTAATTTTCTAAGTTTTGCTTTTTTCAGTAAACTTACTGGATCGTTGCTGGTTGGATTAAAGTTAGAAATGCATAGATTTAATATATGTGTATATATATATATATATTTATATGTGGATGAATGGAATACGTCGACCAAGCGAATTCCAACCAGAAATCCAAACTTTGTGGATGAGCTCATAAAAAGCAACAGCTAAAGAAATTTTGCAGCTTAGAGTTGATGAAGTCAACAACATTCAGGAGGTAGATATAACTCTTCAAAATGCAGACTTTGTATGATTGTCGCGGAATCTGGTAGGCTGTGTGAAAACCCATTGTTCCCTTCGAAGGCAACGCGATTCTGATACAGAATTGTGTGATAAAATAATTCCTAACCGGAAAAATTTGTTCTGCAAGCCAAATACTTCCTTCAATCAGATTTCAACAACTTTGGGTTTGAACTCGCGCACACACAGACGCACCCCCCCCCACACACACACACTAAAACAGTCGCGCGATATCCCGAAACTAGACCAATTGGGCAAAGCCATTAGCGATGTTCGAAACTTTATTAATGTTTTTATTAAAAATAGTCGTTGTGAGTATGCTAATTTCCTGACAAAGGTAAACGTGTATGAAGTTTATCCAACCTGATCCAGTGAACCACTTTCTCGACAACCTCGCTTTCTTTATGTGGGGTTAATTTCCTTTTATGCTTCCTATTGGGAATGGATTTGTCAAAGTACGCCGCATAAACCTGTTTTGATAGGCATTCAGACAAATTCATCAAAACGCTAATTTTTTCACGTCAAATGATTCATGTAAATGATGCAGGGCAACATGATTCGAATGTGAATTTTCACGTCGGTCATGTTTTTCTCAAAGGTTCCAAGAAATCTAGCAAACATTTAAAAATTTGACAGAAGATGGTCTGTTTGCCATTTCACACTTTCTCTGTTCTTCCATGTGATATATTACTTATTCGAAGCTGATCAATCCTCCAAAAAAGCGGAAAAAGAAGTATTATCAACACTCCGGCCTGGTACGTTCCACAAGTGTTTTCTTTGACTAACGTCCGTCAGCTTATGATTTATGTTCTCACATACATTACCGGGGGGATACGTAAGTTGTGGATATTTTCTAGACGAACACCAGTGTATCCGACCTCTACTTCCTCGTTAATCGAATAGGCCAATTATTTATGATTCGACGAAGTTACTTGGTCACTTATATCTTTGTTTAACGGGACCGCGTATATTATACCATTTTCCACGTAACTTGGGTTAAAACAGTTGTAATTAGGAGACATTGTTTGCGTAAATTCTCGAAAATGAATCTCAGTCCTATGCTTGATTCCATGGTCATATAGCCCAATAGGCCGAGTGCAAACGGAGACCTAGTCACGAATAATTAATACCACTGGTGTCGTCCCCTTCCATATGGGAAATGGACAAGCCAGAAAGGAAGGTTGCATTTTCAAATATTTATCAAGACGTTTGGAGTCTGAAGTCGCATGTTCGTGTGTGCGTATTGTCCAGAGTTCCTATGGTGCATATTTTCCTTTTATTCACATAACCGATGCGGCGATTTTCGCTTCTGCTAAAATTAGAAACTAACACAACAGGCTAAGGATCATTGAAGTCCATGTGAAAATAGTCGATTCCCTTCTCGCAGAACACCAAGACAGCAAAAATTATGTTGTGTAAATAAATGCGTTAGATAAAATTCTATCTGCTGTTCAACTAGTTTCCTCGATCGGTGAGGGGCCACTGAAAGCAAATAAGCTCATGGGGTGTTTTGAATCACATTAGAAGCAAATTAAAACGTTTGAACAAATAGAAAGAGCGCATCTTTAACATTTCTTTGTTGGTTGTGTTAATCTCCAACATTAACTGGAGAAGTCCCTACTTTCCAGCTAGGCCATTTTGTGACTTTTGATCCAACGTCTACCCTCTCCCTCTCTCACTCTCTTGAAAATCAACAAGTATAGTTGGCAGAAACTAAAGGATACTGAGAACCAAGGTACCGCTATGCTGTAACATGAGAATGATCGGATAGGCAAGCCAGAAACATTTCTGTTCTCTCCTTTCAAATTATAGGTTGCATCTCAAAAATATTCAAGACATTGTGCGCGGCTATTTGTGCAGTAGATTCCATGCAAGGTTGGAAATACCTTTATACATACATATATGTATACCTATACATATTTGCGCATATATATATATGTATGCATAATTTTCATACAGCCTGTGTGTAAGCATATTTCTTTAAAAGCTTTCATGTTCAGCTTAAAACAATCGCATAATGGGTTGCAGTACCTTGGGAAAAATACGTCACGCTCATAGATATGAATATTCACAGATGACAGAAAAAACTGGAATGAGTGGGACAAACTTCTGACGTGCTAATGTCACAGACGAAAACTAGGTATCAATCAGAGCTACAGTTTTACTTGATAAGTTCTCGTCACGGAAATCACCAACCATCCGAACACTAAGCTTTCAGATTTTATTTGTTTCATTGCACTGCGCAGGGTCAGTGATGACTATCTCATCAGTAGCTAGATAGGCATTAATTTAGATACAGATAAATCTGTTCTCTAATCTAGAAGTTTGACAAAATGCCAAATCAAAATGAACTATGGACAGAATCATAAACGTACCGGAGATCTAATCATCTCCGCTCACCTTGCGTGACCGTTTTGCTTAACATTTGTGTTCAACCGATATTGGGTGGGAACATCCATTCTAAATGATGACACAGAATTTATCGTCCACTTATTTTCGTTTTCACAGCTCAACGTAAAACTGTATTTTGCACAATCTAAGTACTCGTTCCTGGACTACATTTTTGGTGGGTAAGTTTTGTCAGATTTTCGTTTAGAGAAAAATGATCTGATGTAGGTGTTGAGAATTCTCAAACAAATTTCCACCTTTTAAATTTTCGTCTTATTCAGTTTTAATATTTAACTGTCATTTATATCTTACTTATGGGCAATGTTTGCAGTTGATACAACATAAACCTGCTAGGCCTAAGAAACTAATGGAAATTAGCGAAAGGTCAAGTACCAGGTAATGTGTTAAACATCAACATAAAGCAGGAAAGATTTCGAATGCGACTTCTCGAATAACAGTGGTGCTGAGTCTTATCACCCACTGTCATCTACGGTCATTTCTCATGAGCTCGTAAGCCACTACCCGGTGCTCTAACTGCTTCTGCAAGGGCCTGTCCACTGGCTAAATATTCTGCACATTTCGCCAAATGCTCTCTACTTTGACTCATCTTACCATCATCATCTGCACATGGGAAACAGCCTAAAAAACGAGGCTTTTCGGTCAGCATAGTGTATTAAGATACAGTACCCCCTCTGAAGAATAGACCCTAGAGCCAATTACCTGATGCCAATCCTCGCATTAACTGCCAAAGTTTCCCTACTACATTCTACCAATATTTCTAAGAACTTGGTATTCAAAGGCCAAGCATCTTCGTACATCTGATCCCAAAGGCTTTGCTTTTTTGAGTTCCACAGCAGAACTCACGTTGATGTTGCTGTTTAAGCTTGGCATGTTAATGGTGACAGGGTATCACACAGATGTTATAGATGCATCCAGTTCGCTGATACAAACTGGGCCCTCCGTGCACAACGGCAATACTTCATATCATTTGTGCCCGTTTGATGACAAGCAGCCACATAAGTACCTAAATCCTCGCACCTCACACAATCCCTCTTCCGCAAGAACAGCATTCAGCATTGTACACAAATGTACTCAAACTGTCGTTCACATGGTCGTAAAATGCTCGGAACTAACTCAGATCCTTACTCACATGTACACTATGGTCCGTACATTCTAAATCATAGAGCTTTTGGCCTCGTTAAGTATCAATGTCATTGTTCTCGCATAATAACAGGGCGATTTTCGCCATCACCTTAGTGATAAAATTGGAAAGTTACGTGAAAGGGCAAAACATGACGAAAACCATCTCTGTTGCTGAATTCGAGTGGAACATCGCCATAAGCACGAACTCAGCTTCCAGTGTGCAAACACTGGAACTTAAAAAATGAAAAGAATTTCTCTGACACCCCTCAATAAGTGGCAGAGCCAAAGAATTACCCATTGAGCCAGACCCTGCTTTCGGACCAAAAAAGGCAGAGATCGTCGATCTGCACAAGGAGTACCTACGTTCTAAGTAAAAGTTGATCAATACAAAACCGACCGAGTAAAAAACTGGCAAGAATCTCGTGCATAAAACTTTCGCAAGCAGCAGACAATTCTTGAGAAGTTTCTGATGCGATGCCTGCCAAACTTTATCACACTGTGATTTTCACATGAGGACATTCAACTTTTTCTGAAGATTAGTAAAACCATCGATTTAAACCAGATCCTAGGCATCTTTTCCTTTGACCAGACTGATCCTTATAATTTTATAAACTCGGAAGGTAACACTTCTCCACTGCCCCTGACGTAACACGAAGTCAGTTCAACTGGTTCAGATGCCCTGCCTGCCTTTTAGGGAAACCTATCTCTCCAAAGAGCATCTGTGATGGGCAGATGGTGTCTACCTGTATTGTTACATCAGTAGGTGAAAACGGAATGTCTCTTGCAGAATGAGGTCATTTAAGCTGCTCGTTGAATTATTACACCTAAACCTCTGGACGGTCCTTCTTAAAGTCGTTACATTGCCTAGTCACTTCACTTAGACTTGGTATGTCTGGATCGGCACGCCTTATCAACCGGCATAAGTTGCAACTGGTGCTGATAGCCGCTGCATCCCCCACTTCCGTACGTCTCTGTATGCTGCGCAGCTCACGGACATTTCTCAGGATCCTTTTTAAGGCAAGTCTCAGAAATGTACACAATTCCTTGTATATGAACGTCCAACAAAACAACGGTAGTCGAGAATTCGCGTCATTTTTAAGGACAAAATAACGTGTATCCCTTTGTAGTGGTTGCCACTGAGTACAGTTCTGCTTTGACCTGGCATTAATGCCCGCTGCGGTTCTGCGCACTTTGCTGTGTCGGTAAACGTTTTACCGATTCAGGCGAATCTCATATAGGTGGCTGTCGTTCGGAATGCTCGGTTTTCTTGTTGGTGCCAGAGCAGGTCACAGAAAAACATAAACCAGCACAAATCACAAGCATGGACCAGAATGATTGACTTCCCCTGCTTGATTAATATCATCGATGACCAGTGACATTGGGTGACGTACGAAAAAAAGCAGTGAAGGTGAAACAGCGCCCTAAAGATAGTCCATCCGTTTCTCAGGGCTAACCTTAGCGTTTGTCAGAAACAGTCCGTTATCGCTACAATCCAACGAAAGTCACGTGGGTGAAACAACCGAATGGTATTTATTGTGTCACGTTAAAATCGAAGTGACCACAGAAGTTTTAATAAATCGAAAATAGTGCAGAAAAATGTAAAGAACTAGGCATCAGCTAAACAGCCGCATCTTTGTGAGAAACAGTTTTCGACTCTAATCAAGGTTACTCAGTTAACAATTTTGGCGGCCCTAGGCCAGGATCTGTCGTCAGAACACCGCACAAGTTTAATCAAGGAAGTTAGCGCAGATCGAGAGAATGATGACGTTGTACAATAATTCTGAAATTAATTGTCAGAGTCCAAATGAAATACAGCATAGTATTTCAGATTTTGACACAATGTTGGAGTAATTTGCTTGTGATAAACGAAAATTGAACTACAATGAACTCAAATGCAGAAAACGTACAAATTCGTCTTTCAGTTTCTTTCAGCTTAGGTCCATTGGTATTAAAAAATGGTGGATGAAGCGATTAAATAACCGAAGTCTGATAGTTTATTAATAAATGGCGTTTGTGGCTAGCCGTCTGTGGCTGTTGTCATCGAATACTAGTTGAGGTAACACAAAGTTTGAATTAATGTATACGTGATTGACAAAAGTCTAATTTTGAATAGTAAAAACAATACTCCAGGCCACAGCGAGAAAGCCAGACAAGTAAACTGTAAAACGAAGCATTCATCGTGGTACTCGTAGGTGAACTGTCTTTGGTAGGCTGTGCTGAAGACCTTTATTCCAACTGTCTTGCCTATCAAATTGTCCCTGCTGCTACCAACGTGGAACAAATTATCATGTCATTCACATCTAACTCGGTGTTTCATATTAGACAATTACAGGTCCATATGTATCTCCTTAGATTCTGTGCTCGTGTTTTTGTTTGTCCATAACTGGAATTTATTTTCTACTGTTATGGATATATCATAAATGCACTGCAGCGCAATTGACGTTTGTGTCAATTAAATAAGAAGGATTGATGTGACCGAAAACTGTGCCTGACATTTGCCTGCTGACAAAAGTACAAATCACTGTGACCTTAAGTAATCTGGCTGGGCTCGATGAAAAAGCCAAACGGAATATGGTATACCGACGATGAGGTCATTGGTCTTTCGGCCATACTCCATGGCTTCTGTAAATGAATGAATCTTTGATCCTTAAGAATTGCCCAACTGATGAATATATTTTAATTTTCCGGAACCTCAGTTTGATTCTTGTTCTCGGTTTGGGATATAGTGGTCGGTTTTCAAAGTGCAGTTGAATTCAACTTGACTTCGTAAATTCGAAAATTTGGCCTGAAAAAAAAATGAAATTAGGTAGACGGAAATGCTTTCTGAACCATTGCTAGTTGCATCAGGAAATTATGTTTTCATGTTTTTTCCACGTTATCTGCCACACGTGGGAAAAACTAACTTAGTTTCTAAATACGATCGATCACGCCTGTTTTTTTTTCGACTAACAGGCAACTTGCCAAATAGGCAACAGGCAAATACTATCAGCAATATTCACAATACTGTTCAGTCTTAAAGCCATGAATAAAGAAGGGAATATATAGCCGCATCACACAGCTGAGACAAATTGTTGAACGAGGCTTGAAAATCGGTTAAACATGGTGACCACCTAGACATTGCAACGGGCCCTGGAATTTCTGTTCAGCTGAAATCTTACACAGTGCCACAGGGCCAAACGTTATATAATTTTCATTGTTTTCATTGCCACTTCAACACTAAATCTGATTGGTTTGCCATTATTTAATCAAACGAAGCTCACCATTGCGGAAGCTCGTTGCAAATGTGTGATTACCGAGTAATGATTTCACTTTATTTTCTTACTACCGTATTTAGTACAAGCATAAATGTTGTCGTCGGTGTAGACTTATCCAATCATGCGGCTGCTGCACAATTGTCCAAGAGTCGTCAAATCGAAATGGCTCAATCGTGCAATGAATACGGAGTTGCTATTCAGGCGGTAATGGAAATATTGCAAGAGTATGACAGGTAATCACATGACAATCGAGTCGAATTTTTTGGTCACTGTTTAAAACTTAATGTCTGGCACTTTATTGATTTATAAATGATCATATTTCAAGGTGAATCCCTGTCATAGCTGTAAATTACTCACCATAGCTATGTCGACGATGACGTCGATGATTGGGATGATCGGGATGATGATCACGATGATGGTGCTGATGATGACGATGACCGGGGACGACAACGATGTTTGAAGTGATGAGGATTTGGATTGTGACGAGGCTGATAATAACGACGATCTCAGTGTGCTCACAATTTCCATTCATGATTGTAGTTTGTATCCCATTTGGTTCTCAGTTGAATTAGACTGGTGATACTTCAGTTTTAGTGATTCTTATATTCTCACAAGAATCGAATAGACCTTGGAAACACTTAGAAAGACATTTTATTCTTAGGATCAAACTTCCAAATGTAAATGCTCAATTTCTGGCTGATTGGATGCTTTGCCCTACAAAGGCAGTGATAATTTCGTTATCTTATCCTAATCTTCAACATTTGAGGATGCGTATTCATCAATCAAATTTAGAGCATGACAACTTGCGTCACAAATACGTCACGAGTGTGACAGATTTTCCAGATGTCTACTAGTTCGTGTTAATAATAGATCGACGTACGTAATCGAGTATTTAACACTTGGATCCGGAAATCGTCCGGCCCACGATAGAGAACGTAACGTGGCGTACTCAAACAGGAAAAGTGGTGAATAATGCTCAGACTGAACGGCGGCAGAGAATCGTTCAGTCGACAATTATTGAACATTACAAGCCGTCTTTCATCTGGCTAGTTCAGTACAAGTCGGCAAGTATCTTTTGAATGGTTGTGAACTCGACAGATTCAGTGTATTCTCGATTCAGTCGGAGATTGGACGGAGTAATTTGCCCACCATCCTTATCATATTGCATCGGGCGAGTTACTTCGCACTTAGTTTATCATTCGAGATGGGAAAAATAGGTATCCATCAGAACTAGATAAATGACAGCAAATTACGCTTTTTCTGCCGCTTTGCTTTCGTATATTTTCATCACAATTCCCACTTCCCTGGGGCGAATATCTTTAGGGGTTGACCAAATGCATTAGGCTCATCTCGGCAGTCATGCTTGAGAAAAGACCGAAACGGCGACTACAACTCAAATATACCCTGTGATGAGAATGTCTTCTATAGCACTCCATTATATGTCTCAGTGGGTAACTTATTAGTAGGTGCCCAATTACCCGTCATTCGACTTGCAGTGAACGTGTGAGAAACGAAAACCAAATTGCGGGATTTCTGTTCTTGGAAAGAAACACGACTATTGGACTGGTATTAAATGAAGACATTGCTTGGTTATATTTTTTCTTCCATTTAGTCATAAATATGTCCATAAAGTTTTTGATATTAGATAATCTAGTCGGAATTAGCAATGAATAACGTCAGGAGAAAAGCTTATTAGAATTTAGGGATCGTCATTTGACCAACAATAAAAACTTGCAAATTGCAAACTTTCTATCAATGCAGTCAATGCGCGTAAAGCATTGTTCTCGGAAATTCTAAAGTTTCCACTGACAACCAATGTGACATTCCGACTCCAAATATTCAAACAACGAATGACATTGACAGTGTTCAAATTGTCATGTTACATATCTTATGATTCCCTGGAAACAGACAAAACAACCCACAGAAATTGTAGATGAATAACTGGGTGCATGAAGCATTTCTGGGTCGTTTGGCGGACTCAAGTTATTGAAGTGATTTCGACAAATCATCAGAAATGCTTTGACAAGACAAATACATGCTCATACAGTCACACCGCATCGCGACGTGAAAACAACGGGCTGATTATCATGATAGTTCCGCCGACCTCACTGCTGCCACAGCTTTTTTCACAATCTACACTTCTTGTCACGCCTACCTGGTAGACATAATGAAAATCTTTTGAGTAACTCGTCCTGTCTTTGATTTTTGCGAAAGCTATCAACGTACGAGTGGTAACTCTCGAAAAACAAATTTTTACTGGTTTGTTAAGTGAGTATGGATATTTAACACGGACTGAAATCCATTAATAGTTGTTGATATGACTCAGGTTATAATAACCGATGCTTTCATTAAAAGAATATTCCACCCAAATTTTTGCTTACCTTGTAAATATGGAAAAATTAAAATTACTCATGGTTATTTATGTTCTTGCTGCCTGATACACAACTCACTAACTATGCAGCAATACTCACAAACCCTGAAGCACGCTCCGCAAGATTCAATGCATGGATAGAGAGAAGTGTGTCTATTAACTGGTAACCCTGGTATTGAATTTAAGTGAGCTCAAAAAGTCAACAAAAATATCTATCATAACCATTAAATACCAAAAAGTTGTGGATTAAAGTGGTCCATTTTCCGAGGAATTTTGCATAGTTTTAGTCCTTTCTGTGCTGGGCCTTTAATTATTGACGTTTGTCATCACCAGCCACCAGGCTGATACTACAACTCACTCTGTTGAGCCAAAACGTCCGTTAAAAAGACTAAATTATTTTGGGCAAAAATTTGTGTTTGAAAGAAAACAGAGTTCGGAATAAGGCATCTCCAACTCAAACACGAAGAACGGGATTCATTACCATGAAGATCATGTTAAACAAAGGAAAATCTCAAAAATGAAAACTTATTATTGTGGAACATAAAGACGTCAACTATCTGACTGTCCCGTTTAAGAGTCCTTCAAGGTTCGCTGGTTAGTCACAAACGGTATCTAAATTTTTGATTGTCGCTTTCCATCAGCTTCAGCCAAACGATGATTTTGGACTGAAAACTTGCTGTTTGCCGCTGTTCTGTGAAGAATGTTTCTTCGTGAGGGTTTTCTCCGGTTTTTCCATTTCATTTTTCCGCTCTATAAAGCAAACTGCCTATTTTCTGGTTGCAAATTTCGATGGGTACTTATCATAGAAAACTTCCAATTGCCGTTTGGTTCATGAGAGACCAAAATTCCCTAGAGAATCTTTGCCTTCTACACGACGTATGATGCATAAGTAGCGCCGTAGACTGACTTTATCTGCACAGCAAGGCACATCGTAGAAGTTGAGTCTTTTCGAAAGAACAAAAACGTGCCCTATCCAGAGCTCATTGAAATATACTCGATGTAACCCGTATTTATTTCATTGATGGCAAAGCTTTAAATTGTACTAAATTTACTGTGTCGTTAGTGTAGGCCAGCAGATAAAATTAACCCAAATGTGATCTTCCATTGAGGAATTTTTGTCAGGAAAACTAAAATGTCGGCCCATTTTCAATTTCTTCTAAATTTATATTTTGTGAAAATATTTAAATCACAGAAGAAGTAGTGCAATGTCATAGTCAAAAGTCTTGTCATCAAAAAACATTCCTACTCGGACTACGAGTATTCCCAACTTGAATAAAATTACTTCGAATAACTTTTTTTGCAATTTTTATTTCGTTGGTAGTTGAGCAGGTTCATTTTTCACCTGCATCGGCCATTTCTGTCACTGTAACATTCTGTAGGACTGGATTCTTATAGTCATACCAGCAAAGGTAATTGATTTCCAACTTCTAGCGAAAAAATGAATTCACATACACATGATGCGGATTCGTGCTGCCTACTAATTGTCTGAGGTACATTCATGCCGAAGGTCTAACAACTTCCCGGAATCCCTATCAGTCAACAGGTACCCAGCAGTATCTAGTTATCTTTTTAAAATATGATTAATTGGTACTGTGAGACGCATCCAATCGTCCACTGATTTGTGTGGACAGATTCGTTTCTGATGTAGTTCATTTCCAACCATATGGACGGGGTGCGATCTTTTATCGTGCGCGATTCTTTTTGTCGGCTGATATTTCACTCAAGGCGATTCGAAAACAGCCCAGCGGTGATTCATCTATTTCGGTAGCTTCCTTCATACCATTTTTGACTAAAACACTTTTCATTTTAAACAAATTATTTTGTGCGATAAAGATACCGTGAAAAATTAATTTCGATTCGATCACATTACAGCCTAGTCCACTGCGCAGTGATTTGGAATTAACGGATGCAACCGTATATTAAATAGCCTTCCCTATTCCTAGATTTACATCCACGTATTAGTTCGCTGTATTTCTATCATAATTCTCTCCGTCTTTCGGTGACAAACATGATCATGATCGAATGTGTTCTTCAATCATTTTATTGACGAAAATGCGTATTATCATCGGGTAAACATGCACAGGCGATCACAGACGGACCGATGTCTTTTTGTTTCTTTTGTCCTAGTGATCAGTTATTCCCGGCTTTTGGATTTGGCTCGAAATTGTCAACTGGTGGAAAAATTTGCAATAAATATCCCCTGGTAAGTGAGTTCTTTTTGTGAAATCGTGTCACATTCGGCAATCTGAACATCAGCCATGTTTTGATCAACCATGCGAATGTATCGGTGGAAAGAAATTCAGAGAAGCGCTTCACGTTTCACCAATGCAACAAGATTCGAATATAACCTGTGATTGATAATCTGTCTCACATCATTTATAATGGTGAACTATTGAATAATCTGTCTTGTTACAATTTCTGTTGAGTAATCTACTCAAACTGTAAATAACACAAACTTATGTGCAGATCAAACGCCACCGGACTCCTGGGGCAATCAAAAACAGCGGGTGAGAATAAGAAAATAAATGGAAAATTTACATGAGCTTTGTCGTTGTTTTCGACTTCTCCATTCGTCACCATTGTTATGCCGGCCAGTGAGCATGATTTGCAGTATATATTTTGACTTTATACTAGCCATACTTCTAGAACTCAGCGAAAAGCTGAACTACGGTTCCCTAATTACTGATGATTTGAGCAAACAGTCTGGAGAAGGAAATTATCTAGTAGTCCACCGTAAACTGACCTTCAAATCGTAGTTCCACACATGTCCTCCTAAGAGACCTGAATCTCATGAGTGCTCGACCGCATTCACGTTTACCACGGATGTGAGTAGGGATTGTGCACCCGTGCTTTGTAAACCAATCGCAGTTTGTTCGTATGGAGACTTCTCCCTCATAAATAACATTCTTACTTTGCCCTCACCGATGGTACACATAACCGCTCCACATTTATTTCGCATTCGCTGATGGTAGTTTACAATCATTTCCTGGGCTGTCCGCACATTCTGAATGCTGTCTTTATCAGTGTTTTCCTCCTCGAAAACATGACTGTGCGCTGACAATATAGTCTGGAAACTTGAAGTGTAACTTTAAATTTAATTAGATGACTTACATACCTACCAAAATGAGTGCCTCCTGAGTGCATCTAGTGGTTTACGATAAAATATCTGTTGGTTCTATTAGGCACAAGTGTTATTCAAAAAAGACTCGTAATTGAAATAACAGTGAAACGGGTGCGATTCTTTAGGTTAGCTAATCATGCTAAAACTGATTAATGTTTTGGGAAGGCAAATCCAAAATATCGGTTTCATGTGCATTTTTGAGCGTTTAGCTCCACATGGAGATTCTACGGGTCGAATTGAAAACTCTGTAACACCGGCTTAGTACATTCCTTGTGTCCCAACATTTTAGCAAGATATCATTCTCATTATTCTTGCATCACGTCTCTGTGAAATGGTACTTATTTCCACACTTGGTAACAGTCTGCTTCTGTTCAAAATTTGTGGACTTTCCACTGGTAAATGAATCAAAAGCGAATTTCGATTTACGGAATGCAGCTTTTGGTTGTGGGATACACGACTCTGACTACTTTGCCGTCCCATTAACTCCCACGATGGACGGGAAGAATGACTGGGAGATATCCATTCAAAATTACAAGATAATCATTTTAGTGAATGCAGAAAACTAGGAACGGACAACTTTTTGTCAAGATAAAAGTGACCAAATACCCCAGATGAGCGAAATTCACTTTCCACAAGCTGTTTTTTAAATCCCCAATGACCCACATGAAAGTGATTCCAATGGCTCTTGAACGCGCGATGTGCGAATCGGATGAGATTAGTCGAAATGTTAATTACAGTAAAACGTTCACATCGATTTTACATTTATTTTATGTTTCTGGCGACTGATAGCATTTTACCCAAAGGCAGTAGCAGTAGACAGATACCTTGGTGATTCCACTTGCCTAGAAAGCATAATTCTTTCTCAGCATTGAATACCTATGAAAAGCACTCTGTTCTGCATAGTTTAGCTCATTTGTCAACAAAATTGTGCTTTTTCAATTATTTTTATCCTTGTCATCAGGTACATAACCTGGGGACATTTGCAACGGAATAAATTTCAGATTCTACTAAATCATTGCTTCATTTTAAATACTTCGATTTGTTCTTGTTTACAACCAAATAATCCTTCATATATTACCCAGAATGGAAATCGACTCATGTAGTGGGCATTGGGGAGTCGAAACCAGAAGCCGGAATCGAATTATCGATCTTCGTTTCCAGGAGTAAATGGTCTTTCAATAAGCTTCTGTGAACCGGACTCCCAAATTCGAACCACGCAAATGAACATTTAGTATAGCGCAAACATTATTCCAATATCACTTAGCACTAACCCCGATTATAATCAGTAGACCAGCCAAGTGGATTAATTTCCAATAGGAGCTGGCAACAAAGCTGATTAGAATCCAAACACATTATGATGTTTCTGAGATCGTCTTGAGCCATGTGTTGGGCAGGATGGAAAATTTGGCGTGAGTTGAAGACATCAATAGGTCACGGTTACCAACCAGGATAATATTCTGACCAAAAACATATTGAAACATTAGCTACATAAAATCTTCCCGGTTTCTACTATTGTTGTCGTCATTATTTGTGATTATTCATATTAGTATTAGTAGTATGATTCTCCCCATGATAGTCATAATAAAAACAAATTGAATGACCACTTAGATAGTGATAATGATGATGACAGCAATTAGGCGTCAACTCTAACATCAGTCCCTTGTTTCCTTTTAGCATTCAAGCAAATGTGGGGAATTTTCATTTGGGGTTTATTTGACGGAATTCTTCACCCAGCATAAGAGATCAAACTGAAAGTGCAAAATTCCACCGTTTGTTTTTTCTGACCTAAAGTTTTGGGAACAGTCTGATCGCCCTAACGAGGAAGTCTTTCTTGTCTCCCTCCTAGTTGGAAAATTGAAATTTCACTTGCAAAGTGAATATCGCCAAGAAAGAAAAAAATTAATCAACAAACACAGATTTACCGGTAAATTTAAACCTTCGGGATTCGCATCGCAGTTAATCAGATCATTACAATCACTCACAACTACTAGAATTAAAGAGCAAATGCTGTTGTATAACATGAATGATAACAGAAACCCAAAGTCAGTAGACGATGAGATAGTTAAATGGAGTAATTTCGTCCAACACAAGAGCTCCTTTTGCCACGAACAACTAAGAGGATTACTACACAGCTGTCTCTCAAACTAGGAATCATCAACAGTGAATATCTGTCACCCCGTAATGGAACGCGAAGCAGTGCCTTCGGTCGCCAGTCGATAATTGCAATGAGTACATTGGGCGGGTACACTTTCAAGGGTTCATTATGGGCCAGCGGTTGCTACTGTGTTAATCAATTACGAGTATTTGTTTGTATTCCTCGTTGACAGTTCAGTATCTCGTCTTATATTTTCTAGATTAACCTGTCGAATGAAACATCTGACTTGCATTCAATTTTTCTAGGCTCGCGTTTAAGTTTTGGACTTAGTACTAGGAATCCCAAAAAGAACGCACCAACATTTCAAAGTTCTGACAGTTTAAAAGTGGTTGTAATTTCAAAACCTGATACGACTTGTGAATGTAAGGGCTATCTTTCCAAGAACATGATTTTGGTTATCATAAAAGCTATGAAGTTAGTCCTGTTCTTCAGAGAACAGCATTACTCTCGTCTTCATATATACTAATCCATTTGTAATATGAAAACCAAAACAAAGAACATGCAATGTCTCTTTGATAGCTGGCGTTGACTAACTACGAACAACCCTTGAACAACCAGCAATGTGTTACTCAAGTGGATGTCTCATCTGTACAAACTCCTAGCAGATTAATTTTGCGAACCATATGCATAGGGAAAATTCGTCAGCGTTTTGGGTACATTGATGGCCGTCACGACAAAGGCGAGTGCTTGCATTTTAGGTTAATTGTTAGGTTAATCACCATTTATCATTTCGTGCTCCATTCAGACGTATTTAGAACTAATTTTGATAGCTATAACCAAAGTAATGAGTATGTTGGATTCAGAGTATGCGAACAGACACATTACCATTTCTGTATAACTTTATCCGAACTCAATAAACCACATATCTCTCAATTATTGTTCGATCTTAAGTTCTATTCGTTTGCATGGTCATTGCACCCGGGCAAGCGCTTATTGTTTATATTTCAGCGACCGACATTTGTGTTGTCAAATTTCAATTAGGGGAAACTGATGAGATAACCTTTCATAACACCGGCCGTTGCCGAACAATGCATGTGACGCATGAACCGGGAAGAGGGAAGAAACGGTTTGTCTCCAACCGGTTATTTTAGTCCGGAAATAGGTTTCAAGCAATTATCAAGGGTGTTGCATTCAATTTTCATCACTCTTTTGACAAAATACAATGATCAGCATGTTTGTTTTGATGGATCGGTGGCAAAAGATCAATACGAAGAACGGAAGAGAGGGAAAGACGGTCAGTTGATACGCTGAGTTTCAGTCTCACAAAGATAAACTGGTAGGCCGACAAACGTTGTCATGGGCAACATAGAAAGTTTCTAAAATTCAACTAGCTTAAATCTTGTCTTAACAACTGGAGAAATCAAAGTGAAGTCAAAGCCAGCACGTACACAGTTTGATGTTCATTAATTAGGATGTCAAACATTCAGTTCACCAGGTACAACTATTTCGAAGATGTTAATTGAAGTTAAATGCACGGTGTGAAACAAAACAAATATGTAACCATATATGGAACAAATGGTAATCAATGATCTCAGATGGAGTACAAATTGCTTGTGCAAATTTTGGTACACCGATTTCCTTAGTCATGATGCTATGCCTCCACAAACAGTGCTAAAAGCATTCAGACAAAAAGAACACCGCTTATTCGCTAAGTGCCTGAGTTCTGTTAGTGGGAATTTAATAAAATGAACAATTACACTTCCCCTAGCAACAAAGTAAACCATTGTCATCTTATAAGCGCATCTGCACTGGAAATGACCTCGTGCGACTGACCAACTCATGGATCTCTAAACTAGCGTCTTAGTTAGTGATAACGAGTGAATCATTTTGGACTATCCCGGGCTGCGATGTCTATCAGTGTGAGCAATACCACCAAACTTCTTGGAAGAACATTTCAGCTGCACATAAAGTCCTGACTGGAATTCATACTGTGCCAACGGAGACAACTGAGTTAACTAAATACTGGTCAAAAGGCTAGCTTGTACAAAAAGCCGTTCACATAGAAGCAGGTAAGCAAACTAAACAACTTTAGAAAAGTGAATGATGGAAAATCGGAGCATTCTCAGCTGAAAACGCAAACACGGGGGAGAACATGACCACCTTGTGGGATGAAAATCATGACTTATTCGAATCATATAGGTGAGAAAACGTGTAGGGAAACAAACCAGTGTGAAATCCCGAGTGCCTACTGGTCGAGGCCATTGAGTGACTAAAACGATTTCAGAGCGCGGAATAATAACTTCATGCCAAGTGATGCGAATGCAAAACAAAGGGAAAATTTAAGGGCCGCAATTAATTTGGCTAAATCCTCTGACTCTCTAACTCAAGTGAAAAGTGTACAGATGGAAAAACGGGACTGGAACCAACCTGAACTATTTGGTTTTGGCGCAGAAAAAATAACAGGATGGCCGAGATCGAGATGGGATTTTTATAAACTGACACGTGTATTTGTGTCGATCAAATACGAGATCATTTGTGATATACTACAAGTGATAAATGTGGTGTTTGCTATTGCGAACCAAAAATGATTTCAATCACTAAAATGTAATTAATGTGCGGTGCTACACTGGGTTTACATAGTTTGAGGCAGATTACGTATGCTACTTAGCAAGGCTTTGTAGGCCAGTGGCATTCATCAGGTTCAGTTCGCTCTGCAGTAAAACGTCAGTTTCTGAGTCCGAGATATCTATGGACTCGGTAATCTGAATACAAACCCCCAATAATTATTGTTATTTTTATGCTAGATTTCGTTGAAATACATGCAATTACAGCGACTAGATGATCTTATTTCCAAGATTTTAAGCGAAATGTAGGCTGATATTTCACAGGGCATCAGTTGTACACCTCAGTTTACATTTTGTAACAATTTTGACCAGCAGAGAGTTGCTTCTATTTATGGTCTGTCTCAAGTATTTTCTTTCATTCATGCACTTTACTAGTTCCCAAACATTATCCACCGCATTGCCATGCGGGTTATACGCCGGTTACTCCATCACTTTACAGTGGGCCAACATTCATCTTCCGGTTAGATATGAGTTGTGAACTATCACATTTTCATGGTAGATTAAAGCAGCCATCGGACTGTTCACTGTCAGCACTGATAGCAGATAACGTCCACGTATGCGAACGTACACATCGGAAAGCTGAAACGCTAACCTTCTCGAGTGGCAAATCTCGAATGTACCCGTATCTTCAGTCGTCCTCCAACTTGTATGTCAGTAAATGCATGTTAATCCTTCAAAACGAACTTCTTTGAATCGGGAAGCGGAATTCCACCCAGTTCTCAGCCTGTACAAGTCAAGTTTCATCTCGCAATTAAAACTGATCTCCATTTGATTACGTGTCAGCAATATTTGCTCTTTCTGGCGAGTTTGTATCTAGCCTTTGAGAACTCTTTCGCCAACTCTATAATACGCACTAGCTTGCAATTATAAGAAAGAATAATTCTGGCCGGCAAGGCTACAAATCCAACCTCATGTTGTTACATAAGTCTTATTCACAGTAAATTGGGATGTCGCTTTTAAGATGCGCCCATAAGCCCTATAGCCAGATAATGTATGATATTTCAAAAGGTCACCGGGTCTCATCCATCTGCATTCTAATTCTTTAAAATCTTAAATACCACAACATCTTTGTGACAAAACGGTATTCCATCTTTCATCGGCACCGTGCTGCTCGTATCCGGCTTTCGTTTGCAGAGACTATTCCTGTACGATGACAATTTTCATATTTGAAAGAAACTAGAGTTTCCTAAAAACTGGTGACTTGTAAAATCGATATTCTTGCTTGAAAATGGAAAATTACCTGACTCAGTAATAAATACTATGTAAAATTACACTTGGAAATGTAGACCACGTTCATTATTGATACACGGTTGTTTTATTCATTAAATTGCACTTTTGTCGGAACTACAATTTCCAAGAACGGAGCACGTTTCTTCTCCATTCAAGCTGTCAAAATTCACGTCAAAACTGTGCCCCTTAATGAAATGCGTTCCATTGAGCACAACATTTGGTAGCGCGCGCGAAAAGAAGCACTGATGCTACGGGTTTGAGCCTTTCACGCTGCATACCCTTCAGTAAAATTTGTCTGGAAATCACGTGGTCGAATGTGTCCATGTAGAAACCATTATTTTCGTTTCAGTTTGCCTAAACTAATGAATTTGTGATCCGTCCTTCTTGCCCAAAAGACAATCACAAAAATCTGATGTGAATCGGATTTCGCAAATACGTCATTTTCTTTGTTATTTTACAGTCAACATGGCGGATTTCGACTGGGTAAAAGCGTCGTTTCACGCTTCCTGTTCTTTCAAAATATACTTTTAAGGATTGATGAGCCCACTAGCAGTCATGCCAGCTTTAATCCTAAACAGAATAGGCTGTATATATGTGGGTTATGTAAAGTAATTTATTGTACTGTACTACGTAGGTTTTCCTTTTCGGGTCATTCGAATCAATCCCAGACAGTTTCCAGTGGCCCTTCTTGCACACGACTAATTTCGGTAAAACTATGAATGATCACATGTGCGACCCACGGTCTTCTACTTCAGGTTCGGGTGTCAGTTGTAGCATAGTGCGAGTCCATTGCTGATAACTGCCAACACAAATGACATAGCTGCTTGGTAGTAGTTTTTACTGTCGTGTATTACGGTGACCACAACACCAGTAATTTATCAAAAGCATCTGATTCAGACCAGGGTATTCAAGCGCACGCGAACGTATACAGCTGTTGCCACGCTAGCGAGAACTGCATTCACACTGACAGCTGTCCAATCAGCCGGCTTTATTGACTACTATCAGTCCTACTTCCTTTATGCTCATTGTTTGCTCATAAGTGTACAACCGGTTTGTTTATCACGCCCCGATGAAGAACATAAAAACTGACCGCAGGCTGTGAAATGTATGCATCATCATCGTCATCATCATCGTTCAGCGTTAAACAGCAAGGCAAGCCTCACTGACCGCTGCCGTTCCCCAGAGTTAAACGTTTATATAAAAAGAGTGAATATCCAACGGGAACAGGGAGTGGACCTACACAGGCGGGAAAAGATAAGATACTGCTGCA
>LUCM01002832.1:0-60154 GCA_008360955.1 Fasciolopsis buskii | reverse complement strand
GAGCCTTGGATATACGCACATTTACCTCCACTCCCGAGCTACCTTCGTTGGACACGCAGCTACCAAGGTAAGTGAAACGGTCCACCATTGTTATCTCCTCTCCATCCAGTATCAAGTTCGGCGCTGCTGTCGTCCAGTCCTGTAACAGTACTTTGCACTTTGAAGGTGCAAAGCACATGCCGAACCGAGCAACCGATCTCGACAGTCTATCTAGTGCCCGTTGTGCATGGTCCGCAGACTCGAACAGGCACATGACGTCGTCTGCGTAATCTAGGTCGCATAGTTTCCCTCCACTTCCCAGTTCGACTCCTACATCCCGGAGACCTCCTAAAGCATCTTCCATCACCTCGTCCATGACGAAGTTGAACAAGAATGGAGAGATTGGACACCCTTGTCGAACGCCGCTAGTCGTTTCGAATGAACGTGACAGTTCACCGTATACCCTAACGCGACCATAGGCATGCGAGTACAATGCTCGCAACAGGTTCACAAACTTCGTTGGCATACCCTTCCGGTAGAGAGCACTGAGTAGTGCCGGTCGATCCACGGAGTCGAAAGCACCTTTCAAGTCGAGGAAGACTACGATCGTAGGGCGCCGGTGCGTGTGGAGCGATTCAATTATCTGTCGAAGAGTGAATATTTGGTCGATGCAACCTCGACCTGGCCGAAATCCGGCCTGTTGTTCGCGGATATCACTCTCGCGAATCGATGTCAAACGGCGAAGCATTGTCGAAGCTAACACATTAGTAACTATCGGAATTAACTTAATCCCACGATGATTGCTGCAGTCACTCCGTGTACCCTTCTTAAAGATGGGCACAATCAGTGACTCACCCCACGATAGCGGGATACGCTCCTCGTTCCAAATATCATGAAGCAAGGAGGTAATTGATCTCACCAGCATTTCCGCACCCAATTTGAAAAGAACTGGGGGAAGGCCGTCGGGACCGGCTGCCTTTCTCCTCTTCAGAAGCCGAATATTCGACTCCACTTCCACTTCCGTTGGGGGATCAAGTGACACCTCCCAAGGATTCGCAGATGCAGACTTCAGACCAAATACGTTAGCGTAGGGCCAGTTAAACTGATCCTTGAAATGCTCTGCCCAAAGGTCCAGTCTTTCCTGTCTACCATGGATGAGCTCTCCAGTACTATCGCACACGACTTCACTAACCGAAGTTCGCCGCCCAACGCTGTCGCGTATAAGCTTAAACAGTCTTTGACTGTTACCTGAAGCGGACGCCACTTCCATCTCTTCGGTTACCTTAACCCACCAGTTTTCACGGTCATTCTTCAGGCTTATCGTCAAGTGACGCTGCAACCGCCGACGCATCTTATTCACTTCCTTGCAGTTAGGCAGCTCGCGTTTTTGCTCCATTAGACCCAGCGACCCTTGAGAGATCCAGTGTCTTTGATGAATGCTAGATCTAGGACCGCAGGCGAAATATGCTGCCAAATGCATAGCCTGCTTAATTTGATCCCACTGCTCGTCTACATTGCTGCTCGTCGAAGTTCTTAGTCCCTCTGATAGTTTCTGTTCGCAGCTGTTGCGACCAGCAGAATCAGTCAAACGTTCGACAACCAATCGGGTTTGAGGCCTGCATCGATGGCTATTCAGCTGCAGCAAAAATCGCATTAAAACTAACGCATGATCCGATTCGACGTACGTGGTCCAGTATGATCTACAGTTCTGGACAGAACCGTGCCAACGGTATCTAACTGCGATATGGTCAATCTGACTCATTGTACCTGTCGAGTTGTGAAATGTATACGATCCGAGAAAGTCTAGATCCATGTCACTGGGTATTCCCTTGAAAGATTGCATCCATTCGTCTACATGGTACGCCGGATAGTCCAAGTAAATAAGTTACTGAGCCAGTTCTCTCGGTAACTCTTACTCGGGCTAACCAGGTTAAGATATCGAGACCATTAACTCAAATATGAAATAAATTAAATGTTGCCAGGTGAGCTTTGCGCCCCTAACTTTTGTATACAAAAGCACGTGAATATCTTTCCATTTTGTTTTGATACATGCGTCCATTACTCCGATCAGTCGAACCCACGCAACCATTTCGACATCAACGAGCAGTTGATAGCTTTGTGTTTCGTTTATTTTTTTCTTTTCCAGTCAATAGTCATCTCTTTCATCCCTCATATGATGCGAGAATTTCAACCGGTGATTCACGTCAAGTACTTCAACAGCGAGTACAATCAAATAGTTAAACATGAAAACTAGGCTGTGGAAAAATCTTATTTTCGTTTTTCGTCACCTTTCCCTAGAAGCTGGTGTAAATCAAAGAAAAAATAGAGAAATTCGTTGAATTTATTTGATTTGTTCAATTTAACTTTAGCTGGTTTCGTTGTGGACTGTGATACCGAAGTTGCGCAACCCGTCTGCGTAAACAATTGTGCTGAAAACTTTACCAGAAATTTTCCCAACAAGGCCGAATCTGTGAATCTGCACAATATACAGACTACCACATCCGAACATGCTTATTGTAATTCAACTGGGCCGGCTAACAACTTCATTTGTGATCTGCAGCAAGCAACTACTGAATTCAGCAGCAGAAAAATAAATGACTGTAGAAAAAAGGGGGAAAATTCCTTGAAATGCGATATATTTCAGCATCAGAAGTCATTTTGTGGACAGAGTGGCTGCTGTGGTGTGTGACTGACAGACTGACTGACAGACTGACTGGCTGACAGACTCATTGTCTAAATAAAACAAACCTTAGCAACTTTTTGTAGATGGGCATAATAACTATTTTCGCCAAATTATCATCACTCATCTGAAACATTCTATAAAGTTTGGGTGCGTTGCATCGAAAACCAAGCAAAAGTCCATCATTTCCAAGTGAGCTATTTTCGTCAGACGTTAAGTATACTGAGCACGGCTTGCAGTCGGTTTTTTTCGCGTAAAGTTGAATCACAGTGAAAGATTGCAGTATAATGTAGTGAATCACACTGACGCTAACAGAAGACGCAAGATGACTGTAAGGCTAAGCATTTTATGTGCCTTTGGGTTAAACGCTGTTTACTAACAAACGGCTTTATTTTGTATGATTTGATCGACGCTGGACGATAATTATCAACGTCATGCACTCATTATATCCAGATAACAGACATCATCCTTAATGGACTGTCCGAATTTAAAACATACTGTTCAGTAAAGTAAACTGAAACTGCTTTGTCACCGATGGCTTTGTTGAAACATCTAGGTCCACGTACTTGTGGCTTTATCCACACCTTAAGCCTGAACGTGCCAATGCACCGCTGAATTGTACTAAGCCAAGTGGCAATGGTAAAACTATCCGTTAGCGATGGGGAACAGAGTTTGTAAAAGTGCACATAATCAGGAAACCTAAATCTGCTCAACAATCAATTGATTTCTTGCTTAACATAATTGTGAGTTCTCAAAAAATTCTGGTACATTGTCTGCTTTTGCAGAGCGGTGACGCAAACAACTACTTCTGCAAAGGCATGGCAGGAGTCCTGGAAGCTTACCGGCGCAGTTTTGATGTGCTCCACTTGGCCGGTCCCGTATGTTTCAGTCCAATTGTTCGGGATGTAAGCGAGTAAGTGCCGCGTGAAACACTTCCTACTTGTTTATATTACTTTACTTAAGGATTCAAGGGTGCTTTCAATCTTCTGCATGCAAGACCGGCTATAGCGAAATGCGACGAATACCCTTCTCTTCGTTGATTAGGATAGTATACCAACCGTACTATTTTTTCTCATTCTGGGTTTCCATTACTAACAACAACTTGTTAGTTGACTATGAGACCCATTTATCGTATCACGTATTCCATCATAACGTGTTAGCTACTTTAACCTTTATCTGTTGGTTTAAAATTTGTCTTTTTCTTCAAAACGAGGGAGATCTTATCCGATATATTCATAGATAGCCGCGGGTAAACTTTGTTTCACATAAGTCAACGGCGAACGGCAAATTACAACCTTTTAGCGTTCCAAATACTGATGCTATTTTGATATGCGGACCTTGACGTCTCTTGTTTAAAGTGGAAATCGCTTGCTTTTTTCCAGTTAAATCTATACCGGAAGTGTTGTTTAACTAATTTTTCACAAATAATTACTTGCATTTAGCTGGTGTCAACGTCTAATTTTCCAACTTGTATAAAATACTTGGGTAAACATTACTGCGCTCTGATCTTTTTTCATAGAAATGGAGGCTAGGTATTTTTATCTAAGCTGTATCTTGAATAAAAAAATAAGTTGGTACTAGGGGAAGAAAATATTAAGTGTCAAGTGATCAACTATCCCCGACGAACGTTTCACTTTGCTGAGTTTCCTGGGGTTCGAAGAAGACAGTTCGCAGTGGCTGCTTTGTTATCATTAGAAGAAAGTGCATGACTCAATAACTAGGTGTCACCATTTGACGGAGTGAGAACGACTACAAAAACACGAAAATTAGAGGGGGATCGTATTTTTCATGTATACACACACACACATCTCATACACAAGTACTGTCAGCAGTTTGGTCCACGCTGTTTTAGCCCATGTGTCGGGTGCTGTGAGAACAACTGAGTCGCTCACTCTAGTCTGCCAGACTAGGATAATTTAAAACTGCCAAAACTTGCACAAACATTAGAGAACCCTGTCCTGCAGAGATCCAAGCAATCCGTCCAATCGCAACCTGGTTGTTTATATTCGAATGTGAAATCGTGCTGAAATATGAGAACAGTCAATGTATGGTTATATTAAAAGCTCATTGGCTAACCCCAAACTGGATACACATTGCGAATCGTCAGTTACTAGTCGTGCAAAGTACGAATGTAGTTCCTTTCATTAGCAGCACCTTATTAAACCGGTTAAAAATGAATCTTCGATTTCGCAGGACTAGCCAAAAAGCTGCACTTGGGTGAATATGGTGACAAACCTGGTAAACATTTTGGGATTTGGCCAATCCGGTTCTCATTTGATAGTTTGCATCTTTGGCGTTTGATTGAAATAGATACATTTTAGTAGTAGGAGATTGAATGTTTACATGAAATAGTTCAACATGTGATATCATTGCTCAACTCACCATAAAAAACCATGGAAGCACTGTACAGCTGTTTCATCCTTGTTAGGAATCAGCAGTGCATATCCACCGCGCCCGAACGGGTACGCGAACTCGGGACGAACGATTGTGAGTCGAACGCCTTAGCCATTACGCTACCGGGCAGGCTCTGAACGGTTTGTTGAACTTGACCACATGATGTTGCACCTATCCGTCACTGAGTTGCACGGTTACTGTCCGCTAGCTCACAGCGATCGACCCCTACTCCTACTGATAGATTACTTCTCTGCAGGTAGCCTAAGTACGACGAAGGCTTTCGATATGACCTACAAAGCTTGATTAATTGGTACATTTTAGGATATGCACTGCTGATGATTCCTAACAAGGATGAAACAGCTGTACAGTGCTTCCATGGTTTCTGTATGGTGAGTTGAGCGATGATATCACATGGTGAATTATTCCATGAAATAGATTTATCAATGCGCACGTTTTTGTGTCCTGATTGACAAATCCGGTTGTCCTACTGTTGCTAGCACGGATTGATCAAATGAATGACAAGGGAGCGATAATGTTTGGAGAAATCGTCGAGTGAGCTGTAGGGGTAATTTAATACAAAAAGAAGGCTAAACCGATTGTTTAAAGTTATTTGGATTTCAGATTGGTCAGTCAAGATTTGAAAATCGCTGCCTCCAAATTTACACTGAACGTAAACGGATAGCTGATTGCACCCAAGTACATGCATTTCTGGCTCCGAGAAATAATAGAATCAGGAAAGACCCTTGAGATTATTTCCGGATTGGCAAATTTCCCCCCGGTCCGACTATAAGCACTTGGTCACCGTCGTGACATATTACTGCGAGTGTGGCAGGTCCCTGTCTTTTCCCCACCGGACACTTCTTCTATTTATCAGCCTTTGGCTAAACATAGACCCCATTCTGAAAACCCTGTTTTGTTTTGGCATTCGAAAAAGGGAGTAAAATAAAACAAAATGAAAAACAAGTTGATATGATCAATTACTTGGAGTTTGGACACGGTTTACAGGTTTGCAGATAGGCAGAACGCGCTTAACTTTCATCGGAGATTGGTAAAAATTCGTATATGTGAGCAAATATTTTGCGGCTAAAATAAGAGGAACTTTATAACTGTAAGAACGCTGTCAAATTTTAAAAATTACGAAATTTTCTATGTGGCGTACGAAAACATCCTTATGGACGCCTATCGCTACATCGAGAATAATTTTTAGACCTATACATACATAATGTGCTGCCGTTGAAATGTCATAGTGTTGTGTTTCTCAGTAACGCGAATGAGATTTATAGGTCACAAGGAAAGTTTACTCGTCTGCCTAACATGACAAATGGTTTACACGCAGAATTCTGTTGCTTGGCCCAAACAGCAGATTGATCTGAAATGTGAAATGCTGCGACAGCAGAACTCGTTGTTGCTGGAGCAATAAAACTTCTGGTAGTTAATTTTCTTGTCAATAATTGATTAGAAAACAGTTGCAAAGCAGTCTGATCGATTGCCTTTGATTCTGTTTTAAATACGTTGAAAACCCTGGATGTAGCCAAACACGATAGACTGATCCCGAAACGACTTTCATATGCCTTGAAAATTCCCACTGAGCACAGTGAGAAAACAAAAGTTGGCAAGCAAACTCGTTCTAAGTGATTCATACCCATGGCATTACATCATTATATATCTAGAAAAAAATTCACTTTAGGAAGGATTGAAATAGTCCGATAAAAATGTGGGTGGGGAAGAGAGTTGTGGTGTTACGTGTATAACCTGGATACACAAGAACGTGTTGTGTTAATTGTTTTGTTGTCCAGGATTTGCATTGGGACGGAGAGTGGGCCAGGGGGTTGAAGCGCAACCACAAATTGTTTTTGAGAGCAAATTGGTGGACTGTGAAGACAGATCGCGACAGTTTCCGTAGTGCTCATGAGGCGACATTTTGCCAATCTGGATTGTTGACCTCTGACCTCATACAGGGTCCAGGAAGCATGCGTCACATTCACAGTGCGATTAATCCTTGCTAAATGTGAAACGACTGTGCTGTTAAGCGGCTTAATTTTTCCAGTCCCCAACCATGCAGGGTGATGTTCACGGCGGCGTTCAGACAAGCACCTGGTCTTGCGGCTGATATACATTATCCCACATGTACATGTGTTGGAATAGATACAAAAAGAGGCTGCAGAAACAGGAACTTTGTCTTTCAACCGTAGTGGCACTATGGGGCGGGATTTGAACAAAATTCAAAGTTTGGCTGCGTAAAATGTCTTACTGATAGCGCTAGTCAGTTTTCATCGTGCTAGCGTGTCACCTTTGATTGGCAGAGATATGTATACTGGCTTTCTCTGCACCGTCGCCCTCCTGGAAACTTCCTTTTCTGTCTCCAATATCTTGTCGATTATTCTATTTGGGGAACCATTTTCAGTGAAAACTCTTCTTACCGTCTACAGTTCAGCTTCAAGAGTATCTTCAGTGCATATTCTTTATTGTTCCGGCTATGAGACATCTGATTAGGTTCCTCTTCATATTGCATCCGAAAGGATCAATCGTTAAATGTTCATTTTTCTTGGATAGTGGCTGAGATGAAGCAACTTTTCAGTGGTGTTTCTAGAACATCAAGCTACTGAACTGCTTACATAACGTATTAGTCACGTATTTTGCCTTGCAGTTATAATTAACTCGAAAGTAACGTGCTGTCATGCTCGTCTCTATTTTTCTCAGCAAACTGGGTACGTGCGTTTGACTTCGGTCTTTTGCCAGCAGTCATCAGTTATAAATCCAATAATCCGCACTTTTTCATTGTAACTTGCGCACGAAGAGCGATGGCTTTAGCGTATGCGCCTTCAGAGCAGTATGTTAGATTATTCATGTTGAGGTTTGAGTTAAGGCACATGGACTACCACTGATTGTAGTGGATACTGATTGGGTTTGTCCATTGCCCTGGTCATTGATAAATCCTTCTGTGAGGACATCGCACCGAATATGTGAATCCGAGAGGAAATGCCTCGCGAAAATGTCAACGAATAACGCTAGATCAAACCAGCCAACAGAAGAATCCATCAGCGAGTGGTGCTCATTAAGGACTAGTATATACTATTCGCTTTCGGATGATAAACGGACTTTTACTTCCGCCGAGTTTGGCTGTTCTCTCAGGTGTTAAGGATAACAAACGACAGCGGCCGAGAGATGGAGTCGACCGATTATTTACGGAAAAAATAGTGGTTAAGTTAACAAACATAAGGTGAATTGTCATTCACTTTTGATCATTTGCAGCTCTTCTTCAACCGTTTGGTTCGCGTACAACCAGACAAATTCTCTGACCGGTAAACCATTAGAAAAATGAAGCAAATCTTTGCCAAGTGAGGTAAAAAGAGCATTTCTATAAAAGAATTCCTTTCCCCGTATTGTTTCATCTTTGCCCTAAATGCGAAAAAAGTAGATATTCGCCGAATAATGGTAGCTACAGTTCTACGAAACAGACACTGGAACACCCGTTGTGTCGTCACACTATATCGGGTTAGTGATCACAAGCGTATCTTGTTCTACTAAAGGAATCTAAACCATTTGCTATAACAGTAACTACTTGTTGAATACTGGTTGTATGAATATCATACCGAAAACTAATCGGCATACACAACTGACCTGACGGGGTCCTACTCATAAATAGGAAGACTGCAAGTGAAATTTAGATGAGAATAGAAACACTCCTTTTGTAACCTTTCATCCTATGCGTAAGAAGATTTAGTGGAAACCAATTCATTTCCCTCGTTCCCACCATTAATTTCTCACCGCGATCGAATTCTCCCTTGTAACCAACTGACTATTAAAGTATTTCAATAAAGTATGTTCTGTCCAAGGGAGCCACGCACTAATCAAGTTGTTAGAAATTTTAGTTCGGAAATTGACCTAGGAAAGCTTGACGTCCGCGGTTCTTTCGAGGATATAAATTGTGATCCTCTTCTAACGCCATTTTAACAATGTAGATCGAAAGCAGTGACTAAATCAGGCAGTTCGCACTAGTCATAATTTCTTTGAAGCTTATAGCAAGGTGTACACTTGTAATTTATTTAACTAGATATCCATCATAACAATTAGCAGATCTGAAATAATTCAACAACAAATTCACGATATTTTTGTTGAGATGAGGAATCGGACCGTGAAATCAGGATTAGCTGGCACGTGGTGAGCATCACATGGCAACAGACGCTGGGATTAATCGGTAAGATGTCTGACACGAAATTGTAGCAGGCTAGGATTACTTCAGACGATCGATCAGTCGCTACTGTCTTCAACTGTCACGTGAGTCACACATGACAACTGAACTATTTGAAGGGCCACTTTCATTAATTAGACTTTTAGTTTCCGAATTCCACTGTATAATTTCTAACTGATAAAATAATTTCCCTGCCACCTCTGTTGGGAAACGTTGAGATTCATTTGGGAACAATTGCAGGCTTTCCCATCGTTCAATAATTTATGGCCAACACTTTGTGGATTTCAGCTGTGGTTTAGTAACTCCGGTAGGCAGCAGAAATTTTGTTTTAGTCCATATGCCAAAACACACAATTCAGATGTCATAAGTAACAGTCTAACAGCAATACGCTTTTGTCTTACTATAAAGCTTAACTGGTAAACCTGTAGAAAATGCTGTTGGAATTTTCAGATGCACTTTCACATTGGTATTTCTCCGTGAGATCAAATGGATCACATCGAGAAATGTTTGTCTAACTAAAAATGTAACACCTTTCTGATCAAAGCCATTGGTTCCTACGTAAGTCCAGATCGATTAGTCATCTGATCTTTTCCGCTCGCTGAGGTTGATACTGCCACTCAGACAGTGATTAAGAAAACGTTATTTCCTGCAGGCAGGTTTTCTTATAACACAACCTAACCTATTAATTCCCGAGTGGGCTGGAAATTCAGGTTAGTCGCCGCCTCGTGTGATAACCGGATGTCAAACGGGTGTATTCATTCTACCTCAGACATTGCCCTTGAACGGCGGACAATGTCTACAAGTCAGGAACTCATTTTCCAAAATTCCTAGAGAGAAAGACCTGACTATCCGAATTGGATTACCACATCTTTTGAGACGATCTGGAACTCACCTGTGCAGTGTCTGTATGCTGTATCAATTGTTCGGTAGGGTCTTTATACCATGGTATTTTCTGCACGTTAAAATTAAGCGCCGCTGTTTACCACCCAACCTCTACAATAAACCAAAGGCTTATTGCTGTTAAACTACTCCACATGACTCTTAAATTGTGACTTTTGGAATCTGGAATAAAACGAAATGTCTGTTGCTGACCGGAGTTACTAGACCAAAGCTGAAACCAACTCAACGGCAGCTGGATCTGATCTCTTAACTTGTTTGCCGGGAACCACTGGCAGTATAAATTTGTCACAGTCCACCGCGCGGTTCGACTACAAATCCAAGGTTCCAAAAATGGCAGGATGATCTGTGGAAGCTATACTTGAGCCACAATTTCCCTTGGCTGACTGGTAGCACGACATCGGGGAAGACATTAACCAAGTCTTTTGTATTTCGACGGAAGGTTTATGGTAAATATTTAAACCCCTTCTATCCTCTTACAGACGCTGATCGCCTCGTAAATGCTCGTTCGGCAGGATAATGCATATTTCGGATATTTGCCTATCTTGTATTCAGCTGATTGTCATTTCAACTTGGGAATATACGATTTTATCCCTGTGGTCGAACTACTTTGAGTCACCAATGATTGTATCGTTTCATTCAATCAATTCAACTGCCTTGTTGGTGGAATACGTCCTGACTTGGATGTGCTCTTAATTTTGTCAGAGTCTTCGTTGAAAAGTCATCATTAATGGTCCAAATCAGCCACTGTTCCACGTTAGGAAACATAAGCCTATTTTCACGGATCCTTAGTTCCGTTTTAACATCACCATATACTAAGAAAAGCTATGCAATTTAGTCAAACAGATGTAAGAATATGGCGATATCAATATTATGTTCTGGGTATACCTAGCAATCGGACAGATACGTTCTATGTTAGTTTGCCAAACTTGGGATCTGTTCTCAGATGAATAGTGAGTAGATCGATAAGCTGGATAGCACCCAAAATCATTTTTGACGGTCCAGGCTAATCTGGAGTTAGAACAGAACACTTTTGGCCTGGTTAGCGCAAGCGATTTTATAAACTCAGATTACTGACCTCGGTAAAATATGCAGGTGGCTAAAGGCATCCATTAGAATTTCCAATAGAATTGTTGTGCTCTGGGATTGAAGCCAGTGCGCCTGCTAGTGTCAGAATCGATCTTGGCTGTCCGACGTTGTGCAACATTTCGTCTCGATGGCTCGATTATTAACCGGTAAATATTAGATTATTTGTTAATTGGCCATATTGAAACATCAGGTTCAGGAATGTTATGCTTTTTCCACAGACTTCTCAGGAAATTTCAAGGTACTCCACTGCGTGATTTTCATGCATACCAAAGGAGTTCCACTGGGTCTTCTCCAACATCAGTAGCATATCGGCGATAGACACCAATACGGCTAGCAATAATCTGAAAACGAGTAAACAAAGTTTAGGATAGTACAGTGAACTGTTGATAAAGTTTGTTGGAGACGTTGAGTAGTTAGTCATCAAATTAACCTTTGCGTGCAACTGTGGCATCGCCCTATGAATATATACTTCCAGTAGTCCATTGTTAACTCGATAGGAAGAAGCGATGTTTCTTGTTCCCACCTATCCCTTAAATCATAGGGAACGCAAAAATAACGACCCCTTGGTTACCGGTTCGAATGTAATTTGCACATAATTGGGTGAACGGAATTGGGTTAAAACACGCTACTCTTCTACGTATTTATCTCTGTTTATGGCAACTTAAGGCGTTCAGTATGCCATTAGTCGGCTTTCAGAATCCGTCCGCCGACCGTCGCCACAAAAAAGCATGGCCAGAATCCGTCAGTGAATCGACGCCAAGCACATTAAGGGTTGAACCTCACATGTGAGTCAGCGTGTCATCAGATTGACGCGGCTACGTACGAGGCCACTTTAAACTCCCTTCATTAACTTTAAATATTAATTAAAACTGAGTGAATTGACTGGGTTGCTGCAGGATTCCTGCTCGACTCAACAAACCCAGTTTTGCAGCCCTTGATTCGCAATCATCGTTTAACCATTAACCAAAGACGGACTCCAAAGGAAGAGCGATTCCTCATTATGGGTGTTACCTCATACTAACATGTATCATCTCAACAGCAGTGTACAAGTTAATATTGAGGTCCAGTTCATTTAGCGTGTCAAAGTTTCTTTTCATCCTCTTCATCGTTCAACATTTCCGCAGGCTCCACGTCCGACAGCTGATTTCGCAATTAACTTTGACGAGAAATGAAGCATTGATTCAGTGATTATGCTGCCTCAGAACCCTTACACAAACAAATAATTACATATCTTACACATCAGTTTTTTTGTCCTTGTCAAATTCAGCCAATCAGGTTTTGACTGGGCTAGGTTTTTGTATCTGATCTCGTCCTTGGAAAATAATATAGAACAGACTGATCCATTAATCAACAGAATAACCTTATCTTGTCAAGTTAGTAAGTGTATGAACAATCATATTACAATACGAACTCTTAATAATATTCCCTTATTCTGTGATAAGTCCATCGGATCTTGTTGAGTATAACTGTTGTTCTATGGGAACCACTTCATTTTCAACCTGGTTTTACAACACATCAAAAGACGAACGTTTTTCAAGATGCGCCATATTGTTTGAAAAATGCAGTCTAGAGTTCATTAGAGCCTTAGAGCTCGAGACAACCGGCTCAGTTTGTTTATACTTACCAGTATGACAGCCGTGATCAATAATAGTGCTCTGTCGATCACACAAAAGAATTTTGTGTCATTAGTTTGTTTTCGGTAGGAACCTCCATTCAAATTTGCTTCTGAATTTTCTTAAACTATCATAACGTTGATCAGTTCATCATAAAGTGACTTGCGATTATCGTATTCCATTTGGAACCCTTACTCAGGATTAATTGACGTGAATAAAATTCCTTAGCAACGCAACAGTTAAAATTAACCCTTAGTCTGTCCTCATATCAGCAACGCTGAACTAAACAAGGCCAGTTCGGTATGATTAACTATTCGCGACAAAATTAAAGCTGAGGAACCGGATGCAAACAAATACAAATTTAGGTTTGGTGCATCTAAGCAAATCAGTTTTCAACTCCTTCCGTATCCATGTGACATACGGGAGCGTGAGAAAACAGATAAACACAAATGCTTCCCCATCGGTGAGCAAAGCCACCTAAAGGTGGCAGATGAAATTCATTTGAAGGTGAGTATGCAATAAAAGAAATCTAATCCCATTGCCCAATTTGCAACATTGAAATAACAAAACCCCAACTAATTCGATCAGCACTCCGTCTGTTGCAGGCCATCTTTTGACAACCATAACTGAATATCCTCATATCTTACTGAGTTTCAGTGTAATTATATAAATGGTTCAAATTCTGGTTCACCTGCTATGGCAGTATTCCATTAGTTATAATCTGACAGGGTACCTGAAAGCAGAAAACCCATTGGCTTGTGTGGTTCGTTGTATCGTGTATGGTGAACAGTGTTTGACCAAGGTCATTTAATATTTTGTCAGACCAACTCCAGGAAGACAGTTCAAAGATGATCAATCTGCTTGAAACCGAAAACTGCAGGGTCAAGCCTATTTCAGTTACATGTAAGACTTAGTAATAGTGTTTTTGCACAGTTCCATCTAAAAACGTGTCTACTCGATAAGTTCGTCCATCTTCAAGCCGGTGTGATTAAATTCTGAGTCTGATAATCAAGAAAGCGGGCAGAATTGCCTTCCTTTCTCACTTGCAGATTAATATCATCGATCCTAATTAGGTTGTTTCATTCATGCATACAAATTTTTGTGTCGATTCTGAAGTTGCCTAGCGATTGAGCGTGTCTGCTTGCGTGTATGTGCATGTCGAGTTGTTATGAGTTGCAGGGATGGTGGTATGTTTCGGCAAACGAAGAATTCTTCGGTCTTCGCGAAGCTTTGCGCCTCTCGCTGACTAGCTAACTGATCGCAGATACACGCGTTGTGTACAGTTGTGCAATTCGTGGTAAAAAAATAATACCAATCGGTCAACTCAAAACGGAAAGCAAGCAGTCGACCAGCGAGGAGCATACAATCTGAAACGATCTGATGAGAATCGGAAATGAATTTTTCATCAACACCCCTCCTCGCATCTTCACCGCCACCGGTGTCATTGTCATCATCAACAGAAGCACCGGCAATAGCCTAATCGGAAGCAGTGTTGGCAGAAGTGGCAATTGAACCAGATCCACTCGCAATTTCCCAACAGACAACTACGAACAAGCCCTCTGTGGACAGATAAACGATTCGCGCAATCGACGCGCGCATTCATTTCAGCATCCATTACAATTCTCGCTTCTACTAACTTTGAGTGCTTGCTAGCTCCCTTTTGCATGCTCAGAAGAAGAACCAATAAATCATTTTCTGGCTTTCGAAGACATTTGTTGGACGACGAATTGATATTTCTTAACAGTCGGATTTCCTGATCAACCGTAAATTGCCTACTGCAGACAGATGGCGTACACGATGAAACAGTGTAAACTAAATTGTTTAATTGCATTTGGAATCTTATTTTCAAACTTTTAACGGTCGCAGTACCTGCTTGCCTTGAACTGTGGCCAGTTCACGGTAAGGATTATTTTTTCCAGTGTCATTTTCACCTCTGCTTTAAGAAATTTGCGATTTAATTCGGAGTGAAATAAAGTCATCAACTAAATTTTGTCGAAATATATATATAATATGTGGTGTGCTGATAAGATAGAAAGTAGTACCCTTAGTAGGTTTATTTGCATGTACGAAACTAGAGAGAAAAAACGAAATAACTGGTTAATTATTACGTCGGAAAACTGTTTATTCCTCTGCACACCAGGATTTTATTGGCAGTGAATATTTCATTGCCAGATGCCGTCATGATTTGTCAAACCTTGTTTCGTTTTCCAAACTATAACACAAAATTACATTGCTCGCTTGCATCAATGGCAACATTTGGTTGTGCAAAACTGGAACTATCAACACGATACTTTTACCAAAACGCTTAAGGAAATTGCAATTCATCTCAGTAAACACGTTTCTTTTTGCAGCACCAGTGGGAAAAAATATCACCTAGAAAACAAATATTCTACAGTTTACATGTCACAGCATTTTCTATGCCTTTTTCGTAACTATGGTACATCGTTTTCAGCTTTCAGCTGCAAACCGGACATAATAAGACCTGTCAAAGCGTCGAAAAACGGTAGTTGGATTGTTCGTACTTTGTCACATTTGTATATAACAAATGGTGTCGTCTCAGTCCGGGTTCATGTGAGAACGATTTGTCTCTCACAGTTCCGCAAAGCTGACCAACTAGATTATTCCACATCCTGACTATTCTGTCATTGTGACATAGCTGATGAAGATTCCAAACGAATCAAGACGCGCAAATTGTCTTTGTTTGGATTTCCTGATAATGATAGAAACGAAAAAACGCCATATCCGAGTAAAGCAAAGTAAAATTTCTCAAAAATATAAATTTTCTAGTGGTTAAACTGTTGGTGAACACATATAGGTCCTGGAAAGTTTACTTGTTACGTCAAATTATGAATTGTTTGGTTTTCGTGGTTTCAAAAGGTATCATCCGAATGAACTTTTCCTTACAGATCTTGGATCCTAGCTACGTCTACCACGACCACCACTTGCCTGACATTGATCGCATATTCAGTAATTCATCCAAAGTGCCAGCGTTTGCAAGCACAATCACATGTATCGAGTTCCAGGGATCAGATCGGTCAAAGATTGAGCACATTATTAATAGCAATGCATTAGCAGTGAGGTCCTTAACCGCTGACGGGAAGTAATATGCTCACGATGGGTTCAGTTTGTCGGAAAGATTTTTTAGCGGAACGAAACGGAAGCTAATCACATCGCTTTGACCATACAACAAATTTGGCACCTAACTAAATTTTCAACCAGTTGCACAATTCCAAATTGTAAGTGAATCGTCTTGAAGAATTGGATCCTGCATTTATTTGATATGCACTTATAGAGACTTCAAAAAAGACCTTTATGCTTTTTATCAAATCATTCCGGTATTACTCTAACGAATTCCATACTGTGTATGGAAACAGCTTTATTAGTCGTAAAAGACTGGGTTTGGAGGAGAAATGGCTCACCAAATAACAGTGTTTGAAAACCGTGCAAGCACGGTTAAGCCGTTTCATTTCCATTAGTTATTAATGCATATTCCAGGAACGAAAGTTCAGAACCAAAACCGGGGAGTGAACTAACATTAGTCAAATATCATTTCTGTCAAGCTACTCGAGCTAACAAACGGTTTGCTAAGCTATAAAATCATGTAAAATAGCACTAATTCATCGTTGGCCCAGATTAATCACAGAGTGCTGCTCACAGCAGAGTTAGAGGTGACCAAAAATTAGAAAGCTGAGTTCCATCATATAGGATACTTTCTTGAATTTCTGCTCTCTAAAATAAATCCTAACCAAACCGAGAGAGGTCCAAGCCGGCAGTAAAAGAAAAATGAGTTTTTCAGGCAATGTGTAGTCAGACTTCAGTACAAAATCAATATTTTGTTGCCCAAGCGATCGAATTTTTTGTCAACACTAAAATCAGCCTATCGTTACAAAGAAAGAAGCTTCAGCGTAAATTTTTGTCTATTTCCCCATTTTTATGACATACTCAACCGACAATTCAGAACGGCAAAACGGAACAGAGACGCGGAGAATTACTACGTCCTTCTAATCTTGACAAATGGCACGGTGGACGATTGGATTGAAACAAAGAAAGCCGTAATAGAGGTCAGTTTTTTACTTTTCGTCCCTGACCTAACTGCATCGCTTTTTGGGACCAAACGATTTTTTGAACATTTTTTGGAAAGTTAATAAATTCTTGCTCATGCCTGGTGAAATTCAGCAAGGAAAGAAACTGCGGTTACTTTGCTTAGGCTGAAATACATCTGTGAAATTGATCTAACTGCGAAAAGCCTTCGACCTATGCCGGATTCGAAACCCACGCATGTATACAACTCATAACCGCGTGTGCTCTACTAGCTGAGCTAAGAGATCACGCCAAACGTTGTTCCGATATTTCATTTGAGGGTTGATGGTTAGCCGCAAGCACATGGCGTCTACAATCAATCTAATAAACTTGTTATTCCGCCAAATTTAATTTATCTTTCTTTGTCACCCAGTGGTTTTTCGACCACCACCGCTTCCTGGAACTTTGGCAGCTTATGGGTATTCTGTCATTTCATACCTTTATTTGCAAGTTTGTTAAAAACTTACAAACTGATATACAAGCCAGCATTTTTCCGTGTTTTTATACAGATCCTGTACAATTTTGTGAAGTGAACCTCAGTTCTCGCAAACTCACAAAAGATACCCATCGTCAGATAATCATTGTCCAGCTTAACTGCGGTAATCCTAGCTAGTCTCGTATATGGTCAGCCCTGATGATTAGGTGTCCCATGGAGAGCAGAGGAATTCGAACACGTCCTCAAAGCGTCGGAGGTGGAGTGCTATTTTCCCGAGTCACTCGCCTGACCTTAATCAATTCTAAAACGCCTGGGACAATGAGAATTACACTTTGATCAGCAGGTCAAAGTGATTCTCTCGAGTTGTGTTTTGAAAAAAAATAACTACGCCTAATTTAGAGACCGTGGGTGTGAATAGTTACAAGCATAAGACAAAGACCCAATTAGAAAAAGGGAGATTTTTGAGAACGGGGCACACAAAAGAGCTAATCAAGTTTCCTTTGACCACAAACTATTAAATCCAAAGTAGTTAGAGTATTTTGTGCAGCTGAAATTCGAATTCCAGAGTAGAGCCAACAGCGAAATTCCCATTATCCTTAGACAAATAATTAATGATAATCGAGGTTTCCGAAAAGGTGATAAGTATTTTATAGCCTTCTCGAGGCCGATGCGACACTAGCTGGCAATATCCTTATTTTGTTTTCACTTCTTTTTATTCTCCTTGTTCAACCGTTCCTACCGACACTTACAATGAAAAAGCGTTCAACTATAAACCACGAAAATTTGTTCTGTCACAAATCGGAGATCAGAAGCATTAGTCTCGAGTATCTGCACTTGGTGCGCCAATCCCGTGAGAATAAAATTTCTGATTCGGACAAAAGGGTAATCTGGCTCAAATTGGGCTAAACGTGACACAATTCAATCAAAGATTTTAAATCTTAAGTCCGGCATAATCTTCACGTTTTTCCTCCAATTCACTTCGAGCTTCACGTTAAATTCATGGGAATGAATTAGCATGGAGTAAAAAATAACACGTTTTTTGGCGCCAGCCTGGATAATTTTGTTCTGAGTTGATCGGTATCTCTCAGAACGTGCCCCACGACTATGTTTGCAGGCGAAATGAGCAGCCAATATGATACTGATGGTAGACTAAATCAGAGTAAACTGATGATCTATGTTCTCGGTAAACGTTTGTGACAGAAATTCTTTCCTCCAATAGTGACGCAAATCATTATCGTTATTTCCTACTCCATTCTCCGGATAGAATTGAAAGGTATTCAACCCTCCAAGTGTCAGCAAATACGAGGCATGCATTAATCGCACAAAAAGGCAGACTTAGGCATTCCTTTCAGCCTAAGAAAGTGGAGAATATAATGAAGCGACAAAGTATCTGAAAGAATCTTGTTTCGCTCTATCCGAATTTAGTAAACTTAAGATACTAACTAAAGTGGTTTTGTTTAATCTGATTAAATTGGGTGAAAATACATCTGGGTTCATCGAGTGCTTCAAGCAAAAATATACCACTTCCTGAATCTTGATCTTACCCAGAATAGTTTTGCTCTGGGGTTTAAATTCAATGAGCTACGTGACCAGTAGCTACTGACTTAGACATTTTTAAACATCTTCGAGTATGAAGCGGGAACAATTTCATACTGTACTTGCTGGACGCCGCATCAAAATGACCAAAAATAAGTGAAATACAGTGGCGAGCCCATCGACTAACATCGTTAGCTAATGCCGGATTTAAGGCAATATATGCCGCAGATCAGTGTGAATAAATCGCATTATGTTTCTTCTAATAGGATTGTGATGAGTCCTGGTTGAGATACGCAAATGTTAATTAAAGTGAAACATCGGCTAAATTTCGAGCCTGCGTGCTTATTAGATAACTTCAAAGTTTATAAGACATTGCATAAAAGATTAACCAGATCTTAGTGAATACAACGAAAGCAAATTTCAATAATAGTTCCCTAACGTTGTTACCTACAAAACCGCGAAGTGCCCAAGAAACGCTTGTTGTATTAGTTTCCGTAAGACCTGCATATCAAAACCAAATGCATCTGCCACACAACTGATCGTGGTTTTGTGGAAACTTCTAATCATTTTAGTTCCATTAATCCCGTTTGAATAGAAATCGTGTTGAATACCTGACTGGACGGTCGGAAATAATGTAAAAGTTCATTTTTGAGATGCAAGTTACTAATTGCATTCTAATGACAGAAATAACGACTTTCTCGGCGCACTATGCTACTCCTGCCTGCTTAGATGTTTTAAAACGTGATAAATTTCCAATATTCCTTGCAGTTGGTTCTTGCCACGGTCAAAAACTTGTATTTTCTATCGGTACTTCGAGAACCTTGAAAACTTTCCCTCGATTAAGCTTTTTGTTTGTTTGTTTTTTGTAGCCATCGACATTATATAATCAGTTCTGTGACAAATAAAAGATCGAAATATAGGTTAAACAACTTCGGCAGAATTAGTTGCCAACTTTAAATTCGAAATAGCTGGATGGCCGTCAGTATTAATCTACTCAGCTTATCGAATTGTGTTCCGCCAGTTTCAGTAATGTCGACTGGATTTCGTATAAGTTATATTCTATGGAATTGGACGACGATTCTGATTTGGTTTGAAACACCATCTGAAGGCGAAACTAGAAAGGTCGGCTCCGAGAAACAAAACTTCCATGTTAAGTGGATTTGCTTTATTTTTATTACGGACACGCAGTCATCAATCCTTTTGAAAGGAGCATTACATTAGTCTCTAATAAAGCAAGCTTTGCGTTAGCAGAGAACGAGACACCAAAGGTAACTAGTTTACTATCTGACCTTTAACGAGAAGAATAGGTAGGTAGATAGAAAGGTAAATATTAGAAAACCAAAAATCGCAGTGCATTAAATAACTCATTGAGTGATTGATTGATTAACCGGCTGGGGGAGATGGAATCTATCAGGTTTAATGGAAACGTCGTGTACGGCAAACATCATGACCAGGTAAGTTACTTAAACTGAAGTTGAGCACTATGCATCAGCTGATGATATTATAGATTCACCATTTAATTATTAACTTTACTCATCAGGAAACTTTTGGTGAGAAGGTGCGCATTAGTATAAACTACTAACAAAATTACAATGTTTGAACACAAGTCTTCAAGCATCTCTTGACATAAACCATTTTGGTGCGGGAGAAAAACCATGAGAAGACCAAACAACCAACCCATCCAACGCGCCTAATGTGACGAGGAAATATTGAAATGTATTCCCCATTTTCTGGCTACATTTGCAAACCAGACTGTTCACCTATGGTCAGATTAATGCCAAAATGGTTTGTTTAGGGACTAGACAAAGCCAGATGGAAGAAAGATGACAAGACTGTTGAAATCCTAAAGGTAGGATGCAGCGCGCTCAGATCGAAAAAGGCCACTGGGTGCGGAACCATGGTATCTCTATTGAGCTCTCTTCTTTAGCCTGCACGAGAACCGTGTCGGTGTTGCACACCATTGTTTATTGCAGCTCAAACTGATAGTTTTACAAGCACGACATTTGGTTTGGTCTGCACATCAGACTCCCGAATGTTTTAATCTAATCCACGAGCTGGGTGATCAGAGGGAGCAGTAATTTTTGGAACAACGAGCCACGTATTGAGTAATGATAGCTGTCGTTTTTCACCAATTCCCTACTAAGTACATGGACTTATTTAACGTATCAAAATGAAGATCTAGGTTTTTGTAGGTGCTGGTGAATGATCACCCAATTACGGGATTTGATAAAAATTTAGCTGGCACCAGCCGATCTCATCTCGTTAGTGTGCAACTGTCAAAGTAATCAATTCCGCTGAGAGGTGCTTAACTGTCTTAGTTTGCAGTGTTGTAGACTTCATTCTGGGTTGAGTATCCCGGGAGGTTCCGTGTAAAACTTTGATCAAGGAAACAAATTGTGAACAACCAAGCAGTTTTATGTATTCCAAAAGTAAATTGCCATGCCCTGTCATTACTACTAAGTCACTGCTAATGTCGCCATAATATCGTTTAAGCTGAAAATACGAGAGTGTAACTGTATATTTTTCACCTTATTCCGGACTTTTGGAGAGTCATCATTTGGGTATTTAACTATGCGAACTGCTGGATGCTTATAAGTATCTTGCTAATTTTGATCAGGTATAAACAGCATGAACAAACTGTCAGCGATCTCGCTTGGCAGAAAAAACTAACATGTGCGATGCATTGCCAGTAAACATTGCAAGTGGTGTCCAATCTGGTCCAGCAGGTCAGATTTCCCGATCACTTTTTTACATTATTTCCATTGCCATGGCGGTCAAACAACTAGAGTTTCTTTTTCTACTGTTTACTCAGGCATCTGAGATGAATTTCGTCTTGTACTCCGCTTTGTGACCACAGCACTGTCAGAGATGAACTTCAAACACTGGCTTCAAACTCGACAAAATCTACTTTTGTTGATTTTTAAAAAATGTTTCTTTGCTTTCCGTTTGCTAAGTTTCTAACACTGTGTACACAATTCTACTCAAACCACTCTCCCCTCTAATTGCTTTGTTCACTAAGATTAAATGAACGCTGGAAGGCATTTCTCATTAAAATAAAAATACTGAATATTACCGTTGGTGTCTACTTTCAAAGGGCTCAAACTACCAGAAATTTGTGAGATGATCAATGCCTTTCTTTCACCTTCACGGTTCAAGCATCACTCTGACGTTTTGCGATGATGCAATGATCATTCTGTCTTAAACACATTCGAGGTAGTAGAACAACTTTTTCGAATTAAGGCATCCAGTGATTGGCAATCAGAATTTGCTGAGCATCGCATTAACCAGCCATTCGCTCAAACCCGGCCCACAATATATCATGGCTAGTGGTCCTTTGCAGGAATTGGTGGAGAGCATGTTTTTGTTATTCTACTGTTAACGTTCACTGTTGATTCTTAGTATCTGGACCGTTGGTTATAGGTTGCGAAGTAACTGGGGTAATCAAAACCACGTTTTGTTCTTCTCTGTAAATGGTAACTAAATAACCCTAAATTCTTTCCCATTAAGCAGATTAAACTGATCTTTATTGCTAACTGATTTTCAAGGTCATCGCTGAGTCGGTTTTCGAATAAATATGTCTGTACTGGATAACGCTTCACTTTTGTTAAAAGAACTAGGAATATCATTACAGAAATGGTAGCAATAGCTCGACCAGACTTTCTGCACAATCACTGTTTTTTCCTACGATTCGAAAGGAAAATCAGAAAGCCAAACTGTATTTCGCTTGTCTCACTGAGGACAAGGTATGATGTGATATCGCGGCCTGTCCACTTTTTCCCACTTAATCGACGCTGAATTAAGATAAAACAGAGGTGGCCTCTGCAAAATTGTACCTCCTATTACTAGCACAAAGCACGAGAAAAAGTATTTCGATTCGGTTAGACAAATTTCTAGTCCTACAACTTCTTGATTCATCAAAATCAAATGAATTCGGTCAGTGTTTACTTCATGCCTCAATACCAACCACTTCACCGTCTTACAACTAACACAACCTCCACTTCTTCATCCACCCAGGCTTCTTTCTTACCAATATCGATAATTGTGATCGGTATTGGCGGTGGAAACTTCTCCGGTAAGTTTTACAGTCACGAGAGCTTTTTGGTATTTGGTTTCATCGGTAGATTTCGACTGATTCGTTAAGTGGCATTCGCTGAATGTTTCTGTCAAGGAAAAATGAGATGTTTAATCCATTTTAATGGGTTGTTTCGTTGATTCAAAATTAGTTCTCGCACTGTAAGCTTATGTTTTCGCCGTATAGCTGCTCATCACCATTGGCTGCCGAAAACCACTCGATACCTGAACACCGTATGCTGTTGTGTCGGTGGAATACATTCGTTTGTATTTTGTAGTGCCCATATTCGTAAGTCAGGTCCAAAAACGAGTTTAGGTCTTGAAATCGAATAGGTTGTCCGCAATTAAAGCTCAAAAACATCAACTACCTGCTTTTGCTAGGCTGTGAACGGATCACTAAACACAGAATACTCACTTTATTGCCAGTGAATCGGAAATTGGATGTGACGATTTCTAATACACTGATTCATCTAGTGCTTTGACAAATTTGTGCACGATCTCCCCCTACGGTTCAATTTGGACGAAACTATCCAGATTCCATCAGGACCAAATGACTTAAGGAATGTATCAAAAAATCGATGCGCCATGTGTTGGTTTTTTTTACTGTGGATGATATAATGTTGGGAGATGTAATACGCCAACGTTCTGACTACCGTGGGTAGTCTTTTTCAAGGTAAGTTTTACCATCAAAAACTTAGCTTGAGAAAGACTACCCACGGTAATCGAAACGTTGACGCATTGCATCTCCCAACAACGCTGTATTACTAACATTATATCATTCACAATATCCGGATTCTGTTCACCAGTTTAGCAAGCCAAATTCCTAACTTTGCACGTAGACTTGTAGCTCCCGTTCTCGTTCCTGATAACTCACCAGCCAAAATTATGTGCCTCTAGCTGCTACCAGTTTTCATCAGTGACGTTACTCAAACGATTCTGGATTGTTCCCAACTTTTCCTTTACAACAATTGTCTATAATCGTGATTAGGCTTACTGATATTTTTATAGTATCAGTCTACTGGAATTTGATGACCCTTTGTTCGGGTTGCATCACGTTCGCAAAATGTCTGGTTTACCTAAGCAATTTCTTCCAAAAGTAAGTACTTGCTTGATTCGGCAACTTGTATTGATTCACTGCACAGAAGAACATTCAAAAAAAGAGAATTTGATCATTTTTCCCGGACAGATTTTATTACCAAACGATTAACTGGGTGTTTCTTATTTCACCGTGGTTTCTTTGAAGCTGTTCAGATTCACGGTCGCAAGCACAAATCACATCGAAAGACCACTGAGAATTGTACTCAGTTAAATTCGATACTTTCTGTCTGTCGAAGTTTGTAATTTGTTCTTTTGTCTTGTTTTTAAAAGATATGGAAATTCTTGATCAAGATTTTGGTCTGCTCAAGGTTGGTCAGGAACAAGCGTGTCGGGACAACGTGCAGGTAAGCGGAATAGTGAACATTTGGTTCTGTCATTTTGTCACGCCCCTTAACGACTGTTGTCGGCCAAAAAAGTAGTTCAAATTCTGCAAGAATTTGTTCAAACTAATCACGTGCACAGAGCTGAAAAGGAGCAACAACAAATATGGGACAATCACTTAACTACTGATTGATCGATCTCCAGTGCTCAACTCGTTAAGCATCAGTCATTTAATCACTATTAGCCACGTGACCGCATTTTGTCTATCAGTAAGTGGTAGTTATCAGGGGGCGGATGTAATTGCTCAAGTGTCGCTGATCATTACGGCATATACTACAATGCTTAAGAGATCCATCCAAGGGCGTGTTCCCACATTAGTTTATGAATTATTGATTTGTTGGGCTAGTTTATTTTCTGTGGAAAGATGGTTAGAGAAAAGATTTTGTACATGGCTTTTGCTGTCACCCGATTGCAAGGATGCAAATCTGTTTACCTCTTAACGTAATCATAAATCAAAAGATAGATTTTTAATACACTGGGAATTGAGCACATTTATTAACAAACTCCAAACGTTTAAGCGACCAGATTTCTGATTAGTGATGGTCGATTAGGTAAAAAACGGGACAGTTCATTCGAAAATTCAAATTGTGAAGAAATCGCTGCAGACCGTAATGCCTCAAACATCGATTATCAGTGGGTAAAAGTCTAGCTGATTTCCGTAACACTCTGTGGAATGCATCTCACTGGAAACGAAATAGCTGCAAGTCTTTGTTGCTGAAAGCAAATCATTTCAAGTTTGGACGTGACTCGTTTTCGACTGTATTTTCCAGTACTATCGATTTTGTTCTCGACTGATTTTCACCGTTCTAAAACGATTATTGGAAGCCCTTCTCGATTTCCTGCTCCAGCGATATTTGTCCGTTAGACAAACTTCCGAACTAACTGGTTTTCGAAGTTGACATGTATTAGTGCAATGCAATTCACTAATGAATTTGTGCTCTAACTTATACTGATGAATGCAACTTGTTTGATTCCATCCACAACCAACAGGTTGTGCATTCAGTCAGAGAACAAACCGTTTTTAACGTTATTTTCTTTCGCCGGCACCCATCTCAATAAATGACTGCAACTTTTCCAGAGCTATTCAAGAAGTGCATATCTGAAGCGTTGGTTGACAGTTGATGGTAAATGTAAGCAACTAGTTTGAAAGTGCTTTGTTATTAGGTCAAGACTTTGCATTATTCCTGTGGAGAACGCCAACCTTACATGTGCCTGCACACCTGATTCCTAGAGTCTAATTTTAAGAAAGGATAGTGAATATGAAAAGTCAAAATTGGTTAGGGGTGTGCATTGCGCATGCCACAAAACCACTGTCTCATGCGCTGTTATGTGGGGAAGGTAATGATTGGATGAAGATTTGATGTGGTCAGTCAATCACAAGGAAAAAGTGCGGCAACTTTAGCCAATGGGCTGACTGAAGTATGTGCAGTTAGATCACAGGTTTGGGGTCCAGGATATCACTCAGAACTATGATTAGAGACAACTGGTGACATGAATCAATGCCGTAGTTAATGGCATTCCTGCGTCCAAAATCTTTTCTCTTCACCATACTTTTCGAACTTATTCTTTTATTGTTTCTCGTCTTATTTCTTATCTTTCTAGTAGATGGCACTGTGAGGCAGCAGCCAAAACGTTGATGCAAGCCAGATAATTGTAGAAATTGATATGCATTTAGATTAAGATCATTCCGTTATGTCCAGTAGACTTTGACAGCAATCTCTCCGAGCCGGCTGCACGTGTCGTGAGCTGGAAGGCAGAAAAACGGAAAGGAAACGTGATCACCCGAAGCTAAGGAACTGTATCCATGAGTATTCAGTGACTGCACGGATAGAATTAGGACAGTAGCCATGCTCTTTCTAATTTAACTGCACCAGTTTCCTGAAGCTGACCTTAAAAATGTTCTGCTTGAGTCATTTTATTAAGGTTAGAAGTTAATATGACTTGGATAGCAATGGTTGTGCTGAAATGAGTATATAAACTGAGACTCTAGTTCAGTGGTAAACAGCGCACAACTAACCCGCGTAATCTAACTGCTTCGAAGTTCTGATAGTTGTATACGACTGGAACAGAATTGCAAAACAGTTTAACAAAATTACTTGTTCTACCTGGTTATCGATCTCCAGGAGGATTTCAAAGATGTATGCAAAAACAACCTTCGATTTTCTAGGGTTATTCATTCAAATTTTCGGTGCACAATGGTGGTGTTTTGCACGTTTGCTGGCATTAAGACTCGCTTTGTGTTCTGATCGGTGAAAAAACGTAGTTGGCAAAGGAAGTCGGTTCTCTGAATTTTCTGTTGCCTTGGAAAATACGAGGAGGGGATAAATTGATCAAATTAGTTCAAGAAATTCCGCATTAGTGGCAAAGTAAAATTGTGGGGGAAAAGACATGAATGATCCAGTATGCATAGTTTTCTTTTTCTTTCTACGAAAACTCACAATGTAGAGAACATGGGTATAGGAATACCAGAAAAATGATACAGTTAGGTTCACTTTATTTCATGACACCCAAAATTTTATGCGGGATATATAGATTTTACTACATTTAAATAATCCCTTTTGCAGAAAGAAAACCCCTGAACAAAACAAGAACAATTCAGTATTGATTCTGCCCTTATTATTGAATTAGTGAATTTTGTGATTTTCCAAGGAAGTTTAATCCATTTCGTTAATCTCCGTGGCCTTCTGACTGTCGCCATGTCTGAAAGTAAGATAAAAATTGACAGTTCGTAGGCTAGATGGTTGATTTTGTCACGCATATCGCGCCGCCTATTCGAAGTCCATTTCGTTGACATGCTGTATGAAGACCCTGTTTAGTTTGAGCCACTAAGGCAAAGAATACGAGCAAAATGGTAAACTATTACGGAGTAGATATGGCTCAGAAGTTCGCACATTTTCAGCTGGGCTGCAAAAGACAGCGAGCAGTCGGGGGGGTATTTTGTTAACATAATACTGAAACTATGCAGATGAGAGCAAATTCTTCAGGAATAAATTGAGGAATGACTCAATTGCTTCTTATGCGTAAACCTATAGCAAGAACGTTCCTTCTGGTACATCGACCGATGCGAATTTTGTATAGTACAGGATCCATCCGCGAAAGAAAAGTCAGTCTGATTTCAGGATGTGAATGTCTGCACATTGCATTTCAGCAATTTTGCGCCGAAGTGTTTAAATACAACATTTTTAGTTTTTCTGGTCACATTAGGTCAGTTTCTTATTTTCGTCTGCCTACCGTCTTGTACTGCATAATTTCAGTAATTTCACATTTTGGTACAAAAAGGCTAGAATCTCGGAAATGAAAACCCGAAAACCAGATACCCGATAAACCACTTCTCATGCAACTCAAACCTCTCTATGTGAAGACAAAAGTCATGAACGCAGTGCCTTTATTGTAAATCGAATGATGACTTTGTCCGTGAAGAAGTTTAGATAATTTATCTGCTGCTTCTTTATGAGATTCCAAACGACATGTGATTCATTCAGTTAAGATATCCGACACAATAATGATGGAAACGAGGGGAAACGTAAAGCTGACTGATTAATTCATCTAGTTCAACCTTGGAATTTTGTGGTTCATTTTATCATTGATTTTTTGAGGTATTTCATGTGGCTGGGCCGAATATGTTGGCCAACTCTATTTCGACGAAAACACAGGATGTCCTTGGAGTTAACCCCTAAAACTTCATTGTAAAGACGCAGCCACAGTTGACATATTTCCTCGGTCCGAATCAAATCAATTTTTCGTTTTATGCTATTGATCTGCATGAATGTGAATTCATCAGTGAATAATGTGACCCTCACTGACCCACACGTGTGTCTGTGTTTGCGTATGTGTGCATGCATGTGATCGGCCAGTATTTCTCGCTTTGGCGATCGGTTTAATTGCTTCCCGTCACATCCACCTTATTCAAATTGGTCAAATTGTGTTCGACTAAGAGTACTCGGTCAGGTGAAATCAACCTACTCTAGGAGAGGATAGAAAATCCTGCGGTCAGATACTGTTCGCGCAATTCCACCTCTCCATCACAGGCGCTGAGATGAAATCGAACACTTGACCGTTGTTTTTCGCCTCATAGGGTTCATATGATTTATTACCAGACATTTATGTACACTCACAAATAAATTACCCGGTACGGATTATTGTTGAGTGGTCTGAAAATGGATAGTCAATGAAAACTATCGTGATTGTAAAATGAACGGCTTTATTTCTACGGTGAAGATGCGCGACTAAGGATCGGTTCAACTTTTCCCTAGGAGGGTAAATTATAAAGGTATAAAGTATTAGTAGTTGTATGGAATACAAAACCCAGTTATCCGCTATGCGTCATATAGTGGACACCACGAGACGGATCAGAACCAGATAGTTGCTCTACGAATGGGATAACTGTCCAATACAGATCACGCAATTGAGCGCCCGGTGTTGCGTGAACCATTAGTGTAATGGCACAGAGCAGGTAATTTGGTTTTAGTCAATGGATTAGCCCCGTCAACTGCATTCTAATGGAAGCGAGTAAAACATCTGAATAGGCTCTAAATAATGCTTTTGAAAAATCTCGTTTTTTTTCTGGTGGCACCGGGGTAGAGTGATGGTATGTGGAATACATTGAAACGTCGACGACACGAGCTGTTCATTTAGGATCAGAAGTGATTTATCATGGAGCATCCTTATGTAACACAATGCTGTAAACCACGGATACGTTTGACAATTTTTGCACCACTGCTCGGGGTCTTCAGCAGGTGACTTATGTTCGAAAGAGGCACAAATATGCGGTTGGAGAATCGTAATAGAACGTTTCATCTGCGACTTCATCCGATCTGTCCAGCATTAGCACTGAGTAGCCTAGCCCCCTTAATTGTCTGTTGATTTCGCATACCTACTTATCCATTACCCTCACAGAAGCTGACTCGTGTAACTAAAGATTTATCTGCAAAGTCCAAAAACACTAGAAACAAATTCTATGGTTTTGCCATTAGATATGAGATTAAAATGTGGTTTTTGAGTCCCTGACTTTTCGAAATTTGTCGTACATTTCATCTTGAGTTTCTCTCCTTCTGCCAAATTCCCTGCTTTTCAGTTCGATAAATAAGACATTTTAGAGGACCAGCGCCGTTAGTTTGCGAAAATTAACTGCCACATACTATAGTGTCTCCTACTAAAAGAAACCCATTTTCTGAGAACCCCAAAAGATCGTCACCTGGATATCTCTGTGTTGGCTTTTTGAACGTCATCGATAGCCAGTCGGAAGTACAAATGGTTTCGCATACTGAAGGCACATAGAACTCTTCAGTTACATTAGACCGATGCCACGGGGTTTGTGAACGATAAGATTCGAAGCGGGCTCCAAAAAAAGAGAAACAAATGTAAACATCCTCGATGAAAGAAGAAGGGTTTTCAGTGTTCCAGGCAAATCAGCCATAAATGCTGCATATAATTGCATTGAATATGCAAGCCAAGCTTTAGCAATCCACTTTTTAAAGCTTTTGAAGAGGTGTTCGGATAATTGCACATTCTTTTTAGCATGAATCTTTTCCGTTCCTACCAATTGTCTGAATGATGTTCGGGATAGACTCGGCCTTCCATCACACCTAGGTGTGGCAGAATTTTACCTTGGCTGTGGCCCTGGGAATGGAAGTTTCCCAATAATTACTTTGAACAAACATGTCTCGCTTAGCCTAATGCTAAGTATTAAACTATGCAAGTTATTAATACAAAAGCAACTGATAAGAATGAAGAAACTTTTTCTCGTACTGATAAAAAGTTAATTGTACATATATTTTATACCAATAGAATGTGTGCATCAGGGATGAATTTTCCGAGTGAGTTGCACAAATGGTGCTACATGATTACTCTCGGGGAAGTTCAATAAAGCAAGTCTCATGATACTGTGAAATTAACTTGTTCAAACAAATGCTTTCGCATTGGACACCTAAGATTTTCATGCAACTGTTCAATTTCCAACCAGATGTTCTGAGGAGTAACTTGACATCTCATTTTGACCAGCATGCGTAAGACTGGGTAAAGAGTTTGCATCATGAAACGCCTCTTCCATGGATATCCTTTTAGGCATTTAAGTCTGCCATACTGTGCAGGTGGGGATAGATCTCCAGACGTCGCTTTGGCTTAGCGAGTGAATCTAAACAGAATAATCTCCATGTCTTGATAACTGAATGAACCTGGTCGTACCGCCATCAATGGAAGGAAGTAAAATTGTATGAAGTGCACAATCGAGAAAAACGAAAGACAGCTATGTAAAATGAGAGGTGTGAATAGTAGAAACACAGCAAGGAGGGCTCCGGGAAATCTTTACACGACAAAGAAATAAGAAGCGCTTGGTGTGAGCAAATCAATAACAACCATTGCGTTATTTTCATTTATCCAAGTCTTTTCCATCAGTATTCCAAATGGTATAGGTTTACATGTCATCAGCATTCATCTGCGTACCCCTTGGATTTCCGGAGTCTCTTTGAGACCTGTCCATAGACCTGTCGGGTATCTACAATCAAATCCATGCAGTAAAATTAGCATATTCCTATCCAAATCAAACCGAAAACCTGTTTTGCAGGCTTTTGTTTACTGCCAACGGTAATCAGATTTCCACTACTTTCGTCCAGTAATACATTGTCAATTAGGGGATAAAAGGATTTCATGCTGTTGAATATTTCTGTTTATGAAAGCACGTTCTGAGATGATGGACAGTTGCATCCAAAAATTTCTTCAGCATTACTCGATTTCTTGACGGTAACCGCCCTCACCAGTGTGCCTCTGAATAAGTCAGTTCGAGTCCTAAGTTTTATTTTTTAGTTCTCTGGCAAAATATTTCTGTCAGCAGATCAACTGCTTAGATCACCTTCATGCTTGCCCGAAATGGTCAGTACCTGAAACCGTAATTGACAATTCGTCGGCGTAGGTTCGTGACCAATCCGTTGCCTCGTTTACACCTACGCAGTGACTTCACGTTCGGTTTAGATCGAAAAATTGATTCTTCCAGTTTATTCAGATGGTTCCCGATGCTTACATACACTTCAGTAAAATATGCGAAAACAAGGTCGATCTTCTAGATCGTTGAAGCTTTGGGAAAAGTCAGGGGCGTAGCTCATGGACATGGGTCTTCATTTCGCAAACAGTTGTGCACACACAGCTGAGTCAATTTTGTTTTGTTGGGATAGGTCACCGTCATTACCGGATAGCAGTTTTGTGCACAAAGTATAGTTTATGTTACTTCGTGGTCAGTTTTCATGCGTTAGCAAACAAATTTAATTTGTGTCAGTTTGATATGTTGCCTGTGGGATCTCGACCCATGACCACACAATATTTGTGGTGATAGCCAACGAAATTATTCATTTACAGGTTCGTTTTATTGAATCACATATTGTAGTTTTGCAGTGTTATCATGAATCTTTCAGATATAATCTGCGCATTTAGCGAAAATTGCTCAGGCTAACGATCACAGGTACAATATATGGTGTTTACTACTATGTGACTCACGCATCCAACCCTTTGTTACAAACAGATTTTTTGGAACTGCAACTTAGGATTCAGAAAGGGAAAAACTTAAAGAAGCCAAATATCCATAAATAAGATAATGGTAATTGTGGAGATTTCTCTACGGAACAAGCAGTACCACAACATGGTGGCCAAGTGGATAAGATTGCAGCGTTTGGACATGAAAGTCGCGGGTTCGGATCCTCCCACCGCCAGTCAACTTCCCTACTTGGCAGCCGTCTGTCGGCCGCGGTCCCATTCCTGGAAATGGGGTGCACTGTTATTTCATTATTGAAGGAGGTAAAAAGATAAAAGGTGGTTAGGGACAAACGAACAAGAGCTGCTTTGGTTCTGTTTGTCCAGTCAGCTTTAATCAGGTGGAATAGCGTGAATAGTGACGAGCGTCATTTCTTTGCCAAATTCACTGTTTCCCTATGCACGGTTCTTAAACTACGACAGATGATACTTCTTTTGGTCTCTCCAAGCTCCTAGATTGTATTTTTCTACATGTTTCACGTACCGGTGCAGTTGAAGAGGCCTATCTCTTAGCCTCCTTGGGCCACTAGAAAATGACTTCAGACTTTGAAGCATCATGGAACAAATTAAGATACCGATAATTCAAGCTCAACAACAAGCCGGGTAACAAAGAATTGCTGTCTACCACAACAGATGCTATCTGAGTGTGGTTAAGGCCGCCTGGAATCAATAAACTGACAAACAACCATCCACTTGGCCGCCACCTACCACTTATTTATGCAATCCTAGATTTGGCTGTCACTTTCTTTTATCACCAATTCAGAAAGCAGTTCAAACTGAGTTCATATGATTTACTGGGGTAGTAACAGCAGAATGCTGAAATTTCGCGGTCATCCAAGTGCGCGAAGTTTAACACAACTTTACTTGATTTGGTTTAAATGGATTAATTTGGGATTTTCTTTTATCGGTTAGAATGACAACTTGAATCAGTAGATTGGCGCAAAAGACGTTCAGACCACCTCCAATGGTCCCACTCTGAAGGCACTTTGAAAAGTTGTTCTGAATTTCAGCAACATTTCAGTAGAGGCTTCAATGCACGGCTTAAAAAGACTTATTTGCCAGCACACTGTCTTAGTGTTTATTCACAAAATGCGGAGCAAACTCGTAGGATACGAGGCCAAGATATCGATAGGTGGTTGCTATCAAATAAAATCAGTGATTTACTTTTGGCTGCTTCCTGAGCCATTTGAACTGGAGAACCCGAATATCTGCCCATCATTAGGCACATCCACCTACGATCAGTGAATCAACAATGGTCAGCACAATAGCTTATTTTTCAAATTAGAAAAGCTTTCCAATAAACTGCGCGGACTAGTGAAAATGGACCGCTACCAGGCCGCACACAAGTTCCCAGATGCTGGAGCGAATCCCTAAGCTAGATGGGCAGAATACTTTTCATCAGCTGCTATCATCCTTGTCATGTGCCTCAGGATCATTAGTCATGGCTTATTTAGAAAAATAGTTAGTTAATCCTACGAAGACACTGCAAACTTTAGCATATTCCATAGCGCAACCAAGTGTATTGAAAATGGTTGTCAACAGTTTTCAACTATGAATTCTCACACTTGATCTGGAGAAAAAAATAACGGAGTAGTGAACAAACACACAGCATAGTATTAAAACGATGGGTTAACAAAGCATGTATTCTTACTTGCACTATAAGCCGTCAAAACATTAGGAGTAACGGTAATAAGGCACTATTTTATTTCAATATGTATAGCTGGACATCTGCACAGAGGTAGGTGTCACAGCTAAATCGTTTTTCATTCATAACTGTTGCCTTTGTGAGTTAAATGAAAGCTGTCACTCAACGGTTGCATTTGACGCATTGTATTCTACTTTATTCACTTCCTTATTGTTCCTTGGTGTAACGAGTATGATTAGACGACTCAGTTTAGTGGTCTGCCCGCAGTCCGGCAGCTCAGGGTAGTCGCAGGTGGGCCCACGTGAATTAACGTCCTATTGCAACGCTGAACATACTACTGAAGTGGAAAAAATGTTTATGCACACATACGAACTCACACAAGCATGCACATGTAAAATCCACATCGACAAGTAGGCACCAGCAATTAAAGGAAACAGAAACTGTAATAACAACCTCATTGAACAGGTGGTTATTATCTCACTCGTTACTAGTTCTGGAAAGCGAATTCGGAGGGGGTTTCACATAAAAACATGTGGATAGCATTCCTTTTACTCCAAAGTACTTTCTCGATTCCTCGTTCATGTCTGTCTGTCACGCATGTATTGAGCCATTTGTAATAAGTTTCTAGACTCACGAGAATTTATTACTGAAAATTATTTGGTGTTTGGAGTTAGTTACTTCTTATCACTTTCATACTCTCCTTGTTATTTTCGCCGCCGGCGGTGACATTAGTTATGTCGATGTGCGTAATCAACGTGGGTACTAATACACAAGTTCCAAACTAAGTGAAACAATTTATCGGATAGATACATGCAAGCAAAAACTCAAAATTCATTTTCTGTCTCCCCCTTGACTTCCTCTCTGTCCACTACTCATTTTGACGAATTTTACCCGACCTATCATGGTAGAGTCGCTTAATTCGTCCATGCTAATGTCTGCCAGTTCTAGACAAAAAAATGTTGAAAAAAAACGACTTCCGAATAGCGGTGTGCGATATAGACAACTAAATGGAACTGTGTATTCAACAGGCGACAGTTCATTTGTCCATGTGTCTGTTACACTGAAAGATCGACATCTGTTAGCTTTGTACAGTTGTGCCTTAAAATCTCCATCTTATTCACTGAGGTCATTCCCACACTAACTTCTCCCCGGGAAACGAAATGAATGTCTGAATCGTTCTACTTTGCTTCGTCTGACATGAACTAGATGACTTAATTTACAGGAATTTAAAGTGGTGGTCTTTAGTAAAATTTGCCCTGTTTTGACGAGTTTTTCCGCTACTTCGTTCTTTTACTATTATATGATACCTGGTGTTATTTTGACTGAATTATATACCAACTATAATTGACAAATTTCGCGGAAACATTTCTTCACATATCAAAATATAATGTGCGCAGGTCACACAATATCGTGCTGTCATCATGTCTCCGTTAGGAATTATCGATGACAGTCAACGGACAACGACCAAATGCCCATAAACCTATAGAGTGCTTGACAGAATAAAACTAGCCTGTGGCACAATATTCGTACGTGCGAGTAGTAATTGGAATGATGCATTGGCCGTGCTTAGCGGGTCCTTTTGGCCATCTTCAAGTGCGAGCCCGCTACGAATTAGCTAACCCTATGAATTGATCTCTTATTCTAGTCCACAAAGGGTTAGAATAGTATAGATCACATGTGTTCCTGAATGAATATTTACCACTGGCGACACTTTATTTTTTAAGGACAGTGTAATTCTTTTTTGTTGAATTTCACCGTCATTCATTCGGTATTTGAAAGGCTTCATTATTCAATAAGAATATCGCGTCCGTTGAATAAAGATTCTAATTTGTTTGATTTGGATCATTGTGGTTCTTGGGCACAGGCATATGAAATGCTTTTGCATTGGTACCAAAAACGCTACGTTCTATTTGGGCACCAACGGTTTGGACACAACAATTCTGCCATGAACGCAATGATCAGCTCTAACCTGGGGGATTTCCAATGCAGGTTGATAAAATCAAAATATCAAAAGAGGGATTAAATTCCTTGTTCACTGATAACTAATGAAATGGGTTTGCTTGACGTACCTCTGACCGGAAGCAAACCATCGCTAGTTTCTTGGGTGGATGGGATCGTACTCAGCACGCTTGAGCCCTATGCAGAGACTGGCGAGAATTTGTTCTTCTCAATATTTTGAACGTGAGAAAATGATCACTTTTGTACACAGCGTCTTTGGTCTTCCGTAAAGAGTCACGCACCAGCAATGCACAACTATTTATTGCAACTTCAAATGGAACCTTCCACCATTCAAGACTTCGCTAACCGTAGATCGTTTCAGTCTTGCTCCTAATATAGTATGATGTATTTCTATCCATCAGTATTGCTCGATCACACATAAGTCATGGTACTTGACAATTATGAGTTATCCAACTGCAAATTGGAGGCATGAAGCCGCAAGAGCGAAAAGACCTAATGAAACATGGGGGTTTCGAATCAGCAATCCCAACGGTGAATGAGGTCCGCACTAGCAAATCACACTTTTTTCAAATTTTCTATCCATGTCATCTGAAACAAAGTATGCAAAACCTTGGTTTGTAAGTTAAAAATCATTACTTTAAATTGAAAAGTGGCCGATAACGATGAAGTTGCAAGATTTTCTTGATAGACAACGAAAAGGGAGTCGCGATTCACCAGTTGCCAAGCTCAGTACAGATAGCAAAAACAACGCGCTACTGCGCAATCTGATTCCGTCTTGATATAATAGGAAACTCAGTAGTTTGACAGGACATTCTGAGTTAAATGGTGTGGAATCGCAGATAAAGTTCCACAAAACTGCCAAAACAAATATTCAATGCTAATGAGACCAAAAACCGTTTATTTCCAACAGCCTTTTTATTTACACTCCCTGGTTTTACATTCTTATAAGTATATGCATACGTATATGATTACAGTTCCTTGCCGCTTAGTAGAAATCAAGAATTTCCTGAGTTGATCACATTTGGGTGTGGGTTAGCCGGCTGTCTGTAAAACTAAAGAGCCTTTACGATAACTGGGAAGCTGAAGTTTTCATGGCTCACTTTCCTCACTCTTGTCTTATCTCCGTCCATATCCCAAAGATAACTACCAAACCTGAAAGCAGCTAATTTCTCGATGGGATGCCGACTAAAACTTTTGTTGAACAGCTGTCTTCCTGTTTTTCCGGTTCTGCATTTCTTATTCAACTAATCAGACGACGAGTTCACAGGGAGGAGAAATAAATTTGGCCAGCCAGGTCTTATGATATTTTGACCGATTATTGTGCTCTAATCCTGAAGTTGATAAGATCGGCCGGGAAAAACTTGTGAACTCTTTTCTACAGGAGTATTGGGACAGTGAAAACAGCTGGAAGTTATAATGTTCAGGATAAGGTATCGCGGGAGATAAAGTTTCGAAATTTCTTATGATCAACTTATTTTAAAACTTTCATCAGGGTATATTCAGAACTAAGTTACCCGAGCACAAATCTGGTAAACATCGCGGTGTTTATGAGGGAGACAACGTTTTTCCGGACTGAAAATTCACTTGCAAACGACTTTCTGCTGAGAAAGAGATAAATAGGCATGCTGCCTGAAGTTAGAAATTTCACCTTGAAATTGTGCCTTGAATTTGGTATGATGTTCTTAAAGCTCCAGTTACTAAATAAGTGTCGTCTGAATTCCTTTTTGAATAATGTACATAACCCGAAGTCCAGAATTCAATCGTATTTGGAGCACTCACGTTAACAATGACACGTGACACAGGGATTAAACCTTTTGGGCGAGATTGGCACAGTCTGTCATATGATCGAGCAACATTGTTAATCAATCACTCTAAATTTTGGTTGACGGATTTCGCTAAATGAGGGCAATTCGGAAGACGGTTGTTGGCTTTGAACAAATATGTCGAGTAGTTGACTGCAAAATTAACAATGGGGTGGTGAATAATTAAATGTCTAAATGAAATAAAATTTGTGTTAGCAACATAAGAGTGAATGGCGAAAGAACCTAGGCAGCAAACAGTATCAACGCTATACTCGCCATTAAGAAACTGTGGAGGCACTGCCCAGCTGTTTCTTCTTTGTTGCGGGTTATCATCGTCAGTCCATATGCATCATGTTCTAACTGGGGTATGAACCCAGGGCGAATGGTTGAGTCGAAATTTTGTTGCCGATTCTTAACAAGCAGTTGCGTGACACTTCCGTGGTTTCTTAATGATGAGTTTAATATTTTATTCCGCACAACAAATAACTTCGTGGAAGAAAATTTTAAAGCAAACTATTGTAAGCATGTATAATCATAGACCGACGGCTGTATATAATGCACACAAGGAGAATGCAACTTCAATAGCCTATTTTATGTACGTGCATGTTCTTCTAGCAAAAGTGCACATTTCAGTGCCCATTTTAATTTTCCTTTCTTTGGAAGTTTGTCCAAATGCGACGATTCCTTCGAATGGCTGCCGATGGGACGGACAATTTACGTTGGAGCAAAGTGGCTTTGGCAAAAGAAGTATTGGCCGAATTACCCTCTCAGGTGCGTTGAATTTCATCAGCATTTTGTCGAAAAATGTTCTATCGTCATGCGAACTTGCAACCAGAGTCCAAACAGCGGCTTTTACTAAACCTTAAGGAGAATATAATGCGACAAGACTGTAAAATCATTCCAGTAGTTAGAGAGAAAAAAGAACGCCAGTTAGATTGTTTGTTACCAAAGTATATATATTTATCTTGTATAATGATAATGTGTCCTGTGAGCAAGGACACCGAGAAGCGTATTTATTTCCGTGACGTCACTGATGTATAACGGGACTTGAGTGCGTTCTATCAAAAAATAGGCAATGTAATCGACAAGTTGCTGACTTAACTGTCTCGTTTATCTTCTGTTAAAGACGATTGCAAATGCACACACAAGTTTCCATCCCCGTAAAGCAAAACATTTAATTTTACTTTTGAGATTTGATGTTAATCCTCCGTGATTAAAAAATCGCACTACAAAAGTTCGCAAAGAAGCAATCAAATCATCCAGCACGTATGTGAAAATAAAGACTTTGGCTTCTTTATTCACATATTTTCTGCCAAATGTGACCTTTCTCTGGAAGGGCAACATTTTTAGAGGTCGCTAATCAGCGAGTCTCCGGTTGTTCATCCGGATAACTCCCGGGGAAAGTAACACTAGACAGAGCTGCTCCACGCAGAGCAAAGTTTCCTATTCTGAACGTAGCTACAGAGCTTTTCAAACTACCAGATATTCGGCACCATTTTGGATTGCAATCATTGAGAATCAGTACCCGTTTAGTGCAATTGTTTACCAGAGCTTAGGCAGGTCTGTTTCGACGTATTCCCATTCGGCTACATTCAAAAACTAGTTAAATTTTTTTCAACCTTTAGTCGCACCACAAATAGTGTACCATTTCTAGTATTTGGTCCGTCACCCCTGATCATTTGTTGTATAAGCCAGTCAAATTGAGATGAAGCCTGGGACCGAAACTATGTGAATCAATAAACTGCCTTCACATCGTACTTTGAGCGCGCTGTGTGCTCTGCTGTGTAGGAAAATAATGCAGTCTGCACAGGATTCACGAAGAAGACACCAGTAAACGGGCAATCAAAGGTTTTAAAAACGCCAGGCCACTTCTCTCTTTCTAGATTAGATTTTGAACCTCTCATTTATAGACAAAAATACTATTGACTAAAGATTCAATACGCCAACGGCAAACCACTAGTCCTACGTTATAATCTGATTCGAAATTATGGTAGAACCAGTAGATACAAAACCACCTCATAGTGCAATAAATGTGATTAGTAAATTGTTATTTCATGCAATAGTTCATCATGTGATGTTAACGCTCAGGTGGCCATTAGGAAACCATGGAAGCACCGTGGAGCTGCTATATCTGACACACCAAGTAGCCAAGCTCTGTAGACCATGTCCAAAGCATTCGTCGTACTTAGGCTACGAGCAGAGAAGTCATCTATCAGTAGGGTGGACCGGTGTACACTAGCGGTTCGTAGCCGTGGAAATCAGTGACGGATAGGTGCAACATCATGTGCTGAAGTTCAACAAACCGTTCAGAGCCTGCCCGGTAGCGTAATGACTAATGCATCCCACCCAAAATCGTTCGTCCTGCGTTCGCGTCCCAGTTCGGGCTCGGTGGATATGCACTGCTGATGATTCCTAACAAGGATGAAATAGCCGTATACTGTATCCATGGTCTCTCAATGGCCACGTGGTGAATTATTTCATGAAAGCATATAATGTCCTACTGCTAGAACCTACCAAACTGTTGTTTATCTTCATCAGTTTAAACATTGAGTGCTCTTTATCCGGAAAGTTTAATACCCATCAACACCAGTGCCTCTTCAAAAAGACTTATTCTTTTACTTTTTGTTTTATCCTAATTATGACTTCTTTTATTGACAGAACCGTAATCATCATTAAAATTGAGTTAGGAATCTGCGGAAAATGCAAAACCTGTTAGGCTGATAGCTTTTTAGCCATTTTCTTTACTGTCACTTATTTAATTCAGGCAATATGGGTTGGAAAGAAACAACCATTGGCTTCCATCCAATCGTCAGTATTCTGAAATCAATATTTGTTTAGGCAAACACATTTTGTTAACTGAAAGCTTTCTATGTTTTTACTCAAAGCAATACGTGAAATGCGAAACGATTCCTAGATATAAAATTGAACGCACGTACCCCTATCGGCTAAGCTAGGCCATAACGATATTCTTTCTCAGCCATTATCATTATTGTCCTTTTTCCGATTCACATCATCATATTATTAGAAATAATCGTAAAGCGATGGATAATGTTAAAACACCATTTGGAGAAATGTGCAGTTTATCGCTTTCACAGTCGAATGAAATCAGGTCACGTGAGAAGGGCAAACATGCTTATTCGCGGTTTCAGATCCCGCTACTGTGTAGAATTGTCTGGCCTGGCATTTTTATCAAAATCATACGTTCATCGTATGCATCCATATACCTGAACATTCGCTTATCTCTTTACCCTTCTGGTCACCACCAGTCACAACCGCGCCTCAGATAAACAGGCTACCGTACCGTCAATGCGGCATCACGTTAGATTCGTCAAATAATCTTCAAATTGCCACTTGAACCAAAACAAGTGCCCATTCAAAAAATGTCGAAATAGCCATGAAAATGGTTGTTTACTGAGTGGACACATCCCGAGCTATTTTGCCGCAATAATTTCCCATCGTGGCAGACCGTTCTGTGAACGTGCTCGTGAATGGTTTGAATAAACGCTCGGGAAATCTCACGGCATCTTTTAATGCTACTTTGTTAATTTGTGTTGGGATAAGTTGACCGTTAAGTTGCAGGTCAACGAAAATTCATGTCCAGCAAATATCTAGCTCTGGAAGATACAATTTACGTTGCAGTTAAGACTGTCAACCATAATAACACAGTGTAATTTGAAACCATGAAAGTTAGCTCTCGTTTGCCCAGTCATTGTAAACCGTACCCTCTTGTTTAAAAGAAATCAAACGAACAATCCCCTTGTGCATAACCAGAAACTATATCTGGAATAATGGTCAAGTGGTTCGTTGTCCACTAAAATTTTCTGATATTGTCAAAATAAATCCCTAGCTGGCTGTATCTATTCGCTAGATTGTTTTACCAATACGTAGCAAGTTGCCTTATTGGTAGTTTTAGGGTTCATGTGTTTCTACAAGAAACCTGTTCTAAACCATGCACCTCAGCAGGTAGCAAAAATATGAAAATAAATCCCTGGATATCATGTTCAAAGCATTTTTGCGCAATTGGGTTTCTCGCAGGCAAGTTATCCATCTGTGGAAGTTGATTGCTGGGCACCAGTGGCCTCTAATGGTGCAAATTAGCAACGGATAAATGCAATAGCAGCATGCATTGAAGTTTGACAAAACCGCTAAGTGCCTACTTGGAGGGGTAGCGGTTAAGGTGTTCAACTTACACTTCTTAGTTCTGGGTGCCCGTCCCAGTTTTGGTAGTGGTAGTAATACACCGCTGACGAACTTTGACAAGGATAAACCGGGTGTACAATCCTCTCATGATTTTGTTAGTCACCTGACTGTTGGCGGGTCATAATGAATAATTCTGTACAAATAAAATTTGTCAATACAACCCTTTGTTTATTGGGCAGTTCCCCAAAGAGTTGAAAAAATTTAGAACTACGTATATCCGTGCATTATTGTCATAATGTGGATTTATGCCAATAGCTCTCGTCTCTTTGTTGAGAATTCACGTAGAATGTGGAAACACATTCGAACGTACGACTATCATCAACCGAACAGACCAATAACAGTTCTTGACGCATTTTGGCTTGAAAGCGCAATAAGCATTTTGGGGAAGTTGATTTTGTATCTTGTAACGGGGATTCACACTTTGTTGGGCAATCGATTTAGTGATGCGAAATGAGTGATGTGTGAGCAAATAGACAATGGCAGTTTGACCCTAAGGATTGTAACAAGTAGGAAGTAGGTATAAAACGGACACAATAAGCAGATAATGGCTGACTATGGTTGATTCGAAACTCTGTTTCCGAACATACTTCGGTCAATATGTCCTATTTATTGACCTTTCAAAGCATTTTATTCATTCATGAGTATATATCTCATCTATAACCGTTCTCAACGGTTGAATATCACACGTCATTGATTTTCACTTCACTTCATAATATCAGTAAACGTATGTTGAGTTGATTTTACTCCAGAAGAAAAGACAGCCATAACCAGACATTTTGCTACCCGGGAAATAAACTCAGAATATTTGACAAAGAATGGTAGGAAACCGTCGCACTTATTTTTCGGTGAACCCCAAAAGTCCAACCTAGAAATAATTATGCAGCTAGTCAATGAGGAACTTCTCCAATCCCGGCAACTGTTAGTTCCTCTTGCTTGATAATTTAACCACCAAAAAACCTACGTATCTTCTAATCGATAGATGTCTCAGTATAACCAAGACAACCGAAATTCATTTTACGTGATATTGACTAAATTTATAGCTCCGGAAAAATCAAATAGATAAGGCATTTTGATCTTCCGATGTTCTGCATCTTCTGTTTGATCAGAATTACTTTATTAAACTGATGTAACTGACATTAACGGTGTGATGAGATACGTATCAAGGCTTGACCTGCTTCCCACCACTAGGCTGTTATCGATTATCTATTCCATATGGAATGGTTTCTATTTACAACTTTGCACTATACAAAATATGAAATGTTAAGTGGACCTGCGAGCAATCCAACTTTGGTTTTCATTTGTCAAGTAGCAGCTAATGCCTCCCACATTTTGATCATCCTCACCAAGTGAAAACCACAACATCTCCTGTGTTACAACTGCATTGGCACACAGACCGTTTCTATTGGCTGTCGTTTTAGTTTTCGAGAATCCAATTACTAGACATCCAATTTTCCTGTTGTTCTTATTTCCATTCGTATTGGCATTCTAACTGCGGCAAGTGATCCAGATTTTCAATCGAAGCGAAACCCTTTTTTCACGAATGGAGATAAAATGATTAAATAATGTCATCACGTAGAAAGCTTGGATAAGTCACTGGATGATTACGAGTTCCGAAGTGACTTTTGAATGCAGACAATGGGAATATTTCATGGGACTTCAGTATTGGCAGTCAGATTTCGGGGAAGGGGGGGTGTCAAACAGCTTTGGCACTCGTGTGTTCAAGAGACGAGGTAAATAATTATATGGGTCAGATGGAGAATTACGATCCAGCATAGAGCTAGGTCATTGTTTTGTAGGTGATGGCTGATCAACACCTTTCTTCCCGCCAATTTTGATGTTAATTACAATCGTTGTTTATCCAAACCGCTCAGGTGAACCAGCATACCAGGTTGTTCGCTGGCATGCAAAACATTACCACTTGAGATTCAGCCTGACTTTCGAGGCTCCCTTTAACTGGTTGCGTTGTAATTCCGCATTGCACTCGCCACCTCGGCAGCTAAAAAATCCGACTTTTGATTTGTTCACTGGTCCTCACCACATGCTGTTCAAATTATCTTTGCTCAAATACGGTCTTGAATTTCCCCATCCTTTGGATTTGACTACGCAGACACTAAGTTGATTTTCCATTCGACCGAAAAGATGCATTCTTACCGGTTGTAAAGATGCTTTTTATTGTACCTCTCACGGTAGGGTCTATTCTGTCCTTATTGAGCAACAACATGTCCTAAGTGTTCTCAAAATTACCGGAAATGGTTATTATTCTTCGTAATTGGATGCACGTTCAAACCCGTGGGATTTGTATTCAAGAGTATTGGCTATGCATACGTTGCGGAATCGCTTCGATCCCTTGAGGGCCTTCAGGAATTTAGGCATGACCAATGCTCCAGAGCCAAGAAAGTCGGAGGTGATGCAATCACATATATAAACTTTTTCTAGCTAAACAAGTTTTAACTCATTATTTTATAGCCCATGAATGGTACGAACGTCCTGGTTACTCAGTGTCATCCCAAGTTTTATCGTCCGAGGAACAACATTATACCGATCGCTCACGTGTCCTGCTCTTCCAAACAGATCGATATTTTGTCTTTTTAGTTGTTTCTCCCTTTTCTGGTCCTATTGTTGTATGACGATTTATGTACCTTCGCGAGTTCTTTAAACATGCTCCGATCCTTCCTCCCACCTGGTTTCATCTAACTGATGCACCTATTTTCCCAACCAAAAGTAACTCTACTCCGCAAGGAGTTACTGTAAACCATACCGAGTTATTCTCATCTACAGTGCTCACTTCACTTACAACAGGTGACCATATTTTGGTACTTTTAAAGCTTCTCATAGCCTAATCATAACAAAACAGGACTACTTAATGTTGTCCGCGAGTGCGTTCTTCTACGCGCTGGTTCTTTGAATTTCTTATTAATGACGTTAATCACTTGACAGACACAATCAGTCTACTTTTCGATATTCCCACTCCCTTCGAAATGTTTTTTTCTCTTTAACCACCCAATCTTTTCACCAGAGTAAAAGACGTTAAAGTAACGATAGGAACACTGTCGCAAACCACTGAATTCTCCGGAAGTCTAGTATCTTTCAGAGCCGATTTTGAATAAAATAAAAATAATCGACCCATGGCAAGCCAGCCATCTGCTGACCGCCTACTTTGGTTTACGTCTAAGGCAGGGAGTTTGGCTTTTGTATGCGAATAAACAAAACCAATAGGACGTGTTGTAAATGTACAAAGTAAAAACGGATCACTTATTCATCTACATGATAAAGCTATAGTTTCGCAGGACCCAGATGAAAGAGCTAACGTAGCAGCATTTTCAACAAAGAAAAGTTCAGAGTCCTGTGTACGACCATTTTTACACAAAAGCAGAATGCTGTACTCCAAGGTAAAACAAACCCTCATCTTCCACTATTTCGCCAATGCGATTTTCCCGATCTTGTCCGCTATTTTTGTTGGATTATCGAAGGAAGACCAGAAGGCCGTTTGCCGCCAGTCTATTATCAGCAGTGTATATTTCTTGTGACCAAGGAAACTATCCAACAAACTCTGTGATATGCATCCATCTGCGTATAAAATCTTTGCACCGATGGTCCTTGCAGATCCCTCTTATCGGGTGCACAATGATCTTTCTAAATGCCGCTTTCACACTCCGCCTTCCGCTGTAAAATCCTGTCGCACAGACATCTTTAGAAAGTTAACAGTTTCTCACTAAACCCGAATTCTTACCAGTCGTGAGAGGGTCATGAGTGAATTCTTCCACAATCTCACATAACTATTCACTTGTGTTCCTGTTTTTTATTCTCTATATTTTGATGAGTTGATGAATCCGACCATTTTTGGATAAAGTATGCGTATGTGTGTATGCAGAAGTTCAGACAAATACGAATGCAGCCAACCGTTGAAAATTAGAGGAGAGTAGAAAGCAACATTACAGAACGTGAGTGACTATAAACGGCCGGTCAGCCAAAAAGCAATTCATTCAGTTTTATTCGGATATGTAAAGAACATTAAAAACGTGTTCTCATAGTACTATCTATTTATTTTATTCTTCTCCGTTGCTCATTACTGTGAACATTAGGAGAATGAGAAGGTGAACGATCTAAAGTTCGGAAATTTGCAACGTTTTCCCACGGTCATGTCTTTAAACCGAGCGGTGAACTGCACGTACTACCAAAAAATGAACTTTCCCGATACTGATTATTTTTATCAACGGAAAATAGACATAGTGACACTAAGGACATGCTAAGCAGCTATAAAAAACCAGATCACCCGACGATAAGTGGTGTAAACTAGGGGAACAAAAGATGCGTTGTCAACGTCATAAAACTCAATGAAACAATTCTGTGTGAATTAAATGACTAGTTTTTTTTCTTAATACTGTTCAATCAATGTTGTACAAAAGGCATGTACAGTTCATCATTTACTGACTGCATTCTTCTCTGCATTGCTTTATCCTGTCACAGAAAACTCCTTAGGTTTTGATTATCGATGTTCTTATTTGCATGCAGGATGCACCCAGTTAAATGCATTTTTGGCGTTTAACTGACTGTTGACTATGCGACAGAATGCCTGATATCTAATTGAAATTATTTACTATAAGTAAACCGTGTTCTTACTCAACTAAAACAGGGTAAATTGTGTGCCCATAACAGTTTGTGTTTGATTAAATTTATCCTAATTTTTTGCATGAGCATACCTATGTTACGTGGTTCTGGTTTGGTGATCTGTGAAGGTTTGAAATTCGCTAATCCCAGTTGTCGGGATGTGTGGGCTTAAAATTCCTGCACAGACAACTCCCATATCTCTAATAGTTAATGATGTTATAATAAAAGATAATTATTTTGTTACAATTACATCGTTATTTCCCTCTTTAAAGTTAACTTTCCCCTTTTTGAATGGCTCACTCGCTGTGGCCTTAAAACACGGGTTCTTAATTGTGATGTGGGCAACTGCTCCGAAAGACTCACGGGAGTACAAGTTCAAGTTCCAAAGAGATAGTTTTTATAACTGCTAAACTAATATTGACTTCACCAGAAACAATTTAGTCTCCCAGCATAACCTCCGGGTGCCTCAGAACGGGGAATCAAAAGCCAATTTAAACATACAACAAATTCAGGGTTAGTGACGTTGTTGTCGGGGAAGAAAATCGATGCCTATGGCATATGCGTAAGCTAAATCTGAACATCACATGCACTTTCGGTCTAGGTAACGTTGCCCTAATCTCACGAATATAAAAAAATGTTTGTTGAATTCTAAGGAATTCTGTTTTACCGTCGCTGTGGACCGAGACAATTCACTGGTTCAAGTCTGCGATGTGCATCGTTTGGAATCATCCTGTGAACAGTAAAAAGTCACAATGCATTGCGCACGAACACCGAGGATTTCTTAGAGGCAATCCTATCAGACAGAATAACCACAAGTTGATTAGTGAGGAGAGTTTCATTAGGTTTCGATAGGACTTTGTGAAGCCAAGCAGAACGTAATAATGTATGCTGACCTTGATTAATTTTTATTCAGTAGAAGGTACGCAGCAAACATATTGATAGCTTAAATTCGTTAGAAAACTGAAAGTTTATTTCAATTCATTCCGATTGGTTATGTAAGCTTTAAGAGCTTTGCACTGTCCAATATGATGTAAGCGATTCTTCCAGCTTATTAATCTCCTGGTTACACGGCTACAAAACGTTTGGTATTTGACAGTTTCCAGGAGATTACTGCTAAATCCATTAGTTTATCACTATCTGTAGAGTTTGGCGAAAAACGGAACCAATCAAATTATTTCACCTAATCAGGAACACTATATCTTTAGGCGATTAGGGCTTCCGCAGAACAGTGTTCTGAGTCTTCTGATCACCGCATTCGTTTTGCTGTTTTGCCATCAAGGATTTAAAAAGTTCATCAGGTAAAGTCTGTTTACTGTGTTTGTCATTTATAGACAAGAAAATTCAAATTACACCCCATTATAACCATAACAGCATGCTTTTCAGAAGAGACAAATGGCCTTTTGGGTCACTGCAAAGCAATGAATCCTGGAAAAGGTCATGCGCAAAGAAGTCATTTTCACCAGATTTCTAAAAGCTCTTAATTTTAGCGAGTTACACCGAAAAACCGAATTGTAGTCTTTTTGAATAATAAAAATATATTCACTCCTTAGTCTATGTTGGCTTCAGTAGCTCAGTTCACATTCAAATACTTCCCGCGGATTTTGAGATGGTCACAAAAGTTATATTCATTTCGGAACTTCCAAATGATCTGAGAAGTTGGGTATTCTTGTTCGAGAAAAACTTTCTTGCATCTTCCGCATGCGACAGCCGATGTCACGTGCAAGAATTAAACCGGCTATCCTCCGCTCATTACTTGTGTCCAAACAAGAGAAGACAAATATTGGTTGTCCAACACTCAGCTTACTGACCACATAACTTTGTGTTCACACCTCAGCCCCTATTGTTGTTATGCATAAACCCAGTTGAATTCTGCTGACACGAAATACATCTGATTCCGGATATTAGTATTCAGGAAAAGAACCACTGCACCTTCTTAGGTTTCTGTAATGTCTTCGTAACTGTACCCACTATCACTGATATTTTAAGACTCTTAACAATCGCAAAATGGAAAACTTAACAATTTAATTTTTTTCTGGGCTTCTCAAACCTCCGAAATTTTACTGTGACTGAATTAACCTTAGATATTCCAAAGTTAAATTTTCCTACTGTTTTAATGAAGATCACTGGCTTCATCTTCCAGTTTTCAAAGAATTTTGCGTCCGGGTAACCGATCCAACCATGTTGCATGGATGTCCGTGGTGATATTTGCCCTTTTTCTCGAGGTTCCAGTCGCTGAGTTTGGCGTTTAGATAGTAAGCAGCTCACCATCAACAGAGGCGATACCGTCAGTGCAATTGGCATCTCTATCTGCGGCGAAACGTTTGCTATCTAAACGCCAAGTTCAGTGATCAGAACTCCGTGCAAAGTAACAACTTGAGGTACGACCGACATAAATTTTCAAATCCATTGAGACACTTGTCCTATAAACACATCACTAGCAGTAATCCCAAAGAGAACATGGAGGAGTAGTACTAATTAAAGAAACTGAATGGTAAACGTGGCACCAGACCCGCTAACTCTGGAAAATGAAAAATCTGTGCTATTTGTTGATTGCAAGTCAAAACAAACACAACAACTTTTCAACAGGACTGATTAAGTTACACTTTCCTCTGCAGCGTTTGAAGCTAAAATGCCGGAAAAATAAAGGCAATGGGTTGGAAGTAAGAAAACGTTTTCTGACAGCAGAATCAAATGGCCCCGAACGCCTAAATCCAGGCATTCGTGATGGAAACAAATTTGGATTAAGCATTCCGGGTGGTCCCATACAACGAAGACTTAACAAAGCATCTTGATCCAAGTACAACTTGATGGGCTGTGTCGTTCTATCAACCCCATAAATATCAGCCTCTTAACCACCCAAATCACTTTATTTAAGATAAGCATGAAGACTGGATTTATCGTTACCGTGGTGCGTTAATGTGGAAAGATACTTTAGCAATGCGGAGGATTGTAATGACTTCTTAAGAACCGACCAACGATTGTTTCGACGATCCGGGAGACCAAATCAGCATCTTGTAGCCAGATTTTTGTTGACAGTGAAATCAAGTGGTCCTGTGAAAACAGCTTCCAACGAATTTCATGCATTGTTACACGCTTTGCATTTATCAGATCCTCAATCCACATGGACTGCAAATAATTTTGCTCTGTGTACATCCCAGTTCTGAAGTTATGGGAAGGACTTGAGCTTTTTTCAAATATTTTCGGCGTTGATCTCGTTGTTTAGGTCGCAACCTTTTCAGCACCATCTGCGATGGCATCATCAGTGTACAGGCAGTGACCAGTCTGCTAAGCTGTATTTACGGTACCGCTGTCCCAGACTTCACCTTGATCCCAGAGTAAGTCCGCCTTGCAGGTTGCTGTTGCTTCGACCTGGAATTAGCAATGTTACTAATTTTAGGAAAGTTGCCAACTTAAGCAGTGTCACTGAATTTGGTCATATTGCGTATTCCAGCAATACGTCTGTGAGACACCCCTTAAATGGGAATGGTGTTTGACATGGAAACCTTGAAATAGCTTCGCTCACTTCAGACTTCAAAAATTTGACACTGACAAATCCATTTAAATCATGCGCTTTGGTAGGCTGCATAGGTGGACCAGTTCGATGTGCCTGTTAGTGGAATTGGTCGACTAGTGCCAAGTTTCCAGAAATTTTCTTGAATATCTTAAGTTAGTTTGGTCCACAGAGTAAACTTTGTCGTGACTGAATATCTATCCTTCCTGATCCCCGTGAAATGATTACCGAAAAAGGTCGTCTTTTTCAAGCCCGGCTATCGCAATCCGAGATACGGAAAACAGTAATATTTAAAATCTTTGAAAAGATGACTTAAGTCTAGAAGCAATGCAGACTATAAAATGGAGTGGTATCCATAAATACCTGATTTAGAATCTGAAAAAATATGAAAAATGCGGAAAATTTTGTAATTTAAACAGTTACTTGATATACATTTGGAGAGTTACAGAAAGTACCTTTACGTTGTCAGAAAGATATACAATATTATTCAGCAAAATTTCCTCGAAACCAGAGGAGAGTCGAGTTTGATCCCGGGTTTCTTTTCTCCATTTCTTTGCTATTTAGGTCACCAAAAACGGTATACACAATGAGCGCGGTAAAGAATATATTTCAGAAATCTACGACCGAGTACAACATCCTTGTTGTCTCGACCACTAGGCAATCGCTAGAGTTTCTGCTACTTTTTGTAATTAATGAAGCAGTGACCACATTATGTATTAAGTCAAGAACAGCTGTTTGCTTTATTGTTTTTTCAAAATTTAGTAGTGCAATTTTGGATGCACATCATGATGCAAACGATTTCCAGTTAAGGCATCACGATCTGGCTTACCTACAACCAGACACGAGAAATGACAAACCTGCTTTTGCGGAAATTCCTTGGACTACTAGCGAGTAGTGTGATCTGTATTATCAACATTCATTGAGATCGACGTCGCGAGTTCGGGCAGAAACTGACTTAGCCTATCAATGAAAAAAGAAAACAAAGCCAGCGGTTATCTACCGAGATTTCCGTTGTCTCATTGTCATTTGAAAAATTCCTTCCAGGGAGTACTAATATGCGGAGGGTATCAGGCGAGTGGATGGAATGCCGCTTCCCCAATGAACTGGATGGGATGAGATTGTATGTCAAGCTAACTGATGGGCTGGGTTCGCTCTGTTTCTCCTCAGACTAAGTGGTTCGGTCTCTTCAGTTTCGCATTATTTAACGGCTTGAAGCGTTTCCAGCCTGCATCTCGGATGGGGGTGAATAAATTGAAGGTTAGTGTAGTTTAATAGACTGAATAATATTAAAGCCAATGTAGAACCGTGTCTCACGATATCCAACGGATGACTTGGAGGTGGTGGATAGACAAATTGGCGTATATAATGGTATCCATATTGCATCTTCTGCCTTCACCCTCTCCTTGATTATACATATATATGGTTAGTTGCTCTAGTCCATGTTCACAATGACCATTTTAATAAGTGTGGGGTCTGGTAACCATTTAGGTACCGTTTAGGTTTTTGGAATTTTCCTTTGATGAAACCATATTTTAACGGGAAATTAAAAATTGTAATGGGTAAATCAGTCCGTGTTCTTCGTAATCGTGCAGACGTACTGACCTGAATCCTCTCACTGCAGAGAAAATGATCTTTCAGTTTTTAAAATGAATGGTTTTTCAAATCAAAGTAGTTACTGTCTCATTTCCAAAGCTTCCGTTACTTCGGAATTCCTGAAGTCCATCATCACAAAAAGCAACCTGCTTATACGTGGTATTTCTCGTAGTCTAGATGCAAACGCCAAACAAAATCGTTTGCTAATCGTTCGACTCAGTCATCGTAATAATCAAAAAGCTTCCTTTGAGGCAATCAAACGAATTTGGCTATTTAGAATTCCACTAGCAAAAAATACGTTCCCGTGCTGACGACATCGAAAAGAATATTCATTTGACAACTTGACTGACGCATTCGTGTACATCTTTGAATGCATTAGAGCCGCAGATGTTGGTAATGTTAATCACAGGGCTATGATCACAGCATCTGTTGTCAATTTGATTCAAGCAAAAAACATTCAGATTAGTCAGCCACTTCTGATAGTGCATGGGTTGGATGACACTGGTGACGATTATAGGTGACTCCAAAACTACAAAATAAATGATTTTGAAATGTAGTGTAAGTCTCTCAGACTGCCACTCTAAACTTTAGCGGCTTGCATTATGGCTTGTCAAATTTTTCAACTGGTTTTTGAATTCCGGAAAATTCTGCGGAAAGAGATTCGTAAGCGAAATTCGTAGCGCAATGAGTGAACGCAGATCGGCAATCCTGATTATTCGACGATCGATCGCCGGATTAGGTTCTATTTAACTTTTCTTTTGTTATAAAATTTTTCATCAGATCTAAGGAGAAAAGCATCATTAAAATTTTGCTAAAATCTGTACCTATTTTATACTTTATCTAATGATCATGATGAACTACAGAACAAGTGGATATTGTTCTTCCTGCGTCGGACTGATAATTGTGTTGAAGCAGCTTCATTCACTTCTTTACTCTTGTGCCGAGAATGACATGAAGTGGTTCGATCTATCACTGAGTTATTCCTAAATTCAGTTTATATTACCACTCTTTTAGTTTTATACTTTTCTCTATTGCTTGTCGCGTAATGAACAACCTTACGTGAATCAAATTTTCTCATTCCTCCCACAATTGTCGATCACGGAGAATCAGTTTCACAGGTATCAGAGGTGTGGTGCATTCGCTCTTCCTCCATCCAATTCATTAAAACCAGAAGAATGTACTCAGTAAGGTGTAAGCATTTAACTTATGGCAAATTACTAAGCATGCAGTGTTTCAATGTGTGTTTTATTTTCCTGCCAGACTTCAGTGGGTTAGAGGCGAGATCGTCTGCATTGATCCCAAACGCTTTTGTCTCTGTGGACCTGGCTGATTCACCGTTAGAAGCATGACATCACTTAAGGCCGATTTTCTCAGTTGTAGTGCGCTCGGCATTCCTACAAGAAGTTCAGTCCGGTCAACCTTTTGAGGTGATTTGATGTCGTTCTGCAGGCATTTTGAGGGCCACTTAAGTGATTTTAATACATATTCCGGCATGCTGTTCGGCACCGTTTTAATCAAATTGCTACAATGCGTGTGTTTATTGACATCTATTAATCGATCACGAATTCCGATTAAAACAGCAAACTGCGTGACCGCATTTAAACCACAAAACCCCAATTTCCCTTGAAAGTTGCTCTTTAGGACAAAGGACATCCTCACACTTGTCTATAGTGACAGTACAGCAAAATATTCGACCACCTGCTCCAAATCTGGCCCATTGTTGTCCCTTTTCTTTAAGTAAACTGGTACGGGGCTCTTCGCTGTCCCCAAGCAAGTACCAGCAAACCATTGTGTTTAGAGTTTTTATTGCTTGTCAAGCTAAGTAGTATTGTGAAAAACCTGAAGAGTACTTTGTGTCACATAATTGTTTACTGGAGATGCATTGACTCAATCGTCGAATCCACTTGTTATTCCTCGATTTTGTTGCTCATTCACGCTACATTACAACTTCTGAAACCCTAATTGAAACGTTTCGGATTTTCATTCGCATATGATTCATCAGTTGGTGTTTATTTTTTTCCTGCTTCCTTCCACTTTTAGATGATGGACTACTTTGACCGAAGTCGCCTGGCACCATCACACACGGTTCCCGGACAGCCTAGACTTCTGCGCAATTTAGCTGACCCCGTATGGTGGAGACAATTTACTCAACCGTTTTCTTCACCTGTTAAAAGTGAACGTGATACGAAGGCTGAAACAAAATCATCTGTCTTTGATATGACGAGACTATTGGAGGAATCTAATGTAGACCCAACTGTCCAAACACAATCCATTGCACCAGCTGTCCAAGCTACTACCACACAGTCGAGACCTTCACAAGAAGCAGATCCTGCTCACAGATTAGGCGAAAGACTGAGCACTAATGTCCATATGACCAGCGTGCGATGCCTGAGTGCCAGCCTTACTGGTGAATCATCCGGTCCTCCCAGAACCTCTGCTCATCGTACACCCAGTGTCAAGGGTGATGACGTGAACTCGTCTCCAAAGGACCAGGGTAATTCGCTTCCACATGTTCGACGTCAAATGTCACTAGGTCCGGCTTTCCACTCTTCGGCTAGTGGAAGAAAGTTACCGGCAAACTATGAGCAGGTGTCTCGTAAGCCCAGCACATCCGATAAATGACCAAATGCCTGCATCATAGAGCCACTTGTTCCAGCTTGTTAGACGTTTATGTGGTTTCGTTGGACCGCTGAGTAATTGCAGGCCATATTGCACCTAACCAAAGGATCATTAGCTCATAATTCTTTTGGCTTTGTTGATAAACTGACTATCCTCTGTACATGAGAATTAAACATGGATTTCCTCTAGCCACCAAAGATTTCCCGTGGCTTATTTCTGACACAATCAGACCCCGGATATATTGTTTAGATGCAGAGTACAAGGTCAAGCGACCCTCTAGCCTTCGTAAAAAGTTGCCAGCGGGAAAAGCCTGGTTGTTTGCGAAACAATGTCTATAAAACCAGAGGGGGAAACAGAAGGATGAAGTCTTTGGTTCACTCAAACAACTCAACTTTCATTTTTCAATTCATCTCATGTGGCCTTCAAAATGACCTGGAAAAATTTACGCAACTAGAGCCGAGACGTGCATCTAACCAATACAGCGAGCAGAGTATTTGAACTGACCAAGTCAGAGCAGCGTACGATCGGTCATATTTTGATACGCATTAACCCGACTGTCAATTTGATCTTTTTCTTCGCTAAACTCTTTGTCTACTTTCTGAGAACATCCGTGTTACTGAAAACATGCTTGGTTGTGCTTGCCGGTGGATCACTTCGGAGAATTCGCCATCAGTCACAAGTCAGCCCGAGGCTTACTGGGAAACCTTTCCTAGATCAGAAGTGTCTGATTTCTAAATATGAATCCTCTGTCTTGTGCCCTTTTGCCTCCCCTCCTGTTTTCCTTTTCGTTGTGGCCAATTACTTAGGCTGTACACAGACCGATATGCTCCATTTCGTGCTTGCACAATCCGCTTGTTTTCTCCTTTGATTCATTCCACCTCACTCATTTGTTTTGACCGTACTGGTTCCCTGTTTAGACTGGGAAGTTTACCCTGATAAGCCACCTATCTTATTCGCCCATTTTGAGCGCACACAGAAAAACAAGAAAAATCAGTTCCTAATTCCTTTCTGTTGCACATAAATGAGGTAAAACACAGGCTGTTGCATCTTGCTAACTTCGACCCTGGCTATCTCCCATGCTGCACCAAGCTAACGAGTAGCCCCGTACTAGGTCATTACCAATCCGTTCAGAAATTAAGACACCTTTTTATTATCTGATTCTAGGAGGCACAGCGTTAAAACGTTGGCTTTATTTTAAATTGAAAGGGTTAACTATTCCCATTCCCTTAACGTGCTGACCCACAGAGGAAAACCCGAGTCAGTTTGGACAACAAAATTTTATTGCTATGACAAATCGCGTCCTAAACATAAAATTAAGTATGAGATAAACGACGCTAACCCTTTATGTTCAAATGACACCAAACATGTTTTGATCAGAGATCAGACGAGTTAATACTCAGAAAAATATGTAGTCGATCAACTAGTAGAACGAACACTAAAAAGCCTGGCATCAGATGTAAACCTCAGCTGAAGCAGCTAAAGCTAACTTATTTGGCTGACAGACAAGCCATGCCGATTTTGTTTGGTGCTGAGATCGAGTAAATCACCTTGTGATGAGCTCGAATGTAATCGAACAAGATGAGCAGGCTAATGTTTACCGGATCTGCTAACAGAATTGGGCTGTGCGTCATGGGGGAAAAATAATGATTCCAATTAGGAAACTTTAGAACAAAGGTTGCACACTGTATCTTGGTGACCACTGAAATGAACACAAACTTTTTGGTGTCTTAAATGTACGCAAAAGAGAGCGTCGTGCTGGGTCTGGGGGAAGGTGGCTGACAGGAATGAAACAATCAAAACGTGATAACCATTATTGGGAGCTGGTAGGATAAATTTTGGAAAAATAAGCTATGATATTGAAATATTTCATCAGATACCTATGGATCAGCGGTCTCCGGATGAAAAAAGGATGAACTCACTGATCAGCCGCAATGGAATTCCAGAAAACAATCCCCATAGGATTAATTCCGATATCTACTTTTAGATTTGCGCAAATATAGAATAATATGAATGTAATGGAATCCGTCCACTTTCATCAAATACAGGCGGAAAACTTATTCTAAGAAGGAAAGAGATCAACTTGGTGGTTGGCTGACTGTTGGTCGACTTCTCTTTAAATATGCTTCCAAATGAGCAATGAGACAAAATAGTAGAACAGTTTTGGTTGGAATTGAGCTCCGTTAAAATTAGTCGTTGTAATTTAAGCAACCCATATATATATATATATATATATATATATATATATATATATATATACCGCTGCTTTAAATGTCTTCGAAATCGTCTTGTTGAGTGCATTGACAACAATCAGGGCTGTTGGTTGAGGTTCACAGTGACCGATATACCTGAACACGTACCGGTATTCTTTCGACGATGATAATGAACGGACAGTGACAGATCTGAGAGACAAGCTAGTATCCACACGACGATTCACTCTATTGCAATGGAGCTGACTATAAACTGCGAACCAAAAAATACATCCCTGGACACATTAGGCTACAAATATCTTTTTCTTGAGTGTCACGGCTGAACTATGAATAGAAATGACAAAAGACCGTCTGATGAAAGGCAGAAAGGGCAAGTGGGCATAGATATTTGATTAAAAATCACAGAAAATCGTTCCATTACCTTCCCAAAACATTAAACCTTTCCGCATTATGGATAGCAACTTACCAGTTTGTAGATCCGGACCACCTTTTGGGCTTCTGGCATCTATGATCTGGTAAACACTGTGAAGTTTTCCATCCGATTTATACTTCCACGATTTGCTGTGCCATCGACAGTGTTTTTAAAACTTTGTTTTATTAAATGTAACGTGGAAAATACGGTATTTAATCCAGGTAGCGCATTTCTCGAAACGAGTAAGAATCGCCTTTTGGAGCTGATGCTTTTGCCAAATGGTCCTAATAGGTATGGACAATGCAGCACTCTCGAGGACGCAGCTAAGATATTTTGTTGTGAAGTGGATAGGGACTAATCCGCTGAGGAAATCACTTTACTCGGTTCTCATTGGCTTTTGTTTCTGCTTCAATAATGACGGCGGTGTTGTAATATCTTTTATGATCTTTTATTCGGAACCAACTGCATTCTGGGATACAAATGAAACGTGCCTTAGTCGATGTTCGGATTTGCATGAGTAGCTGCTTCTGAAGTGATTTGTTGAGCTGCTTCAAGTGCTGACAATGACTCAAGAGTCTAGACGAATTATTTTAATCCCTTCTCAATGAATTCACTAAAGTCTCACAATCATCAATAAATTAAGATTAGGCGGCAACTCCACAAAATGCAGCCTCAGTGACCATTTGAACGTTTTCTGAGTGTGCAAGAAATGATGAGCATGTGAGCAAACAGAGCGAATTAATTTCAGAATAATCTAATGAACTAAAGTTCCGTATTTTCAAGGCTTCGCTGACCTGTATTAGTCGGGCTGCAAATATAATCGCATTTGGGCACGAGTGTTCCGGAAAAGAGTATTTCCTTTGGTCGTCACTTCTCTGCTAAGCAACTTTTGGTCAATGGCTGTATCCAATTAAATTGGTGTGCGGTCGTAGCATGAAGAAAACGGGTTAGAGGAAAACTCATCTTCACCTAGGAAAGCTTGACTTATAGAGGTATTGGATTATTGCATCTGAAGCATGGAGCTAATGCTTCGCAAATGGTTTATTTATCAAGAAAAAGAAACATTTCTACCTGACTCATCCAGAGTTTTGACCACATGGGTCGTAGGATTTCAGACTCTTTTCATTTTGTTAGATTGGTATATCTCAGTAAACTTGGAGGACGGTATATTGAATGCAACTGTGGACAGCTATGAAATAAAAACCGCTCGTTTAACTTACTCTGTTCACCACTGTTTGTCGGTAGTCTGAGGATACCTTTGAACCAAGTTAGTAAAGCTCATCAAACAGTTCTATCGACTGACTGAACTTATGCCAATTCGATGCATAGTCTTTGTAAGAAGGCCTCGAGTTTTGATTTTATTTTCATTTTTAAGTTCCCCCAAAGGAGCTCTAAAAACTTGTCATATCTGCTAAAAATGGCTAAATTCGTTCGAATTTCGTTTATTTCCCCTATCCGATCTTTGAGCATGCATTCCATATTACTTGTCCCATGTTGATTACACATAAGACTTCGTGGTTTTTAATCCAAAATATAATGCAGTACTGATTTTTATTAATTTCCATCTGATTATTCTTCACCAAATTCCTGCTTGCTGGTCAGCTGCTGTATTTCGTCGAGTTTGTGCCGACCGAGGGCGTAGTGAGCGAGGCAAAAGCTGACGGTATTATCACAGAATTTTTCGTAGAGCACATTTTTCCTCTTTGATCATGGGATCGGATAAAATCAGTATTATTGTGAGTAGTGTCGATGTGTTTATTAAACTTCCAGGAAAACTGGAACGACCTTTGTCATTTAATTCTAAACCGTCTCTTTCCAAATATTGTTTTTTGTCAGTGATCAGTTAGTTGAGGCACGGTGACATCGAAAACAGTATCAAAAACTTGCCAGTAGCGAGCAATGTCAAAAGTGATTTGCCGACCGAATTCGCTATAGTCAGGCATATCCGAACAATGAAAGACATAAACAGATAAGTGGATAGATAGACAACCGGACAACAGACAGGCAGATTGACAGACGGAGAGACAAGGAAAAAGGGAGACAGACAGAAAACCATGGTTTGTGCTCAATAGGCTTGCTGATTACCCACCCATGCAGTTCTTATTTCGCGACGCAACCTGGCAACTGACTTTGAGAACTGAGAGCTTGATCAGTTCGCGTTTTCCGGGTACCACTGCTTGTTTGTGCTTTTTGCAATGACTGTGACACTTGGTTAGCTTAGTTGCTCTAGGAGGAACTTGATATCTGAGCTGTCGTCGTCACTTTTAGTCGAAATATGACTGCTTGTCATATGAGAATCCGAAAACATCCCAAAGTTGTCAAACGTCCTCGGTTAACCGAAATTTGTTCTGTTTTTGAAGTTGATGATTTTCTGATCATGGAAAATGACTTTAGTTAAATACTTACAGAATGGGGAACTTCTCTAGTCGATGCAAACAAAGGCACCAAACGCTTCTTTCATCTAGTTACTACCTGCGCTTGTCATTCTGTTCGGTTAGCTGCATCTATTTGGAAGAAATTGCTTCATTATAATCATGCACAAAGAGATCAACTAGCTCCCACCAATCAGTTGACGCTTGTTCACTCAGCGAATTTCGAGCAGAATACCTTTACTTTACCTAACTGTGACCCCTGAAAAGTCTTTGCACAGATTCTTGCGATGAAACGACGATTATTGTGATAACCATTTCTTAGGCTTGGTTGAAAGGTTCATGCACTGCTTCAGTCGAATGCAAAAATGCATACATGTAGGTATGTCCTTGGCGCTTCAGTCCATCCACGGATGAGGAACAGCCTGTCACCACTGACCAGTTGTTCAGATGCGCACCGCCCATACTTCAGACCTAAGTGTAGTTGTTCAACTTGCTTGTGTTAGTCACTTTGTAAAAGGCCAAAACACAAATATGACATGCGAAAACCAAGTGGGCAGAGATGATGCGTGTACGTGGATTGTTGGTCTCAGTCCATTATCTTCCATCTGCATTCTAGTCAGTCCAAGCAGATCGCGACTGAAAGCGAACGAATAGCAACGTCGACGGCGTTGGATCGTATTGAAGATACATTCAATGGATAGTATCCCGCATTCATTAGCAGGATGATATGAGGGTCACATAGACCAGTGGGGACCGGCGACTGATTGTTCAGTTCATGCGACCTTCGGATGGGGCTAGGCATCGTGGGTACCCAAAACACCTCTACAACGGACACCGGTGAGCACGCAGCCGTGTGCTTCGTACCGCGTGGTTGGTTTGGAATCAGGGTTTAAATAACTCCCATAGACTGATTATCAATGCTCAGTCAACCCAGTGGAGGACGCTAACGATTTGCCTTGGACCTGGCATTATAGTGGAAAAACCCCAGCCACGAGGGGGCAGCAAGACTTCCTCAACAGAGGCTATTTGAGACGCCGGTCATTTGGTACCATTTCCAGATGCGTTCAGGGAGAGTAGTCAACTCTGAGCTTGACGAACCCAACCTCGACCATGCTGTGGCACTGGGGAGCCACGTCTGTACTAGGAAGACTGAAGGCCGCAGCTTTCGAGTCTCATGAGAGGCGTAAGCGAAACTTTATATAAGCCTCAAATGAGAGCTTCGACCAAACGGATTTTGATTCCGGGTATCGTGGGTACAGCAC